>WOVY01013329.1:0-309482 GCA_013436015.1 Rhipicephalus annulatus
TTTTTGACGCACCGGCTTTTCAACGGGGTTTTCAAACTTCTTTCGGTTTGTGTGTAAACTCATTTGGCAACAGCTTTGAAGTGTACTCTGAGGATAGGCCTTTTATACCGAAACACAACCTGCAGAGTGCCTGCCATCGTTGCTATCTGAAGAGCCCATTTATTTTATCTTTCATTTGATACGACCGAACACGCTGTCTAAACGAAATAGTATGCCAGTTTCAAAAAAAAATATACAAAGAATGAAATAATGGCGACGTTGTGTCCGGTTCTTTTCTTAACTCCGAACATTGCAGCCCTCGAAGGAGATGAAACCATTTATTTTACGACTCCTTCGGCGACGCGGCCGAGTCTCTAAAAGAAGAAACAGTCATTGCCGGTTTTCGGTTTTGTTATTTTTCGGGTGGCTTCTCCTCGCTGTGTCGTCGTTGTTGTTGGCGACGATGTATGTGCAAGGAGATCGGGGCCCAGTCGTCCGTTATATAGAGTGGAGATTAGAGTAACAGATAGAATGTCTCACGTATAAGTTTATCTGTCTTTTTCTGGTTGATGCTTTCAGCTTTTTCTACGGAGTTGGCAGTCATCTCGGCAAGTAAGGTACACTCACGGAATGGGCGGGTCCAAGCGGCAGTGTAACGGTGTTCGTATTGTCGGCGTATTTCAATTTTGTATTGCAACGGACTATGCTCCCGTTTCAGTCTCCGAGAATCGGACAAAGGCGATGCAAATAAAGAAGCGACTGTTTCAACTCACGTCAGTACTGCTATAGCATTGTTGACTCAGATTGCCGAGAGACTTCAGCATTGTTTACTCACGTCAACAATGCTTTAGTCTTTCCTAACGTACCATATACCCTGACAAAATATTTGAACAAACAGCACTAACGCACTTTTCGTAGCATATAGTCTGCTGAGGAGTCATAGTCAGGTCACGGAAGGATGCTTTTTCGTACATTTCAATTTCTTTTCTCTTACGTTGTAATTACTGCATTACACTTAAAGAGACTACTTAATGTCCCCCACCATTTCCATTGCTAATATCATCGCTTTGTTTCATTTGTTGTGCCTAACTTGAAAAGTGAGACCTTCGACAATGATTCCCCCTCTTCAGCTCAAGTAGGAATATGAGCACGAGAGTAAGCTTGAAGATAGAATTCTCGCACCAAGCTGCCCTCTATTCGGAATGACACATACTCGACTGTGAGCGTGTCGAGCTATGCACGAAAACAATTCAGTGCGTTAAGAATAACGTAATGAGCTAGCCGCACACTGCTGTCACGAAATCGATCCCTTGTGGCTGCGAGGAATGCTAAAGGTAAATGTATGACGATTGTAATATGGAAGTTTCCGATTATGAAGAAACAGAAACGTGAGTGCGAAATTTAAAAGAGAAATTCTTTTTTTTTACGGGTCAATAACTTGAGACCATGATATCGCAGCTGTGCTCAAATACCTTTCAAAAGAGAGAGATGCAAGGAGATGCAGGGAGATTAAAGCAGATGCAGTTCCGGTTAGCTACACTGCACTGGGGGAAGGAATAGAGGGGGCGAAAAGAGGTGTCACAACAGAAGCACAAGTGCACTTGGGGGAGGGGAGGGGCACATTCGGTCTAAAGTTCTTAATGCTTCTAATCCGGTCTACAGGCGGATGCCCACATTTGTTGAGTTCGGGTACTTGTGCAACGCTTTAGTCGCTTTCTGCGCACTCGAAGCACCCGCCCAAGGTCCCATAATATGTTTTATACGGAAAATAATCCGTATGCATTTGAATCTTGCTGTCAGAGATGAAATAAAAGCCGCGAACTAAGCGTAAGCCATTATCATGATAACGAGCAATGAAAGAGACGCAAGTTTACGTAAAGCTACTCACTTCTAGCCGTAACGTAATTTCTAAGTAACTACAAAAATGGCATTTACTGCTGTAATGTACCTTTTGTTTCTGGTCATTAAAATGTGCTCGTGCTTCGTTCGTCACTGATGGCTCGACCAGGTAATTCAGGGCAGTTTAGAGATTAACTTGTGGGAGTGTAAACAATGTACTCCTTGTGGGTGAGCTGTTGCGGTCTGGAAGGAGGGAAGTTGACAGAATAGAATACGCAATGAAATGTGTATTGTTCAGAACTAAAAGACGAAAATAGCAAAACTATACGCAAAGCAGGAATTGAAGCAGAATTTATTAGGCGTGTGAAATGACTCACTATAGCCCAACTTTTATTCATACGAAGATTCCAGTATAATCTATCACCATGAACAAATTCTGATAAATACAGCCCCGCATACCAAACAGACAGACTGCCGTACGCGCATACACATACACAATCGTATACACATCCACATTTTCTCACCCACAATCTACTGACTAGTACCTGCAGATCACAAACCATATGGAGGTCCCTCAAGCGAAAGCATTTCTCTCTTCTTATAGACGCACATTGCCACCGTTGGCTCTGGTAGCCCTGCCACGTGCTCTACTATATTCCCTTAATAGGAGAAGAAGCGAGCGTTGTGATCATTCATCTGTATTGTCCTCACACTGTGTGTATAACATTATCTGCGTCGCTTTTGTTTCAAGGGCGCGCATACATCGTTGCTTATCGAACGAGCTAGGCGCGCCGCCGACAAAACATTGCCCGCGGATCCGTGCCCGCGACTAAAGCAGTGAGGCAAAAAAGATGGCGAGTGTTTTGTTCTTGACAGCTGTTTTTCCTTGTTGCCAAAGAGGACCTTCGTTTCTTCTTCTCTTGATGATACACATCAGAGGCACGTCCGTGCCAATGCCTTTTTATTTTTTCACGCAGCAATGAGCACACGTATTCTACAGTTATCTATACACCAGGGCTCGAGACAAAACTATGCGGCCATCGACGTCGAACACCTCGTCCCTCTCCTTTATCACGTCCTATCTAAAAGCTGATGTGCCATTTCTATCCTGAATTGGCAGTTTCGCTTGTTACCTATGCTTAATTGCGACTTGTGACGTGCGTGCTGAAAACAACCGTGATTTGTAATGCATCTTTGTAACGGATTGTCAATTTGCCGAGTTTTTTTTTATTTCTTCATCTGCGAAGCTTTCCTACGTCACTCACGCACTCGCGAAATGCACCATGAACGACACAAATCATTCACAGAAAAGTCACGATTACAGGGCAAATTTCTTCGCTAAATCTGGTGGCAGTCTGGCAACAACCACCGAGACGTCGGGCAACTGAGATATGCGATTCTATACAGAACCTTGCCCCCTACCCCAGCCTTACGACCCTCTCTCCGGCACCCCGCTAAGTCAAGTTCATCCAGTTTTGGCGCTATGTGGGAGAAGGTTGTCAGCTCCTGTTTCAGCCGTACTCGCAAGAGACCCATGAATCTTTTAGTTACGAAGCTCCTTATAGCGGCACCCGTTCGTCCCTCGTAGCCGTTGTCGTATGTAATAAGTATAACATTTTGACCTCCAAGGTGGTGCCGGTGAGAGTTTTTTTTCTATGCGTTGTTGGACAATAAAAAATAGTGCTCAATGTACATGCCAATGGCTTCTAATGGGAAATGAGAGACAGGAGCATTCGGCTTTTAGTGAACCCGCACGCTCCGATTCCCATTAGCAGCCATTGGCATGTACATTGAGCTCTATCTGAAAAGAAAGGGTTGCTACGTTATACTCGCTGGGTTTAACCTCCTCAGTTTTAGAAAGGTTGAGCGAGCGCTGAGCCGTAGTGCCATGAATACAATGAACTAGTGTATACCATGAATGAACTCGAGGTGGTTAAAGGTGGGAAGTAGATACGAAGCGCTAGCCGTGAAAAAGTAAAAGCCAAATTCTCCTGTCTCTCATTTCCCATTAGCAGCCATTGGCATGTGCATTGAGCCCTATCTGACAAGAAAGGGTTGCTACGTTCTACTCGCTGGGTGTAACATCCTTAGTTTTAGAAAGGTTTAGCGAGCGTTGGGCCGCAGTGCCATGAATACAATGAACTAGTATATACCATGAACTCAAGTTGGTAAAGGTCGGGAAGTAGACCCAAAGCGCAAGCCGTAAGAAAGTGTTCATGTGCCACCTCTCGTTTAGTCCTTGGAATGTCCGCTGAATGGCGGTGCTTCAATATGGGAAATATATGATGAAAAGATGCGAGATGGTGGTACATGGAGTGTAGAATAGATGGACGAACGGACACACAGACAGATAAATGGATAAACGCATGAACGGACGCAGGGGTGGATGCATGGACGAACGTAGGAACGGACGCACGAACAGACGCACGCACGGACGGGCGGAGTGACGCATGGACGGTCACACAGACGGACGCATGGGTGGACGGAAGCAAGAACGAATGGACGGACGAATGCTTCGCCCCACTCTCCATCATACATTCCATGGATATGCTGCCATTTTTTTTTATTCATGGAGAAGATTACCATACGTGACAAATGTATGTCCGGACGGTTTGATGCTTGAGTCGGCATGACAACGTTCACGAATTTTATATGCAGAAAAGTATTATATGCTTAGACAAAATGTTCAATAATTTAGAATTCACAGAACTTTACTATGGGATGGGAGAGCATCACGCCGTTCCGTGGGCCTCACTCTTGATGACGCCGTGTCGACATGTCTTGCTGTGTCATTGTGGCTGTGCCACACTGTGTTTTTAGAAAGAGGTTTTAATGGTTTTGACAGTTCCTACTGAACTAATCGAGAAACATCCCGATTATAAGACCACCATGGCTCAAATCAACTAGTGGCCTCCGCTCTTAATTGATAAAGTGGTTAAATGTTTAGAGAACTGGGTACTCTACTATGGGAGAGCATAAAACCGTCCCTTGATCCTCACATTTAATGAGGCCTGGTTGGCACAAATATCACAAATGTGACTCCGCACCACTCAAATTTTAGTCAACCGTGAGCAGCAGAATGCTGCGAACAGGAAGCCGGAATTAAAAGTCGTAACACAATACAGAACAAGACTACCTTAGGCACACTGGCTTCCAGGAGCTAGTTTCTCCGCGTCTTTTCCGGCGTCCAAGCCAAGGTTGACTCGGACCGCTTGCGTTTGAGTCAATATATGCACAGCTTCTAGCTTTTTATTTTATTCCTTTCTTTAAGAGTATCAAAAGAGCTACTCCTATTTAGTGGGGTAGCCATGCAGCCTACGTGAACACAGGTAGACGTGCCCTATCAAGGGCCGCGAAAATTTGACGACTGTTAACGCTAACAATTATTATTATTATTATTATTATTATTATTATTATTATTATTATTATTATTATTATTATTATTATTATTATTATTATTATTGAGAAGATTCATTGTAGTGCCCCCCCCCCCTACTCCGCAAAAATCAGCGGATTTGACTGCAAGTCTAAGCACCCCATGCCTTGGAACGGTGTTAACTATGGGTGCGCCAACGGACGCCGGTCACGTCAGTTGCGTTTCGCGTCGGAACTCGCGTTTCGCTAGCGTAGTGTTACACCGTGCCTATCATGCAAGAAGAGAGACGTGCTCATCGCGTTCCCTTCTGACACTGTCATTTGCTCCAGAGGGAGTGTGTCTGTTACAGCGGGATGGATGGACAAGGCTCGAGCTTAAGGAGCAAACTCCTAAAGGAAGACGTCTTCCACCTTGGAGTCATCTTAAGCGAAAATGAAAGGAACCGTGCGAGTTTTAAATGCGAAGCATTTCTTAGTGAACTTCGGTGACTTATGTTAATGACACATCCAAGCATGATAATCACGACACGTGTGTCATGTAACATTATGACTACATGCCACAGTGATGATGCGCTCGCGGCCGTTTCGCTAGCTTCACATATGCCAAATTCGGTATTACGGGACGTGAATGGATGATGAAGGTATGTGACTGGTGCAAACATGATAATTATGAAATGCGCATCATGTAAGAACATGACTACATGTCACACTCAAGGCGACAACACACTTCGACGTGACCCGGCACGCGTGCGCGCCGGCGTTCGTTTCCTTGCGTCACACCGGCGATGCCACGCCACGCTGCGTTCTTTTGACGCATACGCGTTTGAGCGCGCCCGCCGTCCCTCCGTCACGAAGAGAGGAAGACGCAGTGCTGTCTGGATAACGTCGTCGGCGTGAAATGCAGCATGTCGCATTTCGCGCCGGTCGCGCCTGGCGTCAGACTATAGAGTGCTCGCGTTTTGCTAGCGTAGCGTCGCTGCGCCCAGCGTGTGCGTGCGTCGACGTTACGTAGGAGTATATTTGGCACTTCATGATGTGCTCGCCGCCGTTTCGCTAGTTTCACATATACCAGATTTGGTATTACGGGACGTGAATGAACGGCGAAGGTATGTGACTGGTGCATACATGATAATCATGAGATGTGTGTCATGTAACAACATGACTACATGACACACTCATGATGCGCCAGCGGCCATTTCGTTAGCTCCTCATATACCAAAATTGGTGTTACGTGAGGTCGATAAATCACGAAGGGGCAAACATGATATTCATGATATGCGTGTCATGTAAAACTTAACTATATACGTGCTACGCTCATAGCACGCTCGCGGCTGTTTCGCTAGCTCCACATATACCAAGTTTGGTATCAGGTGACGTGAATAGATGACGAACATAAATTACATGTTCAAACATGATAATCGTGACATGGATGTCATGTACGGCATAATTTACCTCCACCTCGTAACGTTGTGCTGATAATAAAGTGATATATGAACCTTCCTTATTAATCCTTCACATATCATCGATTCTCACTGTGCGTGGGATGTGCCTTTTTTTTACGTTGAGAATTAGTGAAGTTCTCATACGGCAAGAGTTGGAATCTGTGAGGCTAGGAAGTTTGTCTGGGTACCCCTGGTCTGAGGTTCTACCTATTGAGGGTAGGGCAGGACACACTAAAAATTCAAGGAACGTCCAGCAGCGTTGCGGTTCTGGCAGTTTGCTTCGCAATATCCGCATGTGTGGTCATGCACAGAACTTTCTTAGCAAGTTTTACTCAACGCTAACGTCCTCAGTGAGTATGCCAATATTAAGCTTGATATGAACGAACGTGTCGTTACAAAGGCTAATGACCTTTGTCGAGAATAATCATCATCAGCCTGACTGCGCCCACTGCAGGGCAAGGGTCTCTCTTTCCCAGTTCAACATTTAAGCCAGTCATTTGCTCGCTGCGGCCGCGTTATCCTCGCAAACTTGTCCCAGTAAATTCATGCTGAGATTCCTCAAGATCACGGTGTTCTGGCATGTGCCTTAACGTTTCCATATCCTTACGAGGTGCACATCGGCAGGAGAACCACTGGAGGTCCTTGACTAGACAAGTAAAGAAGCTTTGTCCTGCATGAAGCATTTTATGTTGACATGCACACAAGTGTACGGCTATTGTGCGTAGGAAATGATAGGAGAGTGAAATAATTGTTTTGACCTCTTGATGAGCAGCTTTCTATTCATTAATGTAACCACATCTTGCTTTTTTTTGTTTGATTTTACGCTTCCATTTTGAATCCCGAAACAGAGGGGCACGACATGCACACATATTGTGCAACGAGAGGCTTATGGCATGTGACGTGAGCCTTGAGTATACAACAGAGCTTCATTGTCGTAATTTGTTCATATCTCTTCCAGGTACCGCAGGCATAATTTGAACGTTCAACGCGCAGATCTTGTTCGCAATACAGCCGAGCCCAATGCCACAAAGTAAGCATCGTGAATAAAAACAGGATACGAGAAACACAGCATGCTTAGTTGACAGTACCGGAGGCCTTTGTTATCCTATACGCACTGTCGGCGAAACCATCACGGCTGACCGGCGGCTCCTTTTCCATCTTCCCTGGCCGTTGACCGGCTGCAGTGTCAATGTGTGGGTGTCTGTACAGTGAAAGTGTGCCCAGAAAAAGAGCATCACCACCGCCGCCTCTTTGGTGCGAAGACCACCACGAGCACTCGCTGACGAGCACGAAAAGACTATTACGCAACGCGTTGCACGACGCAGCCACAGTGAGCGACCAACGTTACGAGCAGCCATCTTTCCTCTTGCACTTTCTCTTGTTCGCGGCGGCGTTTTCGAGTGCCCGGCCGACCACAACAACAAGGGCTCCTTCGTGGTGTCCGGTTCCGAGAGGTCTTATATAAAACTGGACGTGGCTCTCTTCAGCGCTAAAGCTAGTTTTGCTGCGAGATTTCTATAGTGCACGCGTGTGCGGAACAAAGGAAGCCGACGTGCACGACATTGCGGCCGGTGAACTTTGAGGTTCGTTTTGAATGGTCCTCGCCGTGACTTGGGTCACTGCCGCATGCACATAAACGTATAGGGTGGGGAGGCGGGTTGTAAGCAAGGAAGGAGGGGGGGGGGGGGCACCGATTCCGCGCCTTGTACCATAGCTCAATCGAACCTCTCACGTGTTTTTTTTTTTTTTGATACACAAGGTTATGGCTTCGCATGTCTTTTGACGATAGTGGCAACGAAGGAACCCCGATGTGGCAGTGAAATATTGTTCACTCCCTATCTTTCAACCGATAAACCGGCCGCGAAACAATGTCATGCCTTTGTGAGAAGCATGCCATGTATTATTTTCAGTTTTGAATCCAACAACGAGCTCGTCTTTTTCCGGACTTGACCAGCAGGAGGAGGCGAAGGGGGGTGAAGATGTCCGGGAGATGATGGGGGGGGGGAGTTCAATTTGGATTTCTCTCCTAATAAGTACGCGAAGTCACCGGGTTTTAGCTTTGCAGGGGAATAACAGATACAACCGTTCAACAAAATCTTTAACCTTGGAATGGTTTTGTGTGTGACTACGTGATCACTGGCACAACATTGCGGTGAACACGGTTTCGTACTACCTGCCTGCGCCGCTAAGGTCTTTCTCACCAAAAGCAAAATGAAAATGCATTTACAGCAACGTGGCAAGAGACGTTTAAAGCCCATTATGTGGAACCGATCTCCCATCTCTCGGTAGAGTACATCGTACATACTCTAAATCGTCGTTTTTCTAAACACGCAGGAGGCTGCACTTTGCAAAATTTGGAAATCCCGGCAGGTGCGGGGCATTGCTGATGAAGAACAGAGCATTTATACACGCGCATGCAGCTGTAAAAGTTATTATCAGTGCTCGATTACGAGCCTTAGTAGTCAACTTTCGAGATCGATTATTATCTTTTTACTATTGAATGCGCTGATTTTGACGAGCTTTAAGAAGTTTCTTCAGTGGAGGAAATGACGCACAAATTTTTGGCGGCGCCTAGCAAACCGTCCTTACAACAGGAAGATTATTTTCTCGAAGGAACCATGTACACAGTATGTGACCAAAACGAACAAATAATGCAGGAATGTTATCGGGCATAGGGACGTTCGAATCATCGGGAACTCAGATGTACGGAAATTCATTAGGAAAAAGTGTAAACCGACTCATTGTGACACAACGACGTCGATATTTGAAATCTCGGTAGCGCTGCTTTTCCGGTCCCATCACCATAGGTGCAGTAAATGGAGGTTTTATCAAAGTTATCAAGTCGAAGAGTGCTTGAAATCGCAAAAAAAGAGAAGGCAAGATAAATACCATAAGATTGTGTGACCAAAGTTAAACGGTCGTTCAGGTTCACTTGCGTACATTTCTATCAGTGTAATTCGCTGTTCAATAAAACTTGTCGAGTTTGGTTTACTTCGTCTCCTTGCTTGGGTTACGTTTCATGCATTGCTCGTTTTTAGTCGATTCACACTGCCAGTGTGGGGGAGCTCCGGAACTCTTAAATACATAAGTGTATGTATGAATGAGTACCTGCCCTAGTGTATCAGCGACGTTTTATAGTGGGGCACCAGTAGCCGTCAACATCATATTATTATTATTATTATTATTATTATTATTATTATTATTATTATTATTATTATTATTATTATTATTATTATTGTCACGCAGTTTATTCACGTACAGACCTACTGGAAGGCCGAGGAACGCCAGAAGAGCGAGGAACGCCAACAGGCCGAAAATACAAAACAAACGCAAGCTCGGTCGCGCGTGCACCAACGCTGTGGCTTGCCGTTTCATGCTGCTTCGTCGTCGTTCGCATAGTTTCCTACATTGGCCCCCGGTGAATAGCGTAGCCAACCTGGCGACTTAAGGCGTAGTCACTATAGCGGGGTCGTAATACGGCTTCAGGCGACTCACATGCACAATTTCTCGGCCACGACGGCGTAAGTCATGAGACTGTGTCAATGGCTCAATCTCATAATTGACGGGTGACGTACGGGCGAGAATGCGGTATAGGGCCCGTGGTATCGTGCCAGTAATTTCGACGAAAGGCCAGGAGTGCTCGGTGGAACCCAGAGCCAAACGAGAGCACCAGTCGTGAAAGTAGAGAGATGTCGGCCGGTGTCAAGCCGTAGCTTCTGGTGGCCTTGGTCCTCGGTTGTCAGAGAACGGGCCAATCGTCTGCAATCTTCTGCGTACCTGGCAACAACAGAAATTGCAGTGTACTCAGAGGAGTCGGGCGTGTATGGGAGGATAGTGTCCAGCGTGCACGATGGTTCGCGTCCGTACAACAGAAAGAAAGGGGAGAATCCTGTTGTCGCGTGCGTAGCGGTGTTATACGCATACGTGACGAATGGAAGGACAGTGTCCCAATTAGTCTGGTCTGAAGCTGTGTACATCGTCAACATATCACCGAGAGTGCGATTAAATCGTTCTGTGAGGCCATTCGTCTGCGGGTGATATGCTGTCGTCAGGCGATGAACCATGTTGCACTGAGCGAGCAACGCTTGAATGGCGTCAGACAAGAAAACACGCCCCCGGTTGCTCAAAAGTTCGCGGGGAGCACCATGGCGAAGAACAAAGTTGCGCAAGATGAAAAACGCAACTTCCCTCGCGGTTGCTGCGGGTAGTGCTGCTGTCTCCGCGTAACGCGTGAGGTGGTCCACGCCGACAATTATCCACCTATTTCCAGAAGACGACGTGGGAAGTGGTCCGTATAAGTCGATACCGACGCGGTCAAACGGACGCGCTGGACAAGGCAGAGGCTGAAGTGTACCGGCAGGGCGTTGAGGTGGGACTTTACGTCGCTGGCATGCAGTACAAGCACGTACGTTCTTGCGGACAAATGTGTACATGCCGCGCCAGTAGTACCGCTGACGTAGACGGTTGTACGTTTTGAGAGCGCCAGCGTGAGCGCTTTGCGGGTCGTTGTGTAAAGCAGTACAGATTTCCGAGCGCATGTGGCTGGGTATCACTAACAGCCACTTCCTACCTTCAGACGTGTAATTCCGCCGATAGAGTAGGTCGTCTCGAATAGCGAAATGTGTGGCTTGACGGCGGATAGTTCTTGACACTAAATTAGCTAACGGATCAGTCAAAAAGGCGAGGAGTTGGGAAATCCACACATCTTTGCGTTGTTCCGATGCCATGTCTGTGAAGTCGATTGGTGTTATGACAGCTGAAGAAGGTGACGAGGAGGCTGGGTCAGCCGGTAGCGGCGAGCGGGATAGCGCATCAGCGTCGGAGTGCTTGCGGCCGGATCGGTATACAACACGAATGTCGTATTCCTGTAGGTGAAGCGCCCAACGACCAAGGCGCCCCAACGGGTCTTTGAGCGATGATAGCCAGCATAGAGCGTGGTGGTCCGTAACGACTTCAAAAGGGCGGCCATAAAGGTATGGGCGGGTGAGAGGCGTTGTGACTGGTGGTTGCTGATGCACCGGCGGAAGGGCTTCAGCGACTTGGGTCCGAATGACGTGTTGGAGGTCTGGTGCCAAAGCTTGCGTGGGCTCATGTGTCAGTGGCAGCAGTGACAGCTGGCGCGCTACCTCTTCGCGGACGAAGTCCTTGATTGTCGAAAGCAGCGGCTGCTGGTCGGTAGGATGGGCAGCTAGGTGCAAGCTTGCGAGCGTGTCTGGCGTCGTGATGGCTTGACGAGCGATTGCGCGCTGCCTACGCAATTCATCGAAGCTTTGACAGAGGGAAACGAGGACAGCAATGGTGGGGGGATTTCTCGCGAGCAACATCTGAAAGGCGCCGTCGTCAATGCCTTTCAATATGTGCCTGATTTTTTCTTCCTCAGGCATGGTAGAGTTGATGCGGTTGCATAGATGCAACACATCTTCAATGTAGCCCGTGTAGGTCTCGCCTGGTTGCTGCGCACGGTGACGTAAACGGTGCTCGGCTTGAAGCTTGCGTACCGCAGGTCGTCCAAAGACGTCCGTAATAGCCGTCTTGAATGCAGACCACGTAGTAATGTCAGCTGCGTGGTTATTAAACCACAGTTGCGCGGTGTCCGCAAGGTAGAATGTGACGTAGCCAAGCTTACTTGGGTCGTCCCATTTGTTACTTGCGCCGACTTTGTCGTACCTCGCCAACCAATCTTCGACGTCCGACTCAGTGGAGCCCGTGAAGATAGGAGGGTCTCGTTGAGGATACACGGCACCGCAAGTGACATGGACGGTCGAAGGTCCCACCTGGAGAGGCGTCTCGGTGGCCATGTTCGTGTCACGTAGAGGGGGAAGCTTACGGGAGTGAAGTTCCAGGTTTGTACGGGAGTCCACACACCTCCACCAGATGTCACGCAGTTTATTCACGTACAGACCTACTTGAAGGCTGAGGAACGCCAGAAGAGCGAGGAACGCCAACAGGCCGAAAATACAAAACAAACGCAAGCTCGGGTCGCGCGTGCACCAACGCTGTGGCTTGCCGTTTCATGCTGCTTCGTCGTCGTTCGCATAGTTCCCTACATTATTATTATTATTATTATTATTATTATTATTATTATTATTATTATTATTATTATTATATTATTATTATTATTATTATATTATCATCATCATCATTATTATTATTATTATGCAAATATACACTAAGGGCGAAAATCTAATAGGAAACGAACAGGCTCATGACCATCACCAAGTCTCACAACACTTGTCTACTCTTTCCAAATGAGAAAACATCAATCGGAGATGAAGCTAGCAAGTAATGAGACAAATGAACAGGAAGTCCAGACGGAAGAAAAGTGGGAAAACAGAATCAAAGTCATAAACTTACATTATACTAGAGAAATAAATAGTGATAGAAACAGAGAGATAGAGAAAAGAAGGCAGAGTACTTGAAAGACAGAGAGAATGAGCTAAGATGGCTACCCTGCTATTAGGAGGTGTATCGGACAAGCTTGAGTGGAGAATAACAAGACCACTGTCAATGCAACCGATATAGTAACCTTTCCGTGCCCTGTGTCACAGGCGGTCAATCGGTTCGTTAGCTAAGAAAGACATTTTCTTTTTTTTTAGCGTGTATAAATGAACAAAGGGCGACGTTTCGACAAGCGGGCTTCTTTACGAGACTTCAGTGGCATCCCTTTAGAAGAGAAGTTCACTTGTCAAAACCTCGGCTCCAGCGCACAACCAACAACCAAGGAAGTTCAAAAAAAAATTGCTGGTGCGGAAGCTCCCGCAATGTTTTGCCAGCGGTAGTGAAGCCAGCTTTTGCCCTTCAAAGATGTGAGAAACACGCTATTTTCTGGTGGTGCCCACTTATAGATCAAGTGACTTCCATTTGTTGGTCTAAGTGCTACGTTAACTATAAATTAAAAAATAGTTGTTCACGAAGAAATAACTCGCAGAGTCTAGTATAAGTGACTTCATCTCCAATGAAATTTGCCTTGAATTCGAGGCTTACTAAAAAAATAGTAATACAAGGACGCACTTTGGACACTATCTCACCCTAAAAAGGTTGCCACGTTAAACTCGTTGGGCGTGCGAGGAGAACCCTCCTTCTCAAACTGGTGAAGCAGCAGGCAGTATACTTGACCTCGCGTGGGCGCATCGCGTAGACATCCTCTTTTAGGGCGAAGCTCCTTAAAGCGGCACCCGTTCGTCCTTCGTAGTCGTAGTAGTAGTGTGTAACCAGTCTTATGCTTTGACCTCCAAGGTGGTGCCGGTGGGAGATTTCTCATGTGCGTTGTTGAAAAATAAAACAAAAATTCGCAGCGTGCGCGTTAACTAAAAGCCGAATTCTTATGTCTCTCATTCCCCATCAGCAGCCATTGGCATGTTCCAGTTGGAAACTTTATTAGAAGTGTTAGAAGACGGCTTCTGCTGTCTCTAGGTCGCAAGCAGCTAGGCGCCATCCGTTGGCCGCGGCAGCGGACTCGCGTTTGCGCGCTGCATTCGCTCGAGTTTGTGAAAAAGGGCCGCTTTACCGTCGATTTCTCCGGCGCTAGCTCCAAACCAGCTCGGCGCTGTTCGTGGAGGCGGCCAAGCGTACGCTCGCTCTCCTGTTCGAAGTTCGCTGGCGGCAGACACTCCGCGTGCAGCGCCGCGTTTGGTCTCGCGTTCGCTTGCTCGAGCTGAACGACGTCGCTCGCTTAGGACTCGCCGACTTGTTAGCGGCACGGTGGTTCGCGTAGTTGTGGCTGCTGCTGCCGCTCCTAAGCTGTTGCGCTACGGGGATCAACATCAGTCTTTGACGATGTGTGACATCACGGAGAAATTATTAGCATGTCATATCTCACGTATGTTTTCATTTCACCTTGCACGTATTTCTCATATGCATGTGTATTCATCCTCTGTCACGTGGGACTCACTATTTTACATACTTATTGTGCAGCCGTGGGCACACACCGTGCTGAAGACTCTGTCGCTGGCGTCTGCGATGCCTGTCATCCATCTCTTTCGTCAGAGCAGCTTCAAAAGGACTGTGCAAGATGTGAAGGTAAAGTTATTTGTGTGTCATATTTTAGCGCTTGTTTTTATATTACCGTGCGCGTACTTGTCATATGCGTGCATCTTCGTCTTCTGTCACGTGTGTCTCACTATTTTTACTATATTATTGTACGTGCAGCCGTGGGAACACAACAGGCAGGAGGCTGCGTGCGCTGGCGCCTGCAATGCCTGTCATCTATCACTTCCGTCGGAGGAGCTCCCCAAGAAGTGTACAAGATTTGACAACGAGACTGGACTTGTACACTTCACCATGAACTCACATAAAAGAATATAGAGAAACTTCATGTGTATGTAGAAAAATAAAAGATTTCGGTATCTCACTTTTGTCTTTCGTTGTTTTCGTGACTGCAAAAGCAGTTACACATAGGTGGCCAACTACTTTTTCGCGTGTTCTTTTCTGCGCAATTTGTTGCTCACTGCGCAGAAAAACAGGCGAAAAAACTATTAGGTCTGGCTGAAAGTAAACAAAAGCAATGTTTGAACTCGGGACAAAAAGTTCATCCGATTGAAGTATTTGAGTGGATCAACCGTTCGTTCGACAATGTGCAACTGCGAGGACTAATGCTATCCCGGTAAGGTGTAAATGTGGGGATTAATAGTGGTCCTATAAGGTGCAAATGTGAGGACTAAATGTTAGTCCTTTGAGGTGAATTGTGGGACTAGCGGTTGCTCACTAAGGTGTAAATGTGAGCACAAAATGTTAGTCCCTTGAGTTTGTCTGTGGGGACTAACTGTTAGACCCAGTGACGTTAGTCCTTAAAGGGATTAATGGTCGTGGCAGCCCCATTAGTCCCCAAAAGGACGAACCACACACCCTTTTAACACCCTTTTGCCTTGGAGAGCAGCGTCGGCAAGATCCTGCTGTACGGGAACAAGAAGCCACGAAGCCACATCAACAAGGCAGCGTCGGCAAGATCCCGCCGTACGTGAACAAGAAGCTGCAGCGGCACGTCAGCGTCAGCAAAATCCTTCCGTACGGGAACGAGAGGCCGAGGCAGCACGTCAACGTCGCGAAGCAGATCTTGAAAACGTCCGACAATGGGAAGCGGCGAGGAAGCGCGCATATCGCCAGGCGAATTAACGGAACAAAATTTCACGGTATTACTTCCAGGAGCTTCGCTCAATCTCATCATCATTCACCTCGTGGATATGCCGCCCATTTTTTTGCAGGAGTCAAACTTTCGTACGAAGCTTGACGCTGCAGAATTTCATTTCATTTTTTATTTTATTTTCATTTTATTTTATTCGGACATTTCCGCAGAAATGCCCACGAAGGGGGCAAAAGGAGAGTGTGTCTCCTGACTTGGCCCCTCTTCGTGAGGCACCTCGGGCAGGTAGAGCAGGACAGTACAAAACACCATAACATATTTTGAAATACAATACAAGTTGAAAAACAGTGAATACTATAAATATTACATACATTACATATTTCCTTTACATACACTGTATACTTGTGTTCTGTTTATTACATCGTAAATACGCTTCTTAAATTGTGTTATGTTTTTAGCCTCCTTAGCGTATTCAATTATTTCAGGAATCCTGTTGCACAGAAGAGTGATTTGGTTATTAATTGACTGTACACCATAGTTAGTCCGGCACATTGGCCCGACCAACGCAACAGTACGCAGATTATACGTAAGATCTCTGCTTAAGTACACATCAGAAAAAATCTGGAAATTATCTTTGATTTTTTTGAAGATTAACATGGCTAGTTGCATCATATAGCACTCTGGGAACGGGAGTACATTATACATATAAAAAAGAGACATATTAGTGGGGACCGAGGTATTTATCAAACCTAGTGCGCGTTTTTGAAGAAGAATTATACTTTCTGTATTTGTTTTGTTACACGTACCCCAGACTAAAATGCAATAAATGATTTGCGAGTAGATAAAAGAAAAGTAAAGCTGCCGTTTAACTCTCCCTGGAAGGAGATGCTGTAAGCGTCGAATTAGACCGATCGATCTTGATATTTTTATTCGCAGGTTGTCCACATGGTGGGACCAACTAAGGTCACTTTGAAAACACACACCCAGAAACTGAATTTTATTTACCTGCGCAATATTTTCTCCATTAAAAATCAGAGAGATAGCATAATCTACAGGCCTATTTTTTTGCTTGAAGAGCATAAATTTAGTTTTTTTTATGTTTAGTTCTAGCTGATTGACTGTAAGCCATGATTTTAGTTTATCCAACCAAGAATTTGCAGTTATTTCAATATCGCGAAGATCTAAACCAGAAAAGAAGGCATTGGTATCGTCGGCGTACATGACTATGTTTGGTGTGAACTGAATGTTTACTATGTCATTGATATAAAGTATAAAAAGTAGAGGACCAAGTATCGATCCTTGGGGAACCCCATACTTAATTACGCCCAAATCAGATTTATAATTGTGGAGCTGTACATATTGTTTCCTGGCCCAAAGATAGCTTTTCATTAGATCAAGCGCAATCCCGCGTATTCCATACAGTTGAAGTTTCCTAATTAATATATCGTGCTTTATCGAGTCAAAAGCCTTACGGAAATCGAGAAATATTCCCACAGTGTAAAATTTTTTTTCAAAGTTATGAAGTAGGCTGTCCTTAATACGGAGTAAAGCAGACTGAGTTGATCTACCTGGTTGGAATCCACACTGTTCTTCACAAATGACATTTCTGTTTGCTATAAAAGAAAATACCCTCTTATATATCAGGCGTTCCGCGACCTTAGAGAAAAGCGGCAGAATAGAGATTGGGCGATAATTTTGAAGTTCATTTTTATCACCTCCTTTAAAAATTATTGTTACGCGAGCTATTTTCATGGCACATGGAAAAATTCCCGTCAAGAAGAGTCTGTTGCATATGTAAGTGAATGGGGCGACAATCAAATCAGCAACTGCCTTGATAGGTGCTGCGGAAATGCCATCTTCTCCTGGTGAGCTGTTCTTTAGTGAGCATATGGCAGTGGCTACTTCCTCCTCGGTAACGGGTAATAAAAACAAAGAATTAGTGGAAGAGCTTTCAATATAGCATTCAGCCGGTTTAAGGTCAGTCGCTTGTGTTATATTACTTGAGGATCCTGCCTCAAGGAAATGAAGGTTAAATTTGTCTGCCAGTGCCTTGCCACTGAAGTGAATATCGTTTATCTGTATATAGCTAGGGACAGTGGCTTGTTTTCTTCCTATCAATTTATTAACCGAGCTCCAAACCATTTTTGAGTTGTTAATCACTGTAGAAAACTTGTAGGCATAGAAATCTATTTTCGCCTTCTTGAGGTCTTTGTTTACTTTGTTTCTAAAATTTTTAAACTCAATGAGGTCAGTTTGTTCTTTTGTTTTCAAAAAGTGCTGGAAAAGTTTGTTTTTTTCATTTATCCGCTTAAGAAGTGCCGGCGTAATCCACTCCTTTCTCGCTCTCTTGTGTTTCTTTACAACAACGTACGGAAAAGCAGTATTGTAGTTACTAACCATTTTTGACATAAACAGGTTGTATGCCTTAGACGGATCAGGTTCTCGGTACAGGTCATCCCACTTGCAGTTAAACATTAGAGAGCGAAAACGGAGAATATTTGGATCGTTTATATCTCTACGCATGTATTTTGGAGAATTCTGCAGTTCTGGCATTGTTAATAGTGCAAAAAAAGGTAAGTGGTCACTTATACCAGAGCTGAATACTCCGGCTAATGCACTGTCAGGGGATAAATTAGTGAAACAGAGATCAATGATCGTTTCTGATGTGCTTGTTATTCTGGTAGGAGTGCTAATGATGTTTTCGCAGCCATGAGACAACATTAACTCCATTAGTTTTAGCTTAATAGGACCATCTTTTGATATATCTATATTAAAATCACCAAATGATATCATGAACCATCGATTAGAATTAGCATGATGTTGAAGCTTCTCTAAAAACTCAAGAAGTGAGTCAGTATTACCATCCGGGGGGCGGTAGATCAGTACTATTACAACCTTGTTGTGTATCACAGTAACTGCTTCAAAATCACTACACACAACACAATAGTCGGGCCACGCCTCATAGGGCAAATTTTGTTTGATATACAAAGATACACCGCCACCGCGTTTTCCAGTTCTGAATACTGATTCCATATTGTAATTTCCCAAACTGACCACGTCTGACTGTGAAGAAAACCATGTCTCCGAGAAGCCCATGATATCAAAGTCATAGTTGAGGTGTACTAATTCGCTTTCAATTTCCTCACCCTTGTTCCTCATACTCTGTGCATTAATATGATAAAGGGAAAGACCACGTTCAGAAAGAAAGTTCGAGTCCTTAATCAAATTCTTGAAAGAGACAGCATTGTAATGCATCGACTTGATCATCAAAACAGAAAAAAGCCATAAAAGGCGATAGGTACAGTAAGTGTTTAAACAATCTTGTTTAGATCATCTTCAGATGCAATTCGGATTGCGCGTGCTTCTGAATTCCTTCTGACAAAAATCTTTCCCTGTGAAGACCAAGTGAATCGATAGTTCATCTCGGTGGCTCTAGTCCTTGCCATCCAAAGGAGCTTCTTATTTGCAGGAGTTAAGTTATCAAATAGCTGAATATTACTGTTTTTTTCTCTTAGTTCGGCACGTTTAGCAAGCCATGCTGCCTTCAAGCTCAGTCGAGTGAATCTTATCAGTATAACTGGGGGTTTCCCTTTACGGGGTGGCAAGCGATGCATGCTTTCAACGTCACAGTCAGATAGTGTCTGCAGGTCAAGCCTCTTCGCAAGGTCGTTAACTCGTGACAGGGTATCCTCTTTTTCAATAAACGGCATGCCATGAATTTCCAGATTCTGGCGGCGACTATATTGCTGAAGGTCATTTAGTTCTAGGTTTAGCTTGCGAATTTCTTTTTCATCAAAATTTTGTTCCACAGCTTCTACTCTGTTGCGGAGGCTTTCTATGTCTCTATCGTGCCTTGCGCTGATTTCAAGAAGCTTGTCATGCGTATCTGACATGTGCTGAATGGATTGTTCAATGCTGGTGACTGTTTGCTTTAATTCTGTAAGGTCATCGACCTTAGTTGTCAAGTGCGCCAAGGATTTGTTAATTTCCGCAAGTTGCTGGCTCAAGGCTTCCGTTAAAGCTGATTGGTCAGCGTTATTATTCATCTGAGTGTTCCTAGATGAAGGCACACGGCAAGTCTGCCATTTTAAGGCTTTCTTTGCCTCTTTCCCTTTCTTTTTATAGGTACGTTCACTTATTCCGATACATTCTCCGATGTGATAGCATTGCCGGCATTCTGCACATGTTATGACATCCTCATCTTCAGAAAAGTATTGTTTACAGGATTCACATACGTCACTCATTGCAGCACTTGTCTAGTCACAAAATACAAAACTCGAGGACAGCAGTAGCAGCAGGAGCAGTTGCAAGCGATAAATAACGTACCAAAACTAACCAACCTGCGCATGGGCAAGAAGATAGTTAGGACCGTGCTCCGCTGAACCGTCTGCCGCCACTGCTGCCCGAAATGTGGTTGAGTCCCACGATGCGACCGAGTATATAAAGGGCGGGGGGCGTATCACCAGCTGGTCCGTCAAGTGCCCGCGCAGCGCTGTGGTGGATATGCGGATAGTACCAACTTTCCTTGGTTTCAGTTGGTCATTCCCGGGGCAATGCAGGCTGGTATGGATGCGCGGATGACGTCCACTTTGCGGGGTTTCTGCGCATGGGCAAGAAGATAGTTAGGACCGTGCTCCGCTGAACCGTCTGCCGCCACTGCTGCCCGAAATGTGGTTGAGTCCCACGATGCGACCGAGTATATAAAGGGCGGGGGGCGTATCACCAGCTGGTCCGTCAAGTGCCCGCGCAGCGCTGTGGTGGATATGCGGATAGTACCAACTTTCCTTGGTTTCAGTTGGTCATTCCCGGGGCAATGCAGGCTGGTATGGATGCGCGGATGACGTCCACTTTGCGGGGTTTCTGCGCATGGGCAAGAAGATAGTTAGGACCGTGCTCCGCTGAACCGTCTGCCGCCACTGCTGCCCGAAATGTGGAAAGGTTTGGAAAGGTGTGGAAATTCAGGAAATGTGGAAAGGTGTGGAAATTTCAGGAAAGGTTTCATGTAGAGGCCTTCTTCTCACTCACAGATGCACGTGCACGTAGTACAGGAGTTGTTATCATGAACGCAACGCTGAGGAGTGGTGCTCACTGTCTTGGTGACACCGAAGGCCGCATCATAACAGTAGATGTGGTACTTGACTGCAAACGAGTCAGATTTGTCAACTTATATGCGCCCGTAACGAGGTCAGAAATGAACGGGTTCTATAAAGGTGTCAGAAATTTTTTGATCAAGCCGATATAATATGTGCTTGTCGGAGATTTCAACTACGTGCTCGATACTACACAACACGTCAGGGGTACCGGCCAAGGCACCACCAGTTTTTACGCCAGAAAACTACAGCAATTAGTTCAAGATCTCAAGCTGCCAGATGGGTGGTTAACTCTATACATGGAGTCGCGTTCGTCGCAACCCGCGCTTGTGGCATTCACCAAAGCCGAATATATAGAGTTTATGTGCTCGAGGACTTTTTAGCGAACCTACAAGCATGTGAGGTGGTCCAGATTGCGCCAAGCCAGCAGAAACTCAGCGATCACGTTCCGTTACTCTTCACGTTTAACGTGAGCACAACAACGAGAATCCACAAACCGTGGAGGATGGACCCAACTATTCTTCATGGTGACGAAAGCATTTCCGTACTTCAAACTGAGCTGGCGGCCTCACTGGCAGAAGTGGGTTGCATAACTCCGACTACATGGGGCCACTTAAAATCTCGCTGGCGCCTCATAGCTCAACAGGCAGGAAAAGCGCGCCACGCTCGCCTCACGCCCAAGATGAGTGAGATTCTCCGACGCATTCAAATATAGAAAGAGGTGAGTCAACTACGTTCGCTATGCTTGAATACTTTGAAGGAAAAAAATTAATATCAAAATCTTCTAAAGCAGAAGTCTCAAGCTACAAGGCTCGCAAGAGAAATGCACTTATCGACAGATGAAGTTGAAAACTTGACATATGCGCAAAGAAACCACGATCGTCGATGCCAGCCCCGCTACATCAATGAGGCGCTGAAAGAGGATGGTACCATTGGTAATGGCCCGGACGAAATTCAGGAAGTATTCCGAGACTACTTTGCAAAAGTGGTTACTGCAGACCACAACGCACAAGACGGCGAGTTTAGTGCCAAACTCTCAGCCTTTTGCGAAGGTTTGCCGTTGCTAGGCTGGGAAGACGTTTTAGTATTATATGCAGAAACTGATAAAGAAGAAGTATGGTACGCCCTAAAATCAATGAATACGTCCACGTCACCAGGCCCAGACGGAATACTCACGAGATTTTATATGCGTTTCTTTGATATCTTGGGAGATGCGATCACCAATCTCGTGAATATTTTATTGCGTGATGGCCAAAAACGGCAGTCCTTCTGCGAAGTAAGGATGATTATATTGCTGAAAGACGGTATGGAGCCGTCAGATCCTAAATCGTGGAGGCCCATTACCTTTCTAAACATAGACTATAAGTTAGTAGCCACGCTGCTATCACAGTGTCTGCGGCCTTTCTTGGAAGAGATTGTGTCCCCCTTGCAGTCATGTGCAGTACCAGGACGCTCCGTCTTCGTACCTATTACAATTATCAGAGACCTCTTTGCATATGCCAAAGAAAAACAGATCTCAGGAGTATATATTTCTCTTGATCAGGCCAAAGCATTTGATACAGTTGAACACGGGTATCTCTTCGCTATTTTGAGCATCTTTGGCCTCCCAGAGCAGTATGTGCGACTGGTAGAAATACTTTATCGGGATCTATCAAGCTGTCTTTATTTCAACAATGGAGTAACCAGAAGCTTTGCCATTCAAAAAGGGATGAGACAAGGCTGTCCGTTGTCTCCTGCATTATTCATTTTGTCTCTAGAGCCTTTGATTAGAAAGGTTGAAAACTGCGAGCGCATAGTGACTTTTCCGATGCCAGGCAAGGAAACCTTCAAAATTGTCGCACACACCGATGATATTTCAGTATTTGTTCGTAACTTGTCTAGCTATAGTACATTCCTTGACATTTTTGCTGAGTATTCCTATCTGTCTGGTGCTCTTTTAAACACCACCAAATGTAAGGCATTGCGCTTCAGAGACCTCAGAGAACTATATCCAGGAGACTTATAATACGTTCAAGCTGTTAAGGTGTTAGGCGTTTACATTGAGGAAGGAGATGTCTCAAAAAGGACCTGAGATGACGTGCTTAGGAGATCCACTGATATCATAGCAGCAGCCACTCATTTTAACCTGTCACTAACGGCAAAATTAACAGTCGTCAAGACATTTGCATGCGCTTTTGCGTTTTACGTAGCACACATCGCCCTTCTACCTCGCCGTGTTACAGGACACTTCGCCTCTATGGCGGGACCTTCCTATGGGGAAGAAAACCAGCAAAGGTACAAAGGAAATTCTTACAGCTTCCCACAAACCATGGAGGCTTGAGTATCCCAGGCATACCAACATCCACTAGAACGCTGGCTGCAAAAACAACACAGAAGCTCTTCAATGACATTAACTACCCCGGGTACAGGCTCTTGATGTACTGGAGCAGTACACTAAAAGGTACTTTCATGGACAATCCGTACATCGGACCACGAGCAGAAACTCCGCTTAAGTTCTACAGAGCTGTCCGTGGCTTCAAACGAACAGTGGAATCAATAGGTTCATGCAGTCCGAAGATGTTCCATCGCAGGAAATAAGTGAAATGGTGACAAGTAGCACACTGAGCAAAGAGGAAGAAAAACAGCTTCCTGCGCGAAGAAATGGAAATGATGGCATTGCAATCACGTACCTAACCAGGTGCGCGAACTCGACTGGTTGAGAAGATGGGGGGCATTGCCTACGCGTGACCCGTTAGCACATTGGGGAGTCGTTCCAAATTACCGCTGCCCAAACTGCGACAAAATTTTGAGAGACGGCCCAGCATGCTCTGTTTCAGTGCTCGGTGGCGAGGGGCGTCTGGCACATGGTACAACGCCTCTTTGGCTTTCGCACAGCGCGCATGGCAACATGGTCTGTTTGCAAGACTGGTCTTTACAGTGATCTTGTACGTACTGTGACGGCGATGATGTTTAGCGGAAGTACGGCACAAGCCGCATAGAGGCGCCTATCTCGCACTACAGAAAATACGGCTCATTGTGTGGAATTACCTAGATCAGCATCTGAAAACGCACGGCGAAGAGGCTTTCCCTCAACGATGGCACACATGTTTCTTCAAAGTAAGAGAGGGACAGCTGAAGTTTCCAGTTGTCCCGTACTAGTCATGCACCCACTCTAGTACGCATGCATAAGTGTTATCCTGTAAAATGTGATTAACTTGATTCATTTTAATTTTCTTTTTACTTGTAACGTTTGGATACCCAGTGATCGATTAGATTTTGGTGCTCATTTGTAAGATGCATACACTGTCTTTACTTGATTTCGATGTTTCGTTTGTGTAAGTACAAGTTAAGTGTACAATAAACTTCCCTTTCTCAATCGCCGAACGTCAACACATCATCATGCCCTTAGTAATATGGCTACTGCAGCCGCCATCTCACGGTTGGCACGGCTTCACTTGTGGGCAAGAACTTCCACTCCAGCAACTTTTTTAAACCTTCTTGCGCACAACCCGTGTTCACGAAACTTTCGTCTTTCTAATCTTCCATCTACCCCTGAACTTCTACCTTTTTTGATTATTTTAACATTGTTAGAGATTTCTTATATACGTTTAAGATGTTTGGGATCAACAAGGTATTCATCAAAAAATCAGAGTTGCACCATTGCATTATGTTTACATGACAACTGTGCGTATCATGATTGATAAGGAATACCCAACTATAGCGTCTGTCACCCTCCGTAAGCGGCTTATAAAAGATCTCGATGGATACGAGAAGTGCGATGTTAATAAATTCAGGCGTATCACAGGTGGATCTACTACAGCTGCGACTCAAAAAACCTTTATGTATAGCTAGAAATGAGAGCAACACGCCAATGTTTGTTCCCTCTATACTTTGCAATACTTTATGGTGTATTCGGTGTTTTATTTGGAAGCGAATATTATTACTCACTTTCACGCATAGCTCCCGCCTGCTTTAAGAACGCGTAGTTCCTGGGTTATCTGGCAGGAGGTTATTGATTTCCTTTACACAAGCCTCGTTTCCTTTATAAGCCCGGGATTTCACTCTTGCATCTGCGTTCTGTTTGTTGCATATTCGCTGTTAAATACATTTACACTGCAACATGCAGCATCTTATGGATTCCCAATCAATCTATTTCGTTATTTCGCAAGTCCCCCTTCAGTGCGCATCTCCTATCCTCGTTTCGTTTTCAGAGAGCCTTCTCAGATGAGCTGTCTCATCAAGTGCGCCGGCTTCTTGCATATAGATGCTACGCGACACAATTTCTCGCTGGCACTCGATTTGATACTACGTATAGCTTCATAATACAAACAAGAGAGGAAGGGGGACAGGGGCGTGGCACTTAATTTTATAAGACACCTTCGATGCGTGTGGCCAACAAGATAAATATTCATCCGTTTGCAACTTCGAAGGAATATAGATTAGCATAAACATCTACGAGTAAATGCATGAATCGCTGCTAAAACGTTCGCAGAACTCGTAAGCTGAGACGAGACGCTGAGATGATGCTTGTAGCAATGTAATCGTGTTACGGAGTTTCCCCACCTACGAATATTGTTATTCCTCGCATCCTACAAAATTTATCAATTGCATGTCATATTAAGGCCCATTGATCTCCTTTTGGGCTTCAGTTTCGAATTTACGCATTGAAAAACAGTCTACTTCTTGCCTATTAGAAAGGTCTGATGATTGGTCACTATTCGTAGAATAACAACCTTTCTCCCCCTGCCCCCCCCCCCCTTTCAGTACGAGTCTTACGAGGGCTTGAATGCTGTAGCCACGTGTGCTCAAATTTGGGTGCACGTTAAAGAACCCCAGGTGGTCGAAATTTCCGGAGCCCTGCACTACGGCGTCTCTTATAATCATGTGGTGGTTTTGGGACGTTAAACCCCACATATCCGACGATCGAGGGTTTGAAGGCGCGAATATATTCAACTGTCGATTTGTTTTCGCCTGTTCTTGGATTTGTTACGTTGCGCTGTAATGCCTACAGCACACTGAAAACTTTCTTTCTTTCTCTCTTCCTACCTGTTTATCATTCCTCCTCAAACCCCCCCCCCCCCAAATGGGCCCTGCTAAAACTAATAAGTATCTTAGCTTATTTCCTTACATCTCATCATTCGTCTTTCTTCTTACAAACGTTCAATAAAATTTACTGGTGCTGAAGAGTCAAAGTAACCCCGAACGCAGAATCCAGACGGATTACTTACGAAAATTGGGGAAAGTCTGCGCTTAAGAAATAAGCCGTGTAAGCGCCGAGACAGCGAAACTGGACCTTGTGTGGGCAAGCTTGTTTCAGGCCTTACCTAGTTGATGACGGTTGCTTCAAGGTCATTGTTTAAGTTTAGCTAAGTGATACCAGGTTTTTTCTACGTTGAATCTCAGCTCAGAGATATTAGAGTTAAACCAGACCCACAGTCACAGGCACTACGCCAATTTCTAAACTCCGCAGACAGAAACTCACGCTAAATCCAGGCGTTCGCATTTCTCATCAATCACAGACACGACATCCAACTGACCAGAGACAAATTCGCTCTGAAACCAAGTGTTGGCACCTCTCATAGATTTACGGGCTCGCGGTCGTTGATGTGTAGGGCTTCCGTGAGTTCGGGATATTCTCGCTAGCGCAGTTGTCTCTCCCGTTCTCTATATTGTTGGCCAATTGTCGGAGTAGTCAGGCATCTACCCGTTTATGAATCGTGATATAACACACACATTGGGGCAGATTCAACCGCTTGCATATTAAAAGAAAACTGATAGAGCTAAACATATAACAAGTCAACGGATATTATCAGTCTTCACATCACTACAGAGACTGTCACAACTCTTTCAAGCCTCTTAGCATCTGCATCTTCTCGCACCATCTCTTCCTCTGCCAGGCAAGCGATTACTTACGAAATATTGCAGAAAAATGGTCAACAGAAAGAAATGATGTTGAGTGGGGTGAAGAGTCTGTCTATGTATGTATGTATGTATGTATGTATGTATGTATGTATGTATGTATGTATGTATGTATGTATGTATGTATGTATGTATGTATGTATGTATGTATGTATGTATGTATGTATGTATGTATGTATGTATGTATGTATGTATGTATGTATGTATGTATGTATGTATGTATGTATGTATGTATGTATGTATGTATGTATGTATGTATGTATGTATGTATGTATGTATGTATGTATGTATGTATGTATGTATGTATGTATGTATGTATGTATGTATGTATGTATGTATGTATGTCAACTATACTAAATCGTCACCACTGCGAAAACCACTAACGCCGTCTAGTGACACTAATTCCAAGGACATATACATACAACGTCATCTGCTGAGCAATTATCAAAACTCACTAATGGTGGTTACATACTACTACTACTACTACTACTATTACTACTACTACTACTACTACTATTACTACTACTACTACTACTACTACTACTACTACTACTACTACTACTACTACTACTACTACTACTACTACTACTACAAGCGAGGGAACGAGCTGCACCCTTAGGAGCTTCGCCCCTGAAATTCGGCAGATGCCACGTACCTTGGGAATCGATGTTATGCGAAGCATGTGCATGCAAGCTGACTGTGTCGTGTTTTTATTGAGTCGAACATAATGAAGTGTCGCTAAAGATTTTTACAAATACACGCACAGACATACGTTAAACAGCCGCACATTTTTTATATCACCAGCTGTTTACAGTTGCATAACGATGCCAACAGCAACATGAATAGCTGCAACACCAGAAGCGGTAAGCTGATATAAAGCGCCGTTTCTCGCGAGCATCGTAGCCCTGGACACTGCTAGATAAATAAACTTGAGTGGATGACACCACACTACACTTGATGTTAACTAGACGTGACGGCTGTATCATAGAAGTACATATGTAATGTTTATGAAATTGGAAAGCCATCACTGCAACCACAATAGCCGTGTAACGAACATTAGGGTCTACTTGAAAGGTTGTTCCGAGACCTGGCGTGGCTCTGTGGTATAATAATACTTGACTGGCCCGCAGAATGCTACAGTCCGATTCCTGCTGGGAAAATAACATTAAGTCTTTGCATTCGTCCGGTCAACGCTGCCGATGTCAGCTTTTTCTTAACGATCAAGCGTTAAAATGTCCATGTGTGTTCTCGCCGTTCTTAGGTAGACCTGAAGTGTCAAACACATGTGGCACATACCCACTTACCAGTGGCACATGCCCGCCTTCGTATATGTGCCACTGTTTTTTTGGCAACTGGCGACGTATGCGACAGGATTGTGACATTGTTCATGTCATGACCAGCGAGTCGTATTCGTCAAACTATTTTGCCCTCCCGTAATAATTCTGGTTTACCTCAAGTTAAGGGGGTGATCATGAGCACCGAGTCCTAAGCGGACCGATGGACAGACAGACAGACAGACAGACAGACAGACAGACAGACAGACAGACCGACAGACAGACAGACAGACAGACAGACAGAGATAGATAGACAGACAGGCAGACATAGATAGATAGATAGATAGATAGATAGATAGATAGATAGATAGATAGATAGATAGATAGATAGATAGATAGATAGATAGATAGATAGATAGATAGATAGATAGATAGATAGATAGATAGATAGATAGATAGATAGATAGATAGATAGATAGATAGATAGATAGATAGATAGATAGATAGATAGATAGATAGATAGATAGATAGATAGATAGATAGATAGATAGATAGAATAGATAGATAGATAGATAGATAGATAGATAGATAGATAGATAGATAGATAGATAGATAGATAGATAGACGTTCAAAGCGCTTAGTGTTCGCAAGAATATGCTTCCCATTTACAAGTCATGTTTTGCTAGAAAGCTTGAACGTAGCGCAATGTTCTCCCTATGGACCAATAAGCAACTGCCCCCGGCCCTCCCTCAACACACGCAAGACCACCTCAACCAATCATTGTAGCATTCACACACCATGTTCGCGGGTGGGTATACAGTTGGCTCAGCGTTTTCTTTTACTTCGTCATTGCACCTGCGATAGAAACCCGTGCATCACCATGGGACAGCAATGGCCACGTCTCATGGTCTATGACCCCTTCATCGAGGTCTTTGCGACAGCCGCTAATAACACACCATATTTTTTTTTCCTCGGAAGACGGGAAGCCTTTGCACGTAATTACCTGCCCACATCGTATACAGCTCCCCTTGAAGCTAAAGGTGCCGACACGTCTAGAATGGAAGGGTCTTTCAAAGTTGCGCGGTGCACGAATCACCAAGGGTCGTTCAAACCGACGCGCCGATTCGCGGACACAACAACGCAAGAGGATAACAAACAAACAGCAGCACCGGCGGGCGAACGCTGAGGACAACAAACTGCTGCGCGCGGTCAAGGTCATGCTTTGTTCCTCGTTCCTATAGATAGATCCCAGAAGCGAGCGCGAAACGCCGGCGGTCGAGAGGCGAGACCGCGTCGTCTGTGTTACCTGTAACCGTGAAGCAAGGAGAAAGTCAACGACCACGGAGCGAAACGGAACGTCAATAAACGCCGCTCGCAGTCTGAACGCCGCCGTCTCGTGGACAAACATACGCATTTCTCCGGAACATAGAGACGAAAGGAGAAATGATTGTAAGGTGGTAATTGTAGGTCGGGGATGCCCCCAACAATGCTCCCTGAATGCGTCACGGGGCCCAGTCTGCGGTGCCCGAGCCAATACTAGGTCGGGAAAACCCCCCATAACGCGAGGCAGAGGAGACCCGTCGCGAAAGGGTGGTAACCTGCAAATGGTCGTTGCGTGAGCCACGGAGCGACAGTGCTTTTCTCGTTCGACGGTGTGGCAAGTGTATACGTCGTAGTGAGCGCAGATGGCTTCCATAGAAAGAAGGGGTGCGGAAGTTTCCACGACCATTGGCAGCAGTAACGTCATAATGCCTATACATGCTTCGTTGCGTCCGTTCCGCCTGATGGACGTGCAGAAAAACAAGACGCTCTTGCGTTTTGTATATAGTATATTGGCCGAGGTTCTCTCTATAATGATGCCTGCTGCTCCGCGAAATCTCTATTCCACACTTTCACCCGGATCAACTCTCAACCTTTCTCCCCCTCAGCTTTCCCACACCTGGCCTGCCATGCCCTTAGGGCGGGCCGAATGAGTCCAAGTGAAATTACACGCGCACAACTTTGCGATGTCTCTGACCACCGATAATGTCGTTCAATGAGGGGAGAGCGATGTAAAGGAAGAAAAATGGCAAAACAAAGGTTTTTTCTCGGTGGTTGACTGAGCTGCGTCCGGTTTGCTCTGGTCATGGTCGGCGCGCCTAAACCCGCGTACATTAAATGTAGATCATTGACTTGTGGGCGCACTGGATAGTTAGTTGCAGTTAAGGTTGATGGGTAGTTAGTCGAACGAGCGAATGCTCCCAGCAGCAAACTTTCACTCTCTCTCTCTGTGTGTCTCTGGCGTAATTTGAGAGCTTCGCGTGTAGGCACGCTGGACTAGCGAAAACGAGAAAGACGCATGAAGTGCGTGTGAACGCAGCACGTTCTCGCAGCACCTTGCAGCTTTGCCCGTTGCCGCGTATATATAATTTCCCAGCTCGTAAAGGGGGCCATTGCAACACATCGGCCGTCCCCTTGTGATCTGCACGCGCCAGCAAAACACACGCCGGTCATTGTACGAGTAATGTAGCTGCAGCCCCTAAGTCTTTCCAGCCTTTTTTTTTTGTGCGCTCTTTAGGAAATGTTTATTCGGTTTCTTGTTGCTTGTACTCGTTCTAAACAAATCTGTGAACATGATTGAAGGGCTGTAACGTTGTGTGCACTGGTGTGCGCATGGGGATCGATATCGGGGGGGGGGGGGGAGGGGGCAGGCTGGGTCGCAAAAGCTGCCTCATACATTCACCCCCCCCCCCCAAGCTGGCCACCCTGCGCACGTTTCTGCGTGCGTGTTTATGCTTGTGTGCATGCGTGCGTGTGTGTGAGTGAGCTAGTACGCGCTTTATTTTTCTTTATTCTTCCATTATAGGTACAGCATATCAGTTATTCTTAAACTGGTTAGAATCCCTGCATTTAGTTTCGATCCTTTTCTCATCCCTTTTAATGTAGTTGTGAGGGGCATAGTAATGAACGTTTTTTTTATTTACTTAGACAAATCTTCGTAATAGTGGTTAGCCAACAGGTGTCACTAGCTAATAGTCAACCAGCGTCCGCATTACGGAAATTTCAAATTAATAATAATAATAATAATAATAATAATAATAATAATAACAATAATAATCTTGGTGTTTTTATAGTCCGCTGTCATTGCTTGTCCACTGTCATTGCTTTTTTCTGAGATTTCCATGCCTTAACATGGTCCTGAACAATCTACATCTTCTTCTCCTTTCCATCTTTAAGGAAGCCTTGCGCATTTTTGGATATATTCCACACCATTTCCCCCCTCCCCTCATTCATGATTCTCATGTCGCCTTTTGATTCTTCGCATTTTGCGTTGATTTTTTTGTGTGTGTGCATATTCGCTCTTTTTGGTTTCTTTTTCCGAAGATCGTATTGTATTGTTTATTTTTATGATTTTATTTTAGCGTGCGCCTGCACAAAGACCTTATAGTTGTTTCTGGGTAGGTTTCATGGTTGATTGATTGATTTATTCACTGATTTATTGATTGATTACTGCTTTCTTCGGAAACACTTACGAAGAAGCAAGGAAGGAAGTTGCTCATACGCTATTTTACCAGCCCCAGACATCTTTAAAAGAAAGAAAGTTTGGAATATTTATTTAAACGGGAGGTCTAAATAGAGAATATTACGTAAAACATTGTACAGTTCACTTGGCACCACTATATTTTTTTGATAAAGTTTTGTGTAAAAAAAGTTTTCGTGCTGATCCAGAGAATGTCTTAAATTTGGTTTCGCGTGTCATCAAAAGCGCCAGAAGTTCTCATCAAGCTGTCCCGCTGTGGTGGCCTAGTGGCTAAGGTACTCGGCTGCTGACCCGCAGGTCGAGGGATCGAATCCCGGCTGCGGCGGCTGCATTTCCGATGGAGGCGGAAATGTTGTAGGCCCGTGTGCTCAGATTTGGGTGCACGCTAAAGAACCCCAGGTGGTCGAAATTTCCGTAGCCCTTCACTACGGCGTCTCTCATAATCATACACGATAATCATATCGTGTCTTTGGGACGTTAAACCCCACAAATCCATCCATACTCATCAAGCTGTCCGCAACAGGCACAAACATGTGGAAGTGAGTACAAACATTCACTTGCGCTGAAAAACAGAAATGAAGTTAAAAACACATCGTGCAGCGACTATGGTATCCCACGTATCAACCGAAGTTTCTGAGCACCGAGCCCTCTGGTCACTGTGTCTGATGCAGTTTTGATGACCAGCTGGTGTCACGCCTCTCACTGAGGCTGTGGTGTGCGTTTACCGTTGTGAAATGCGATCAAGTGCCGACAGAAGTACAAATAACAAGAGCAAATGTATTAAATACAACTCAAACTATCAGTTTGGAGGGATACGCATCCAACCACACCAGACAGAAAAAAAAATGAGAGAGAGGCGGTCGGGATTTCAAAGTTTTGAAGAAGAGATAAGAAAGCGAAAAAATTATCCTCCCAGATGGCTCCGACAAAGAAGTTCGATAGTAACGTTTGCCCTGTGACTCAACACTTTTGCAGACACTGATCCGCTTTAACTCTTGGCTTTTCTTTTTTTTTCTTCCGTACTTACGTGATCTTATTCGTGCAAAGCGCGTAATGTGCACAACCAGCTGCTCATGACGTTGGTCGTGATGGGGCTAGTCTTATCGCCAAGTTGCGTGTTATAGTCATGTGAGGGTCAGTGCAATGAGTTTATAAAGCGGGGTCTTATGAGACACACAATTGTTTTCGCGACGCGGACTATACGAATCCTCTACTATATATTAATTGTTGGAGTTTTACGTGCCAAAACGGCGACAGAAAGGACGCCGTAGTGGAGGGCTGTGGAAATTTTCACTCCCTGGACTTCCAGATAACGCGCACCGAGATAAGCACACCTGCCTGCAGCATTTCGCCTCTAACGACACGTGTGGCCGCCTCCAGTCGGCATTCGGTTGCGCGACCAATGGGTCAGCAGGCAAGCACCATAATCACGTGATCCCCGCGGTGGGTAGCAGAGCCGTTACTGTTCTATTTGAACGAACCTCAGTTCTGCTGCTTGCATAATCAGTCTTGGTAGCAGTGGAATAATGGAAAATTGCTGATTCCTGTTCCGAAAATTTTTGAATAAAAAACAGGAAGTAAGCTACCCTCGTGACATCAAAAGCTTGCCAGAAAAAAAAAAGAAATTGAAAGACCGTGAGCACCAAACCTCAGAAGCGGAAACGAGCCTCAGACAATCTGTGCATGATTTTACCTCGGAGCAAAAGTGTCGTTGCTTGAATAAGTTTTGTTGAAGTAATTTCGTTGCTTTAAAATTATTGATGAGATAAGGTGATTACTTTCAGCCAGGTGTAAATTGCGATGCAGTTTAGTTTCTTTTTAACATTTAAAGAACAATAAGTAGTAAAGTAATTTTATTACTTCCGAGGAGTAATCTTGCCATTTCTCGGGATAATAATTAAGAAAACACCCGTCAGGTGCGCGCACAAACCCACACGCACGCACGCACATACAGACGTACGCACATGCACACACACTCGCATATAAAAATGACAGGCAGATCAGCACAAAGTTCAATATAGGTAACCTCTACCGATCGTTCTCATAATACCTTGCAAAAAAGTCGCTCTGAAGCTTGACAATGACGCCCCAATTAGGTGTATGCGCTTTTAGACTATAGAAGTATATGTATGTTATTATTATTACTATTTCTAATAATACTATTAGTAGTACTATAAGTTGCATTAGTGTAGTAGTAGCCTAGTGCTTAAGAACACAAAGGACTGTTCGCTATAGAAATGAGCTGCTGCGACAAAGCGGCGTCTACTCAGACAAGTTCGACAGATCGCGCGCGATGAAACGCTCTGAACGGGGAAGGTTTACTCGGAGTCACGGAGAGGGTTGCACCCGTCGGGCTCGAGCTGCCATCTGAATCATTTCGGTAATGCGGGCACCGGGCGGCGATCAGGATCACTTTGCCGAAAGTCAAACAATGGGTGCCGCGTTATGACGACACAGTATGTTGCCGATGGCGCCAGCCATAAAGCCAATCTGGCACCTTTTCGCGACCGGTTCGTGCGTGTCCTTGCAGCTTGCCTTCACCCGCAGTGGTGGTGCAGTCGTTATGGTGCAAGACAGCTGACACGGAGGGGGCGAGATCCACTTCCGGCCACGTGGGCTCGAACTTAGGAAGAGACTAGATGCTAGGGGCCCGTTACCTAGATTGAGGCGCACGTTAAAGAACGCCCTGTGGCCGCGGTATTTCCGGAGCCCTTCACTATCACGTCTCTCATGATAATACCGTGGTTAAGGTACGTAATACCCCACCAATGTTTATTGAAGCTAGTCTCCGTTTCTAAAAGCAGGTAGCTCTGCAAAGGTCAATGATATTGGTGCTGATGCTTCCCGCTCTGGCTTCTTGCACTCGATATTGAGGCGAGTGAGCCTTCGTTTTGCTTTTACAATGTGTTACCGACATCTCTGGAGGTGGCATATGTTTGCTCTGCTGCCGTTTCACGCGTATATACACATTACGCCTCTGCCAAATTTGGATGTTGTAGGGACGAATCTTCTTATGGCGTGGCTCATGCGTCCGCGTTCTGGGTAACCTATGACACATACCCACATACCAGTGGCTCCTACCCGCCCTTGGACACATATACGCATGTCCACATGTTACGAAAAACGTAGCACGGCGTCGTTATCACGCTCTTGTGGTAAACAAAGCGCTGACAGCATAAATGTGGTACATACTCTCGTTTAGTCCTTGGATTGTCCGCTGGATGGCGGCACTTGCATATGACGAATATACGATAAAAAGAAGCGAGATTGCGGTACTTAAAGTGTTTACTAGAGAAGAGACAGACGCACGGACGGACGCATGGACAGACAGACAGACAGACAGACAGACAGAAAGACAGACAGACAGACAGACAGACAGACAGACAGACAGATAGACAGACAGACAGACAGACAGACAGACAGACAGACAGACAGACAGACAGACAGACAGACAGACAGACAAGTATACGGACAAACAGGCAGACACACGGACGGACGGACAGACGAACGTACACATGTACGCACGCACAGACGGACGCACGCACAAACGGACGCATGGACGGGCGCACGTACGTATGGACTGACGCACGGACGCACGGACGGATTGATGGACGCTTCGCCCCACTCATCATCATTCATTCCGTGGATATGCTGTGAGTTTTTTTTTTTTTGTCTTCAATACGTTCTGGCTCTCAGCAAGGCCGAACGGAAACGCGCCGCCCGTTTTTTTTTTCTCAACTATTATAGAAGCCAAAGCTCTAAATGGCTCATCAGAAGAACATAGCTGGAGTCTTTAGCCGCAACATGACGGCTGGTTTTCCTTTGGCTGAGACACGCCGTCACGTGTGTGATTCCACGAAGATCAGCGGAGCAACACTTGCTGACGTATATCAGGCGTTGTTTAAGGGGAGAGGGCATCACCGATATATCACGTCATTCTCGCAAACCTGTATTATTTTCACATTCCTTGCCCACCTAACATCTTGCTATAGCGTTCAATTTGATCTCGGTAATCGCAATCAAGAAAATTAACCCATAAAAGAACTCAAAAAACCGCACAGAGCCTTTATCAGTCGTCTAGGTCGACTCAAAGGCATGCCTGTTTAATTGCACAATACATCGAAGTCGGACGTACATTAAAATACTCATCTAATATAGTTTTAATTGTAATAATACCTGATGATTTGCGCCCCGAAACTCCGAATACCAGTGGCACATACCCACCGATGTACAAGTGCCGCTGGCATGTGGGCATGTGCCACAAGTGATTGAAAGCTCATATCTATTAAGGAAGGGCGAAAACAGGCATGGGTAATTTTAGCGCCTGTGCGTCGAGCAAAAGCTGACATCGGCTGCGTTGACCCAACGAATGTAAAGAAAAAAAATGGCGGCATATTCACGGAGTGAATCATGGACAGTGGGGCGAAGCATCCGTCCGTCCATTTGTTCTTGCTACCGTCCGTCCATGCGTCCGTCTGTGTGACCGTCCGTGCGTCCATCCGCCCGTCCGTGCGTGACTCTGTTCGTGCGTCCGCACGCTGTGTGTCCGTCCCTGCGTTCGTCCATGCATCCGGCCCTGCGTCCGTCCATGCGTCCATCCGAGCGAGCAGTCATCCATGCGGCCGTCCATGCATTTGTCTGTGTGTCCGTTCGTCCATCTATTCAACACTCCGAGTACCACCATCTCGCATCTTTTCATCATATATTCCCCATATAGAAGCACCGCCATCCAGCCCCGCCGCGGTGGTCTAGTGGCTAAGGTACTCGGCTTCTGACCCGCAGGTCTCGGGCTCGAATCCCGGCTGCGGCGGCTGCATTTCCGATGGAGGCGGGAATCTTGTGGGCCCGTGTACTCAGATTTGGGTGCACTTTAAAAAACCCAATGTGGTCGAAATTTCCGGAGTCCTCCACTACGGCGTCTCTCATAACCATACGGTGGTTTTGGGATGTTAAACCCCATATATCAATCAATCAAGCACCGCCATTTAGCGGACATTCCAAGGACTAAACGAGAGGTGGCACACGCACACTTTCTTAAGGCTTGCACTTCGTGTCTACTTCCCACATTTAACCACCTCAAACCCATGGTATATACTAGTTCACTGTATTCATGGCACTGCGGCCAAACGCTCGCTAAACCTTGCTAAAACGAAGGAGGTTATGCCCAGCGAGTATAACGTAGCAACCCTTTCTTGTCAGATAGGGCTCAGTGTACATGCCAATGGCTGTTAATGGGGAATGAGAGACAGGAGAATTTGGTTTTTAGTTAACGCGCACGCTGCGAATTTTTTATCGTTCAACAGCGCAGAGGAGAAATCTCCCGCCGGCACCACCTTGCAGGTCAAAACGTAAGACTGGTTACACACTATGACTACGATTACTACGAGGGACGAAAGGGTGCCACTGTAAGGAGCTTCGCCCCTAAAAATGTCAGGGTCCCACCAAAAATCGAACCCGAGCATTCTGTGGGGCAACCAAATATATATTCTACCCCTGAGTCACCCCAGGTCTCGCAATTACTTTTTAAACGCACCGTAATCTTCGTAAAGCGTCAACTGGGAATGCAGTGATGGCTATCCAACTTTATAAACATTACATATGTTCTCCTACGATGCAGTCCTAACGTCGGGTTAGGATCAATTTTAATTAAGCGCAATGCACTGAAATGGCGCGAACAGACATCGGTAATTTTATTTCGAGTGCGTTAAGAAAAAACAGTACACCTCCACGAAGTGAATGATGACAAATGGGCGAAGCTATAGATCCTAAAGTCCATAATGTCTACGTTTATGTCGCTGATTAGAAGAAAGGAAGAACGGACAGATAGGGATATCCACAGATAATAGAACGCACTGGCGGACGGACGGATGGAGGGACGGAACGACAGAGGGCGCGGGTAGTCAAGTATTGTGCTGTTGGGTAGTTGATTACGCAAAAAGTTGGTTATTTACACACAAGTTCTCGTTTTTTTTTTTGTTCTGCATTTGTTCAGTTTCGGTAGGTATTTTGTGGTGCGTGATGGGCGCCAACTAGGTCGGCCCTAAGGAGCTTGGTCCCTAATAGCTGGTATTGCCAGCGTTGACCGAACAAACGGTACCTATCAGCTTACCACTTGTCATCGTTGCTGGCGACATTAATATGAATGTTTCAAAACACAACCAGACCAAGTTCCCGCAATACATGAAAGAAGTTTTTTATATTGACCTCGATCCCAAGATCTCGTGCCCACGACGAAGAACGGATTAGTCACTGATCGCTTCTTCCTAACAGACCAACAATTTCAAGCAACTATACTATACCTCGCACGTCAGCGTAAAAGGGTTCCTCATTGCCGCATCAACGAACGATTATAAGAACAACTTTACTTCTGATGGTGCTGGCACTTCACAGTGATTTGGCCAAAATTAGGGAGGTGCCATCAGCCCACTTGGCGCGTATTCGTGACCCACCGACACACTGACATCACAGCAACGTCACAGATGTGTACGTATTCGCGATGCGATCGCACGTTACCACCATCCCGTGCTAATGAAACATTTCAGCCTACCACAGTTCATGCAGGTATAGCGCGTCTAGCTAACCTCCTTCTATCCGCATGCTTCGCATAACGTCGAATCCCAAGGTACGTGGGATCTGCCTTTTTTCCCCCAAGTCGTGGAGGCGATTGCATGTAACGCTTCTTTATCATGAAATCTTGAAGGAGCAGAGCTTCTGACCAGGCTAGTTATTGAAGATACATAACAGCTTACGGCGCACTCTTACACACGGGCGAAGAGGAGACACACGAAACGAGCGCTTGTCTTAGTGTATCTCCTGTTGGTCCGCGGGTAAGAGTGCTCTGTAAGCTATGCTTAAAGTTGACCTGAAATATTATAACATAACAACCGAATTATTTTATTAAAGCAGTTACCGGAGTTGGAACTCCCGGCTATTCCCGGAGTGGGGATGGGTGCAATGCTTTAATTCTGGGGAGTTGAAAGTAATGCGGCAGGTTGTAAATCCCCGGAACGGAATTAGATTGGAACGAAGGCACCCATTACGCAACACTGTCCGTGACTGACAAATCATGAACAATTCGAATGAAGTGAGTAACAAAAATAATCAGCTCTAGAGAGAATCAATCCCAGGCCGTGTTTGAGACGAGCAGATAGTCTACAGCAGAGCCACGCTATTCTTTTAATCTGGTCCGGAAAAAAGAAACAATGCATCAATGTCATGTGGTGGAAGGGGTCTCCTTGACGCATGCAATACTGCAGCGCCATGCTAACCTCCAAGGCGCCCGACCCAGTGCCCATGGGACGTCCCGGCACGTCGTAGCACGGCACAAACATCTTTTTGTTTTTTATTCCTTTTTTTCACGAACATTCTACTCTTTTCCGCCAGTCATGCAAATTACCTCAGTGGCTCTCCTTCCCTCCCGCCAAAACGTTTCAGACGTCGACATGCGCTGAGACACATTCACCTCATGTCAAAGTGGAAACATGGTATAAAGTGTAGTATACAGCGCTGTGCATGCACCCTTCTCTGGATGCCACTGATGACCGTTCCGCCTTGACCTTATTTTATTTTCATTTTTTGCTTCTTATATGCGGACACTTGCTTTTTCGAAGGTGATCCGTAAGAGGTCCAGAAGAGCAGAAAAAGAAAAGTAAGGTCGGGGAACGTCGGAGTGAATAAATAAAAAGGAAAACAAAAAATAGAAGGTCGGCAAGGTCTCCGCCGAGGCGAACTTTCCTTCACGGAACTGTGGGCGCTACCGCGATGGTGGATGCGGGGAAAAGGAAGCAAAGAGGTGACAAAACTGCGACACGAAGAGCAATAAGTAGAAGAGACAGAGAGAAGGAGACGTGGCGATAAAGTGAAGAAGAGGTAGGCACGTGTGTGTGCAGAAAACCCAAGCATCGTGCGAGAAGGACGCGATGAGCTTGTCGGGACACGCTTCCGCTACGCCTCGCTGCCTCGTCTCGCTCTACTCCGTCGCCTCTCACGGCAATGATGATCGCGTCGAGGAGCAGTTGGGCTTAGATCTTAGCGTATAACCACGGCCATCAAGTGGACGAACCACCCATCGCCGCCACTGGCCGGGATGACGCCAGCCGATGCGCTTCGATACTTCGACCCCAACGCCTGGGTCTTGTAAAGCCATAGCCGCAAAAAGTGACAAGCAGAAAGAAAAAAAGGAGAGAAGTTCATTTATACAGGAAGGGAGTTTAAGATGTTGGTGAAGGTGGTGTGAAAATCGAAAAGCAATCATGTCGCCGAGGCGCTGAGACGATGTCCTGGTTTTTTTTTCCTATTAAAATGTAAATCGACTCAGTGTGTTCTCGGTCGCCGATGGCGGGTGTCAGGTTGGCTGGTGTTGCGTAGGTTGTAGCGTGAACACCTTTAAGTGTAAATTTGATATTAAAAATGACTTTCGTAAAGCGAGGGTGAAGGGTTTGCTGAATAAGCACGATCAGCTTTGTATACGCGTGCATCTACGCCAAACGAAAAAAAAAGGATGGGGGATACCAAAGAGGGTAAGAGTTATTATGAATAAATAAAAGTTCGCATAGGTTTTACATTAGACAGAAATAAATTTATTCAGTACTACGAGAGAAAATTTTAGAGAAGTACAGATTGCTGGGCGAGTAGATAACTCATCTTAAAAGTGGTGCGCGAAGGAACTGAAGCACACAGGGTACAAAACACGTCCGTCCGTCTGTCTGTCCGCCCGTCCGCAACTGCTGAGTGAGTTATTGAACTATAGGCGGTAACTAACCATGACGAGCTAGGAAGGACAAACCCACAGCTTAAGGAGTTTCGCCCCTCAAAACCTGCTACGTCCCTGGCTACACTGAAACGATAGTGTAGCGTGTAGTCCTCAAGTGCGGCAGTGGACACTTTGCATACCCCGGTGTAAGTGGCCCTATAACGCTCAGGAGGCTTGGCTGTAATTATTTATCCATAAACGGACACCACTTTCCTTTGTGATCATTCACGCTTATGGCGCGATGTGTTCTGGTGTACCTGGCTGCGTCTCTCTCTCTCTCTCTCTCTCTCTCTCTTGTGTGTGTGTGTGGTGGTGTGTGTGTGTGTGTGTGTGTGTGTGTGCGTGCGTGCGTGTGTGTGTGTGTGTGTGTGTGTGTGTGTGTGTGTGTGTGTGTGTGTGTGTGTGTGTGTGTGTGTGTGTGTGTGTGTGTGTGTGTGTGTGTCGTTGCCGTATCTCTCTTGTGAAGCTTTTTCTAAGGTTTCTATTCTACTTACTTTTCAACAGAGTCAAAGGCACATGTAGATCCTAGCGCTATCCCACACGTATACTGTATAGTAAAAACATGGAGTGTATTTTTATTTCTGGGTTTACTACATCATCTGTTAATTTTTATACGATTCTTTAGTATAAAAATGTGCTTAGCGGTATAGATAATAATCGCTTGTGCGAATATATTTTCTATACAAATAATACTTCTACTTACATGATCAATACTTCAATTACATATAGTAGAAAACAGGTATCAATAGAAAGAAAAAAAGCGAGAAAGAGGAGAGGGTACACTAAAGCACGTAAGCAATTTATTAGAATGTTCCCAATAAGATATTGGTGAGTAGTCTTCCGACTGCTGCTAAAGCTCCACGGCTCTTCCTTCGAGCCATTCTACGCTCTCAAGAGATATCTTACCGAGCCAATTTCACTGCTGTCTTAGATAAAAATTCTGAGCCACGACTTCACCCGCCAAAAATGCTACAAATTCGCACAACCAAAAAGATGCTCCCACGCTGTAAAGCTGCTCACGCACAACTGTCCCCTTCTATAAACTACACGGCCAGAATATTCAGCCGTTTCAAGTGAAATCAATTTCCGGTAGTAGTACGTAAGCTTCTTCATGCAATTTTTGTACGGCTTCTCGAAGCAGCCTGGCCCATCGCATACGTGAGACGAGATAAGATAACAATGACGCTTTCATGAACCGGCATCGGGATATTAAATCAGCAGCCTCACGCCCCGGTAACGACAACGGTAAATTAAAGCGCATCGCGATAAGGCACAGCGAGCCGGAAGAAAGTTCGCCCAGCATAGCGAGGCCGAGAGTCCAGGTCAAGTGGACCCTCCACTCACCTACCGAAAGGTATTGGCATATTACACCATGAGGTAGGCGCACCATGCACTTTCCCTCACCATCGTTCTCGCGACAGGGAGAGGTGGCACTCTGCCAACTCCGAACGCATACGTTCCTCAGCCTCCTTTCCACGCATGAATTCTACCCTGACCGCGGCCACCGCGCAGACTCTTGCCCGGGCTGTGGCAGCTCCCCAACAGTATTTCATGTCACGGAGGAGTGCGCCACAAAGTCATTTCCTCCCCTTCCCGCTATCCTGCGCCCCCATGCACGCACCAAAGAGTTGTGGGACAATGTCCTCTGCGACGGGCTTCCAGAGGTTCTCCAGGCCTTGGTTCAACGGACCCGGTTGGTCGCCAAGATCATCAAAGGAAACCCGAACTATGGTTTCCTTTCACATACTTTGGTTATATACACTTAATGACATATTTTCTCTCTTTCTGTCTTTCTTCGTACGAGAAGCACTCGATGTTCTACAAGAAGGGCGGAAACTCCCTATACCTCCCATGTACGCGCTCTCGCATGCTGATACGAAGCGGCAGCGCTGCTTTTACCACTGGCGACTGCTGGGTGTACAACTAGAAATAAATCGCGAACGGAACATTTTTTACATGCCGTCATTGGTGAGGTCACCAATTAGAGGGAAATGAGGAAAAAGTAACATATCCACCGAGGGAATGATGGTGAGTGCGGCGAAGCATCCGTCCGCACGTGCATTCGTCTGTGCATTCATTCATGTGTCCGTACGTGCATCTGTCCATCCATCCATTCGTCCAGGCATCTATTCATGCGTCCATCCGTTTGTGCTTTCATCCGTGCGTCCTCCGTGCGCGCGTCCGTCCGTGTATCTGTCCATCCGTGCGTCTGTCCACCCGTCCATGCATACATCCGTGCGTTAGTCCGTGCGTTTGTGCATGCGTCCGTCCATGCATCCGTCAAGGCGTTTGTCCATGGTTCCATCCATCCGTCCATCCTTTCATCCTATTGCAAGCGCTTCTACTGGAACAACGCTATCTAGGAAATGAGACGAGAAATTATGAGACAGCTCCATTTATTATAATGCCCTGGAGATACTGCCGTTTACGCCTGATGCAGGGCAAGGTTAGACTAAGAAGAGCTTCGCCCTAAAACTTGGAGAAGGAGGGTTGCCGTGGAAGCCCTCCTTCCTCACTTCGCATGCAAGCGGAATGCGGTCATGCCTTCATTCATGTCTGCTGGCCACTTTAGCGATGCTGCCATTCGTAAAGTTTTGTTAAGCTTTCTTTTTTCCTCGTGTGTTCTCAAGTGCTGAAAGTTTGGCTGACTGATTTCTTTCAGATACGACACTCAATCGACCCAAATAAAATTAAATTTGTTATTTCGCGTCTTGTAATAAAATAACAGAGACATACACGTAGTGTTAGAGTGTTAATGTATAAAATCAGATTTAATTCAGAGCTGTCCTATGGACATAATGCGCAAACATTGAATCTAGAATTTACGACTTAATGTAAAGATTATCAACAACCACGAATAAGGCACGTACAGTCTTCGACTCGATCACATATGTTATGGCGGAACCCAATGTTTTCTTACAAAACGTACCATACTGAAGTTAAGAGACACGGAGAGGCCTGAAGCCATCAGAATTTTTTCGAGAGAGAAAGTCGCTGGAAACAGTGTTTCGGCAAGCTGACTTGTCCTTGTCAGAACCACAGCGTTGCTTTGAAGAAGAGAACTTCTCTTATCAGAACGTTGGCTCCAGCTACATTCTGTGTAATGACTTCTAGAAGCACTTAGTCCATCACATGCATTTGAGAAACAGTATCAGAAGACTAATAAATTCTCAAACCGTGACTACATAAATTTTCTAAACAGGAAAGAGCCTATAACTACTGAACTACATGCTAGAAGCACAAGAAGCGAGAACTATGTAGCTGAGCCAACACGAAATCAAGCCTTTCAATAAACGCATTTGGCCGACAGCAGCGTGGCTGCCACCTTGACCGATTTTCTGGCGTCACTGCACTTCTGTCAGTCCAGTCAGGCTTGCAGAGAACTGGGTTTACTGATGTACTCTTGCAAAATCAATACCAGATCGAATAACGAGTCCAAATACTTATGCTTACCCGTTGCCACTGGGAAACCTGAAAAACCTCCACGGAACTGGAAATCCTCGGGTAAACACACCGCAGAGCCGCGAAAAACATGTGTTCCCGATGTAGCCATCTCCGTCGAATGCATAGTTGACTATCTGGGCGTAGCTCAATGCGGCTTCCGTTCTCTGCCCGCCACAAGTTGCTTTCTTTCCCGTAGCTTACACGCCAACCGAGCAAGATAACTGAACGCGATACAACTTGTAATATCGCTGAGCGAGTGGCGAGAAGGAGCGGAGGCAAGCGCTACTAACTCAAGCCCGCCACTTTGAGCGCTTCGCCTGATTTAATATTCACAAAATAAGAAATAAAAAAGCCATATGAACGAAAGAGAAGTTCTTTACAGTGGCATCAAATTTATTCATTTGTAAAAACTTGTGAAAGCCAACCAACAAGAATATTCACATCAACGTCACTCCATTCAACCAGATCTTAGGATGGTCGGCAACAGCTACGAGCGTGCATGTTCCCTAAAACCGAAACTAGCGCTTAGTTTCCGAAGCCTGGTTCTACACTGTGCTCTGACCAATTCTAACAGTCTTGTTCTAGTATAAAATGGCAAACTGAAATGGATTCTCGATTCTCGGCTCCAAGGAGTTAATGGAGTACTGTCACAATTTTTAGGCACCCCAGAAGAAACATCTTTTAATTGCATGATATGCACTATCAACACTCTCCACGCAACGTTGCCAGACAACACGCATAAAACATTTTATGTTGATTTTGACGCTTTCTCCACCCCGCATTTGCAAAACTAGGCCCACGGCAGCAGACATTATATGAGAAAGTTATAGTTCACTGGGTTTTGAAAGTTTGCTTCCTGCATGCAGCCTGATCCACGAAAAACAGTGCGAAAATGCTTCAGGCCCGTGTGCTTTCCGAAGCCCTTCACGACGGCGTCTCTCATAATCATATCGGGGTTTTCGGGACGTTAAACCTCAGACATTGTTATTATCTACTCATCACTGTTTACGGGAACCGCGTGCGAATGACAACAAATGACTGAGCTCTTGCTAATATTTCAGGAGTCGCCCGTGACGTCCCACTTGTGTTGACACGGTCACTGCGAAGCCACACCTTCTATACCAAAACCAAAAGTGTGTTCGATTGATTGATATGTTGGATTTAACATCCCAAAACCACAATATGAATATGAGATACGCCGTAGTGGAGGGCTCCGGACATTTTGACCACATGAAGTTCTTCAACGTGCACCGAGATTTGAGCACACGGGCCAACAGCATTTTCGCCTTCAATGAAAATGCAGCCACCGCAGCCGGGATTGGATCACGTGACCTGCGGGTCAGAATCGGAGTACCCTAGCCACCAGAACACCGCGGTGGGGCAAAAAAAGTGTTAATAAGGTCGCAGAATTAAAAATATATACTATGCTTTTAGGATTGTTAACACCTTAGTATAACACGTATAGGGGATAGTTTTAACACAGTGGTGCATGTATAAGCAGTGCTACTCAAAAATCATCTATTTATCCTTTTCGGATCATTAAGGCAATTTCATTTGTGTCGTACCTGTCTTTCGTGTGTGTGTTCTGAACTTAGCAGCACCACCTTCCACATTTGTTTTCTCGAAGCGCTTTAACAAGTGCTTTGTGAAACTCAAATAATATACGACACGATTTGAGTCGTTTCGAGGCTTTCATTTTAAATCAACTGAAACAGTCTATGTAGGTCCCCGGGACTTGTCGGATCCCTTGTTAATAAGCGAGTGTTGCTCACGTAGGAATATGGACTTTTTGGAATTAGTTGCACGACCTTTTACGCATGCCTGTTCTTGGGAGGTTGTGCTTAGGCCTGATCAGGCGCATCTAGCCATGCTAACTTTCTTAAAGAAAATTAATTTGGTCTGGCGTTTATGTGCATTTTTCATGTGACTATTTATTTGTGTTTACGTGCGTTTTTTGTGTTACTTTTCTATCTCCTTTTTATTCCCTGTGCCTTCCTTTCCTCTATGCCTCCCTTTCCCGAAGGAGCAGACAGGCGTTTGCCCCTAGAGGTGGCAGTTGTCAGCTGATCTCTTCATATTTGCTCTGTGTGTTCGTGTTTTCTATGTATACTAACCAAAATATAATAATAACGATTCTATATGGCACTTGGGAGTACAGTAATAAGGGGCCTCGCATTGTTAAGAAAATACCTACGTGCTTCAGTAAAGCAAGAAAATCGTACCCTAAAGATGACATTCGTGAATCCATTGTAGTAGATCTCGAGAGTTGTTGACGAGTCATACGGTTTTAAATAATGAGACATTTTCTCAAATAAAATCTGTGTTTTTCAATAACGACATTCTGTTACGGTGTGGAATTCTGACCATTCGTCCCTTCAATTAATCATCTTCATAAGCGTACGCAGGATTTCTTTATTGTGCGAATGTTCATCACAGCACCCTCCCCCTCCCCCTCCACCTTTAATCAAGTCAATGCATGAGATCTACTTTGTGCACCCCCTTTTTAGGTGACTATTGGGGGGCGGGGCACCCATCTTCCCGTGCGCACGCGTATGAACATCAGCCATGGACCTTCTAAATATTGCGGCCATTCGCGGATCCGGTTTCCTGTAGATGCCTAAGTGTTCTCTCCGTATTAACTTTAGCTTGAAAGCTGGATCTTGGGCACATGTAAATAATAGAGCTTGGGACATGCGGCTTTCATGCACTCGGTAAATGTCAATTGTTCATTACGGCACCTTGAACTGAAACCTCTGTAAAATGGAAACATCGCAGGTATTTGGGAGCCGATAGAGGATTGATCAGGTTAACAGTTTTTACGCGGAGTCTTGAAGTATATTTCGTGTCTGCGAAGGTATTTTGTTTCGTTGTTTGCTTGAGACTTTCAACCAATTTGATCCATCATACAAGTAGCTACGTTTTTACAGAAAGAAAAGAAAGAAAGAAAGAAAAAGAAGATAGAAAGAAGGAAAGAAAGAAAGACAGAAAGAAAGAAAGAAAGAAAGAAAGAAAGAAAGAAATAAGAAAGAAAGAAGGAAGGAAAGAAAGAAAGAAAAGACAGAAAGAAACAAAGAAGAAAGAAAGAAAGACAGAAAGAAAGAAACAAGAAAGAAAGAAAGAAAGAAGAAGGAAAGAAAGAAAGAAAGAAAGAAAGAAAGAAAGAAGAAAGAAAGAAAGAAAGAAAGAAAGAAAGAAAGAAAGAAAGAAAGAAAGAAAGTTCATGCAGTTACTTGAGGAGAACTCCATTGTAGAGCCAGAAGCACTCATTCGGATTGAGGCAATTCCGCAAAAGGCTCGAACACATACATGGATGGCCAACAGTAGACGCATTCATAATCCATCATTAGCCAATGGAAACAAACATGAATCGTGATGACTCAACACTGGTACTAGGCGGATATATGAATCAATCTTCTCTCGCATCAACTAGAGGTCGTCCAGAGGACGTGTGTCGACGCTGAGGGTCATCACCTACCAGTGCCTCCATGTGTGGAGCCACTGACTTTACTGGGGAGGTCTCTAAGCCTGGCCCCTAAGGAATTAAAAGTTATTTTGACGTGTTCGATTTGTGCTATACACATTTACTTTAAAGTTAAAATGTTATAGCTCACATACTGTTTTTATTATAATTCGCAATGTTAGTTTGTGCCGATTCTGCCAGATTTACAAAGATTCATCATCCTCCCAGTTTTAACTCAATACACGCTACTGTTTTTCTAATGACGACCCAGATACTTGCTTCTGTATAGTCCAGTTTGCTTGAACAGAAAATTAGTCGCACTACCAATCGTTATACACCGGTTCGGTTAAACGGGGGCACCTGTCTTTTTATCTTGACTCGAAACTAATACCGCGGTTTCTTAATATGCCTATTCCAGGCCGACAAATAGGCGTTCTGGGGCGGCGATTTCTTCTCATTTCTCTCAAAATCGGAGCACGTTTCGCCCCGCGATGCGCATGCTACGCGCGTACAATGGGGCAAGCAAAGCCACGGAATTTCCTCGTCACTTCCTTGCGCCAGGGTCAACCCGTTGGTCGAAGAATCGCCTCAACTCGCATACTGATGTCCGGCGCCACCACCCTGTCGCGCAGTCGCCGGTGTTCTGTTTGCCCCCGAGACAAAAGAAGGGTGCTAAAGAAATCCTATAAAGTGCAGTAAAACTGGTTTCGGTGGCTACACTAAATGCACGTCTGACTTGAGGCTACACTCCATTGCCAATACTGCTCATCTGTTCGCTATACTGAATCTGTTAATAAGCGATATGTCTTCAGCGCGGAAAAGTATGTATCGCTGAAGAAGACGAAGTCTCGAAGTGATGACGGTGAAAAGTGCACAAATGATTGAAAAAAAAAATATTGTCGTCAGAGCAGCCCCCATAAATGAGAAAAGAAGGGGGCGTTTCTATTTGAGCTGCGGTGTATCAGTAGTCTGAAAGTGTTCTGAAATGAAATCGATGAAATTGTTGCACCATCGGGGCTGTTTATTGATTCTCTTCTTCGCGATCCTTCTGATTCTTATGCGCACACTGTCGTGCCAGCCCGCGCCTTCGCTAAACTGGATGACACGTGGGGGGATATAGGAGAAGGAAAATGGAGATACGTAGCTCCTTTCGTTACGCAGCTTCGATTTGACTTATATAGATTGATCATGGCGTAAGCTATTTTGTGTGTGACGAGAGAGTGTTTAACCATGCTCCTGAATAGAACAGCAGAGAGCAAAACTCATCTCTCCATTTGCAGCTTAGAACTGTTAATATCGTATACCTGTCGAGGGGGAAGAACGCTGCAGCGGAGTTGCAGTGTTGGAACACCGTGTAAAAAAAAACTTGCAATTTTTAGTTCAATTTTATGATTTTTACCACCACCACGCTTATCCTTTTTAGTATGTCATACATCCAAAACCTCACACACGTACACTTCGTTAACAATTTTTGATATCTTAATAATAATAATAATAATAATAATAATAATAATAATAACGATGATTATGATGACGATGATGATAATAACAGACGCCATAGATAGAAGAAGCAAAGAAGAAGAAGAAGAAGAAGAAGACGAAGAAGAAGAAGAAGAAGAAGAAGAAGAAGAAGACGAAGAAGAAGAAGAAGAAGAAGAAGAAGAGAAGAAGAAGAAGAAGAAGAAGAAGAAGAAGAAGAAGAAAGAAATGCGGCATTGCACATTCCAACACTACGCTATGCTTACGCGGAACGCTGTAGTGGTTAGGCTCAAGAATTTTCGACCAGCTTGGACGTGCGTCCAAATCTAAGCACACTGGACTCCGCCATTTCGCCTCAATCAAAATGCGGCCGCCGTGTTCTCAATGTGATCCCGCGATCTTCGAATTATCAATCAGGCACCATAACTATTCGACCACCGTGGCGGGTCAATTTTGTGGACCTATCTTCGGTGACGGGAAACCTGTGAAGACACTACATCGCGCTTCAGAAATGACAACGTGCGAAGTTATTGTGACAGACATTTCCAGAGCATGCAACATACGCATATGTAAACCCTGAAATTCGGCACTCGACCTTGAAATTGGGTCAGCATTATACGATTTACCAAATAAGTGGCATTGTTCCTTTTGCATCTCTTTTGCATCTCCTTTGCATTTGCCTAAAACCATTCGAGAGCAGACGAGATCTTTTTCTTTCTTGTTTTATAGCATTGATGTTCTCATCCCGGATTGGTTTCTGCATCTAGTTGCTTTTGTATTGCCTCCAAGATTGGGGACAATAAAAACTTCCTGCCGCTCACGGCTGTCGGTGGGCATCGCATCTAGCCACCCATTAAGCTATTGCACTGGTATGGCAAGTTCATCCGTGTGTGATAACTGCAACTGTGTGGAGATAATTGATCGTCTCTTGTGCCACCGTCCCCCGCCCCCCCTCATTTCGACAACATCACCGTACTCCCAGTGGACCTTGACGATACTCAATGATTACATTTTTGGTCAAACAACTTACATATTAGTTGAGAAATTCGGGGTGGCTTCTCGAATAGAATTACGAGAGGTCGGAAGATGACGCAGGCGCAAAGCTATGGGTCAGCATACAATGAAACTAACAACTGAGCCCTGATGCCTTATCTTGAGCACATGCAGATTGTGCACTATATGCGGGCGACGCATAAGTATAGGAAAGACCCATTTTAGTAAATGAGCAGCTCAGCATCTTCGAAACGACAGACACCAAAATAGAGGTACTGATATATTAACTACGATTGTTACCGATAGCTATACAATATACGATAGCTATTGATATATCGATAGATACGACATCTACTGATAGCTACCAGTATAAAAAGTGACCATCGGTGTCGCCGGTGTCAGCACGGTAAGGTAAAAAATCATGCGATTGTGACAGCGTATGACACCACGGCATCGCATGTCACTGAATACCTATAGGCCTGCGTTCCGGATAGGGAAAGTAGAGGGCGTCCTTATTTGGCAGAAAGTGAATTTACCATCCCCATACTCATCACCATAGTGTGACGTCATCGTGACGTAACATAACGTAACGTCATCGGGAGGAGGTCATCACAGGCTTTCGTTGCTTGTTCAAACGTGCGCCCATCCTGCAGGCGCTGCACAACCACGTCGGGTGCACCAAGATTTTCAAGAGGTTGGGGAAGGGGGGGGGGGCAGTCATGCAGTGTCGTCCCCTGAGAAGAAAATGATCGCTTGCATTTTCGAGTCTGCTAAGACACCTGCTTGAAGGACGGACGACTTTGCTCTGGCAATAGCACTCCTGCCATCATCTTTGATGACGACTATCAATAATGCAAACATCACCACTAGCACCACCAACCCATAAACCACCACTGTAATGTGCACACTAGACGAAGACAACATCTTACGAAAAGCTCGATGACTCTAAGATGATACGCTGTCTGGTCATCGATGCATATCACACCGGCACGAAGGATGCGCGGCAGTAATGCACCTCGGTGAGACGATATAGATGCGACTGCATCTTCCCTGATAACCGCGGCACCATCGGCGTCAATATAAGCACCGACGAAGAAAACAGGGTCGGTATCACCATGCAGAGAGCATTTCCGATAAACAGCTTTTACGAAGAGCGTGCGCAGCAGAATGGGCCGTATAAGAGCGTTCATGCATACAATGTGCTGACGGCCCACGCAAATTCTCCCCTTTTCTATGCGTCTATGGATGCCTAATCCCACTCCCGTATGATGGCATTGCTATCAACTACGTTTCTGGGGAAGATATTCGGCCCTCGCGAAACACCACGGGTTAATTTGGTATTTTTATTACATTGTGTTTTCCCTCTTACTTTTTTGATCAGACATTTCCCTTGCTCACGTGTTCTATGAATGCACTTTACTATTATGTCAACGACGTTGAAGCAGATTGTTTACGGCTCAAACTGCTTACGCTGTAATTTTCTTTTGCTGCAAAATATTGCAACTTGTAATGAAGACACAGCTTTACGTTTACAGTCTCGTCATGATGAGAGAGCTGGTTGTATGCACTGTTTCGTATTTAAGACATAAGCCATACATGCCTCACGAAATGCGAAATCAAAGCATCGGCGATGAAGCCGTCAACACGGGTGATACACAAAATCATGAAAAGGTGATGACGACGCTATACTACGTTGCAGGTCCCAAGAATTTGCAACGTCATCAAGACGTCCCTACGACGTCATATACGGGATGCCACATGTAGTCGTCATTCCATGACGTCATCGGTTGGTCAAGGGTGCGAAACCTTAGAACGCAGTGCGAAACCTTATGTGAAGAAAGGCTTTAGGAAGTGGTGGAGGTGGGGGAAACCCATACATTCATCATCATCATCATCATCAGCCTGACTACGTCCACTGCAGGACAAAGGCCTCTCCCATGTTCCGCCAGTTAACCCGGTCCCGTGCTTGCTGCTGCCAATTTATACCCGCAAACTTCTTAATCTCATCTGCCCACCTAACTTTCTGTCTCCCCCTAACCCGCTTCCCTTCTCTGGGAATCCAGTCAGTTACCCTTAATGACCAGCGGTTATCCTGTCTACGCGCTACATGCCCTGCCCATGTCCATTTCTTCTTCTTGATTTCAGCTATGATATCCTTAACCCCCGTTTGTTCCCTAATCCACTCTGCTCTCTTCTTGTCTCTTAAGGTTACACCTACCATTTTTCTTTCCATTGCTCGCTGCGTCGCCCTCAATTTAAGCTGAACCCTCTTTGTAAGTCTCCAGGTTTCTGCTCCGTAGCTAAGTACCGGCAAGATACAGCTGTTATATACCTTCCTCTTGAGGGATAGTGGCAGTCTACCTGTCATAATTTGAGAGTGCTTGCTGAATGTGCTCCACCCCATTCTTATTCTTCTAGTTACTTCAATCTCGTGGTTCGGCTTTGCGGTTATTACCTGCCCTAAGTAGACATAGTCTTTTACAACTTCAAGTGCACTATTACCTATCTCGAAGCGCTGCTCCTTGCCGAGGTTGTACATTACTTTCGTTTTCTGCAGATTAATTTTAAGACCCACCTTTCTGCTATCCTTCTCTAACTCCGTAATCATTAGTTGCAATTCGTCCCCCGAGTTACTCAGCAATGTAATGTCATCGGCGAAGCGCAGGTTACTAAGGTATTCTCCATTGACTCTTATCCCTAACTGTTCCCATTCTAGGCTTCTGAAAACCTCCTGTAAGCACGCGGTAAATAGCATTGGGGAAATTGTGTCCCCCTGCCTTACACCCTTCTTGATTGGTATTCTGTTGCTTTCTTTATGAAGCACTATGGTAGCAGTTGATCCCCTGTAGATTTCTTCCAGAATGTTTATATATACTTCATCTACGCCCTGATTCTGCAGTGTTTGCATGACGGCTGATATTTCTACTGAATCAAACGCCTTCTCGTAATCTATGAAGGCTGTGTATAGTGGTTGGTTATACCCATACATTAGATGAGCAGAAAATGAAGAAGGCTTCCGCCTTCCACTTGTCTTAGGCAAATGCATGGGGACACAGTGAACTTTCAGTAATGGTACTAAAACCCCAAATACCTTGATATCTGCAATGTACGGTGCAGGCTACTGCATTTGGCCTACATATATTGAAAAGCTTGATTCTATTTGTGAACTTGCTGGTGTTGGGTGCGAGATGCTTCGACAATTACAGCTTTTTGTTTTGTTCTTGTGGCTCTTACTGATGTTGCAGTAAATAAAACTCAGCAGCAGTAGCAGCAGCGGCGGCAGCAGTAGTAGCAGTTGCTGATGCTGATGCTAATGCTGTTGTCGTCATCGTTGTTGTTGTTGCTGCTCGTTGTCTATGTTGTTGTTGTTGTCTATGCTGTTGTTGTTGTTATTGTTGTTGTTGTTGTTGTTGTTGTTGTTGTTGTCGTCATCATCGTCGTCATCATCATCATCACTGGGGCGCAAAGGCACAAGGAGCGTGTCTTCCAAAGTGCTGAACCATTAACGAGCATATTCCATAGTCGAGATGCATGTCAATAAAAAATTACCTGTACAGACCTATCCACAATGTGACCACGTTGCTTGAACTGTACTATGCCCTTAGACGGTGCTCATGCTTTATACCCACCATATGGAACTGATTATTTTTCCTCTTTTTTATTCTTCTTGATTTTTCTTTTACTTGTGTGTGTCTTTGTTATTACTCCCGTGATGATGGGATAGCTGGCTCTTACATTGTCTGCCATTTCATATTATATATATATATATATATATATATATATATCAGTGAAAGAAGTTGCTATCATCCAACCCGAATTATTTTTTTGTTTGGGGGGGGGGGGTAATGGTAGTGTCACGGCTGTGGTTGCTACGACGTTCAGCGTCGGAACGAAGCCACCATGCGTTGATAACAATGCCCTCCGGAACCATAATATACACCCGCCCGGAAATTACGTTCCTTGTTTCTGCTGAACTACACGAAGTAAAAAATATACGAAAAAACAGCCCACCACTGATAGCAGCGGAACCGCCTCGAGTGCGTAATTAAACACGGTAAGTTTCCCGCTCCGAGGGCGCGTTCATTTGGTGGTCGAATTTCATATGCCATATAGATTATTGCTTCAGGCATTCGCACCTTTGTTTCACAGAGTATCAGCAGCTCGGCTTCATCGGTTATTTGCATAGTCACACACCTGGCGGTGACGTCAAAGTCTGAAAACACCTCAAGGGCAGAGCACCGTCTCGCACCTGTAGATTAGAACACGCAACGTTGCAATCACAGGTTTACTAAAGCCCAAAAGCCTTCCGTACCGTGGTACTCTGCCAGTAAAACTTGAATGTGATGTCTGTAACTCATAAAAGCGGATCAAAGCTATTGACAACTTGCGCCTCTCAGTGTCAACTTTGTTAGCAGCTTGTACCTCGCTTTGCGAGTGCGTGCCATCTATTGAAACTGCATGTCTGTGTTCTAGTTTGTGACTATTCATTCCCATTATTCTTCATTAAAAGATCATTGAGTAAATTAAGTATTAGGGCTAGATTTCTTACACGGTACAAGGGGGCAGGCAGAAATTTTTTTCGGGGGAGGGAGCACCCCCTAAAGTGGTCATTTTTTTATATATGCCATGGTGAAAAAAAATTGGGAGGAGGGGGAGGGGGCGCACAAGCTTGGTGTGTCCTTTCCTTCCCTAGCTACACCACTGCGCGGCACATGCAGGATGGTCAGATATTGAACCCATACAAGGGGCCATACATTGGACACATGCTTTATCTCCCACATACATGTGAGAGATAAAGGCATTGGCGAAATTGGGACACCTCGATAGCACGCATGCAGGTTACGCCCACATGTTGTCTTTAGGAGGAATCACGCAGTACACATCCACAGCATAACCGATTTCATAAAGGCTATCAGGTCTACACGTCGTTACTATAGCTTGCAGCCCCGCCGTGGTGGTCTAGTGGCCAAGGTACTCGGCTGCTGACCCGCAGGTCGCGGAATCGAATCCCGGCTGCGGCGGCTGCATTTCCGATGGAGGCGGAAATGTTGTAGGCCCGTGTGCTCATATTTGAGTGCACGTTAAAGAACCCCAGGTGGTAGAAATTTCCGGAGCCCTCCACTACGGCGTCTCTCATAATAATATGGTGGTTTTGGGACGTTAAACCCCACATATCAATGAATTATATCTTGCGGTGTCTGTCTGGCCAGTCCTGTAACAATGCTTTATCGACCTTTTTTTTAGAGAGATCACAGTGCCGTATTACGCCAGCAACGCGTGTGCCATGGCCTGTGCAGACCGGAAGTGGGCGGTAAGCATCTTTCGGCTGGTTGATTACGATGAGCTTGGTCGGAACTTCACAACCCGCTGCGCTATAAAGTAATGCGTATTCCAGTTTAAATTCTTCGCATTCGCACGCCCAATTCACTCGTTTCTTTTGTGCTTTGTTTTTTCTTGCAGTGCGTGGAACCTGGTTAAATACTGTGGCCGGGTGCTTAGGCATAATAAATTTACTCTTTCTCTAACTACTGGGAATGCCCTTCTCTCCCTGAATTGAATCGAACCAGCACTGAATTCCGTAAAACCTTCAAACCCGCTGGTTAAAAAAAAAAGTTCATCGTGTATATTCCAGCATCGAAACTTGTCCATCACCAAAGTCCGCTGTGCAATGAATTTACACGCTGTCATTTCGCCCTGAAAAGAACGATTCAAGTGCTAACCAGAAAAAGTTAGTACAACATTTTAGCTTTTCTTCGTTTATCTTTTTTCCCCTCAAGACGGGCATTAAAAAACCAAACTTAGACGACGCTCGCGCTAGGCCATCTAATTGAAAACGCGATACCGTAATTTAGCCCCATGGGTATCACCTTCAACAGTGTCGCAAGGAAAAAAAGTTGTTACACGTACAGTATTGGCCGCTACAAACTATCCTAGAATGACTGGACGTATACCGTTGCTATATGCCCGCAAAGCCGTGCTTGATGTTGCAAATTTTCCAAGAGCCCACAACGTGTCCACAATAGGTCATGAGCATTTGCGAAATTACACACTTTGTAATGGGTGGGAAGCGTTAAACCAAACACTCGTTGCATAGTTCATCTGTGTTGAGGCTGGTGCCATTGTGGCGCACAATTTTGTATGTGTTAATGAAACTACAGCTACACTATACCTTTGTTGAAGCGTTTTACTTTCTCTTTGTTGTGGCTTCAAGCAGAAGTGTGGCTATGTGGTAAGACACCTGCTTGCCGCACAGATGGTTTCGGTTCGATTCCCAGCCGAACCAGACGCCTACTATTCATTTGTTTGCATTTTCTCGCATTTTTTCTCATGGGAACCTGATTTTTTTTATCCCAACCTTACATCGACAACTGTACGAGTTAATGTATTTTTGAGGAAGAAAAAATAGTACATCTTCATCGGTATAAAGTAGAATAATTATTTTTTATCCCACTCTCCACTACCAATCAGTTATAATGCTTCTTCTTTTGTGTGTTGTTGCGACGTGCGCCTCCGACGACGTTACGAAGGGCGCCTCAAATCTCACCGCTGCAACCACTGTTTCGAAAGACGGCGACGCCAACACGGTCCCGAAGGCGCCACTGCTTCGAACTCCGCCGGGAAGGTCACCAGCCGTTTGGTAGCGTAGATTTTTCAGCTCGCGACTGCTTCTGCGCAGAGCTGATAGACGAGCGGACTAGACGACGTTGAGTTAAACAATGTTTATGTACAGCATATATACAGAGGCGTTACAAATTCGGCACTGGGGCCGACAGAGACTCGAAGAGCCGAGCTCTCCTCTCTAACACATAGGTCTGCTCTCCAATGGGTCCGCTGTCAAAAGGGGTCCCTCTCGACGCGCCGCAGGGCTTCTTTTATATGCCCCGGGTTCAACCCAAATGTCCAACCCGAAGCGCCGCTGGTCGCGAGGTCAGAATCCTCCAATGAGGTCGCCGCTGGGCCGCGTCCTCTTTTCTCATCGAATCTGAAGAGGCTGCGCTGCAGGTGGCTGCACCCAGGGACGAGTGACGTCGCCGCGCATTGCGTCAGCCGCCAGACAGGAAGACGCCGGTTGTTTACTCGACGGACTCGCAGCTGCGCTGACTCACTGCACGTGCGTGCCAGAAAGGCGCCGCGCGTGTTTACGCCGTTGAGTTGTTCGCGTCAGGCGGGCTGGCCTTGACACAGATTGCCTTTTCAGAGGCACGGACGTTCGCTGTAGACTCGCAGGCATAACAGCACCCCCGCCGCCAGACAATGCGCTGAAAAGACGAGCTGCTTCCACGTGGCTCGGATGTCAGGCGCGCTCGTTCGCCAGGTCCCTCCAGGTTCGCCTCCAGGGCCATGGGGAGAATGCAGCTCCAGACTCTGTTCAGGGAACATATCCCATTCTTGAGGACGGATCCCAGCTCCACTGGCTTGTCGCCACAATTTGCCGACCCGCTTCGCTCGTTTCTTCTGACGATCTTTGGTTTCAGCACTTGTCGATGGTTCTGCAACTTGTCAAGAACGGTTTGACAACAGACAACACACGACACAAGCAAGTGCCCTCGCTCACCCGACAGAACACCAGACAAAGTGTAGTACAACATATACCTAGGTACGTGTCTATCGGAATTTCGTTCCCTCTACATCAAGAGGCACATGTGGGACACAAGACTCTTAAAATGAGAGCTCAATTTTTTTACATGTACATCAACGTAACGAATTAGAATAGAACATTAAGTTGGCTGCTTGAGCTCACTCTGGACGAGAACGCTCAGCTCAGGTCGTGATGAGGTCAAAATTTTGCCCCGAATCGCCAGCGAGAAACCGAAAGGTGGAGAAGGTACTAACTAAACGCACGGCTCAATGCGTCTGCATTAGCGTTTAGCTTTCCTTTTTTGTAGCGAACGTCAAAATTGTGCTGTTGGAGTATCATGCTCCACCTTAGTAACCGGCCACTTTTAGGCGACATGTTATTTAACCAGGTTAGAGGACAGTGGTCCGTTTCAACCACAAACCTCGAACCGGAGACATAACAAGCTAGCTTTTGAACGGCCCACACGAGGCAAGCGCATTCCTTTTCAGAGGTACTGTACGCCTCTTCCCTGCCACTGAGTTTTCGACTTAAATATAAAACTGGCCTTTCGTTACCAGCACTGTCTTCCTGGCACAATACAGCTCCCATGCCGCGATCACTCGCGTCGCATTGAATCACAAATCTCTTAGAGAAATCGGGTGCCATGAGAACAGGCTTTTCGCTTAGGGCCTGTTTTAGCTGGAAACGCGTTCTCCTTTTTTGAGTCCCATACTACTTTAACCGGCTCGGATTTTCGAAGTGCGTCAGTTAGAGGGCTGGCAATGCTAGAGTAATTTTGCACGTAATGCTGATAGTATCCAGCCAGGCCCAAGAATGCCCTTATCTCAGATTTCGTGGTTGGTCGTGGATAGTTCACGACAGCGGCTACCTAAATTTCTGAAGGTCTACGCCGGCCACACCCCACAACGTGCCCCAGATAAGACACCTCGCCACAACCTAGGTGACATTTAGTAGGTTTCATGGTAAGGCCAGCCTCTCTCAACCTGTTCAGCACGACGCGTAAATGCTCGACGTGTTCTTCCCAGTTGTTGGAGAATATGGCGACATCGTCAAGATATGGCAGAGCGAACTCGGAGAGGCCTTTAAGAACGCGGTCCATTAGGCCTGAAAAACAAAAGGGTGCATTTTTCAATCCAAAACTCAGCTTAAGTGGACGATACGTTCCAAATGGAGAAACAAATGTGGCATAGCGGCTAGCACGCTCTGTAAGGGGGACTTGCCAATACCCTCGCACGAGGTCTAACGTGGAAATATAGCTGGACTGTGACACAGTTTCCACCCTCTCCTCTAGGTTTGGTATCGGGTAAGTTTGGTCTCGAGTTATTGCGTTAAGACGCCGGTAATCGATTGTTACAAGCTGCCACGCTAGCGTCGCCAGCGCGAAGTCGGCGACGGGAATGACAGTAGGTTGGTTCGTTCCGCACGCAAGCAGAGACAGTGAAGAGATCAGAGACGTGAGAAAACAAAACATACTTTACTCTAGTGATATTGCAGCACACGGGATCTAATACAACACTTCAATACAACTAACAAAATACATCGACACTTGATACAACTAAAGAAATATATAACAGAAACAATAAATCAGCTTACGAGAGAGAACTATTACAAACTACACAAACTAACAAGAATAGAACGACGGAGGAGAAAGTTCGAAGGTATAAACAGGTGAAGGCATACGTGTGATGACCGGCAGCGTTGTGTCCCCGACGATCGGATGCGAGAAGTCGAAGAGAGTTCTGGCACGACTGCGATGTCGGCGGTGTTGCAACGCTGGTGGCTCCGGGAGGCCAGTGCTTGCAGGTGACTTCGAGCAGGTATAGCTAACTCGAGGCGAAGTCCCGATGTCTACGTTGCAGACGTTAATATCGCGTCACAACTAGACGAACGGCTAAGTTTAGGTGGCCAGCCGATACAGAGCCACACTAAAAACTTCTAGAAGAGATGCTTGTTGATCTGTTTCTACACCATCTTGCTCAGCGACTAGTCTGCCTAGCAGGGCAAAATCCTGCGCTTAAATCCCCCTCGTGTCTCCTCGCTCTCTTCTTTGGGGACAAGAGACCTCTACCTGGGTTCAATCATGCACGTTTAATTGATGGGAAACTCCGCCCCAAAAATATTTTGACCCCACCCCTTTTTAATTGGGAGAGGGACCTCAACTAGCGAGAGTGACAACCTGTCGGGTTGTTGTCATACGGCTTGGCCACCAGAGCGTTTCCCACGCTTTTTCCCGTGGGAACGGTCAACCACTTAGCTCTCAGCCGGGGCGTCTTGTAGTCTAATCCTTGTTCGGGGTATACCGCGGCCTTCTACGACCTTGCAGACGCCAGTTTTGTTACAAAAGGATTAACCGTCGGCGGCGACGTTCTAAGAAGAGCACCCCATTCGGCCCTTCTCGGCTCCCTTTCATGCGCCGCCATTTCTCACGGTCAGTCGGGGAGTACGGCGCCCGTTAATTGCCGTGACGCGGTGTCGCCAAAAATGGCCGTCCGTGACATTGCCCTCCACTTTCAGAATGTTATTCATAACATTTGTTCACACGGAAGGGAATTTTTTCGACAAGGAACAAAACACCAGCATCAAGGGAGACATGAGGGCTGTCCCTCTCATACACAACATAACTAGGCAGAGTGCATCAAAGTAACAACAAAAGAAAAAAAACCAACAAATTGTTAGAGTAACAGCTTCAGTTACACGCAACAATATTAATGCGCCATACAACCAAGAGGAAATAGCCGTGTACGGCAGCCATCAATACAGAATACACTGCACGAATGTATACTATGAAACAAAACGGAACAGGTGCGCTCCTTTACTGTAGGGCAACCTTTCAATGTGCATTACAACAAGTAAAACTACCAATGCACCAAGCAAAAAGAAAATAACTCAAAATACACTTCTTATACAATGAAATACGCACATACAAACAGAAAACAACCAACGAAAGGAAAAAACATGCTCATAGACCTCAATTCTCAATGCGCGCAACGATAACTGTACCGGGTAACGCCAATCTTAATCAATTTACGAAATCATTCGGTTTATGCTAACATCTTCCTCAAATGCTCATTCACGCCACATCCCCATGGCAGTGGAGGCATACGATGCCACACTAAACCCTTGAAACAACTAGAAAAATGACACATTTTCTCGGTTTTTACCTTATGCAAATTTTCGCACTCATGATTTAAACTAATTCGATGCTAACTTTCAGCCTTTGGCTCGGCGGTTTTCCTTCTGAACAATTTACACCGCATCACGTACTTGCAAAGAGAGAGAGAGATAAAGATACAAGGAAAGGCAGGGAGGTTAACCAGACGCACATCCGGTTTGCTACCCTGCACTGGGGAAGGGATAAAGGGGAGAAAAGAGGTTGCACAAAGATGAGAAGGTATACAAAATCACGAGAACACTCGGGGAGCACACACAGTTCACAGGCGGTCGCTCAGGTTTGTTGACTTAAGGTAAAGAAGCAGTGCTTTAGTTGCTTTCTGCGCAACTGAGGCAGATGCCCAAGGTCCTAGTATCTTCTGCACACAAAATGGTCCGGGGTCAAAATTATGACTGAAGTCTCCATCTGCAAAGCAACACTAAGTAACCATACTTAGCACGCAGGTGCAACAATTCTTCAAACTGCCCGCCCCCCTTTTCTCAATTAGATTCGCTTGAATCGCACACGATGGGGTCGCGTTCCCGGCGGCTTTCGAGCACGCCAGCGGTTACAAGAAGCACGAACGCCAGGCTGTGTCCCGCTGTCACGCCTCATTCTGCATTTCGGCCGGCTCCCCTCAGGAATGTGCACGGGACGCCAGAAACAGGGGGAAGCCTGGGTAATAGTGTCTTTGTGGTCGCCCCCACGCAGTACTTAGCCGTTGTGCCTTTTCGACTTCGAACCTTCGAGCAAGGCCGCTTTCCCGAAGTCGTCAAAATGAACCACGCATTTCGTTCGGGTGACGCCCCTCTTTTTCCCCCTCTACACCTGGCTCGCCGCTTGTGCCTCCATGAACGCCACCATTGACGTTTCTTGAAACGGATGAATGGCCTAGCCTTTCGTCTTTCTCGAGATGGAGTGGGATCTGCCCTAGACTTACACAGTGCGGTACGCTTCCGCTTCTTTCGTTTTCGGTGATGTTTGCGTACCTCCTTTCCCTCGATGCCATCATCATGTCGCGTCGGGAACTGAGGGGTTGGGAAGCTCGTTGGAGCTTGTGCTACATTTTCCCCCACGCTCGAACATTTTGTACTCGGTGTCACGACGGACTGCCGGGCCAAATTATCTTTGTTAATGCTGATGAAACCATTAACTGAGCCCTCTCCGATGGCATCACTGCACTCCTGAAGCATCGCGCTCTCGCTGTGTTTAGCCACTGTGCTTACCCTATCTGCATGTGACGATCTCGAGACGTCCTCTCGAGGCATGAGGATGGTTTCCAGCTTCTTACTGAGTCCATTAGGGCTGCTGGCACACACCTCATCCTCGCAAGGACCGTCTTTTGATACTGTCTCTACCTCGAGACCGGCCAAGGCCTCGTTCTCTACATCATTTACATTGATGCATTCGAGAATATGCGGGCCCTTTTCTAGCGCGATTTCTGGTTCTGGCGTTTCATGACGCGCTTCAACGACCAGCGCTTTCTGACACGCCTCGCTTTCAGACTCTTGTCTTTCTGCTTCGCGCTTTCTTTCAGACTCTTGTCTGAGCTGCTCTTCTTTTGTCCAGACAGACGTTCCGAATATCCGGAGCATCTCTGCCTTAACTACCTCGTTGTTCGCGTTCTGCTGACTGAGTCGCGCAACAGCTTCATTTGCCTCGCAAGGCAGAACCGTGAGTAGTCCTTGACACCATGTGTCTCGCTCAAATGACAGTTCCTCGCCGGCATCACCGTGCTCACTGCTGGATCGGCTCACCCTGCTACCCTCACTGAGGCGAATCTTTAATTGCAGTAACTGCACTTCTCGTTCTCCGGCTTCCCTTGCCGCTTCTCGTTCTTTCGCCCTTTCTTCGCGTTCTCTCTTTCTTTCTTCGCGCTCTCTCTCCCTTTCTTTTTCCCTTTTCTCCCGGGCCCGTCCCGCTCTTCTCTGGCTAACGCCTGTTCCTGCTGCTCCTTAACCCATTGTCTCAGTTCGGCGCCCTCGAGGCCTAACTGTTTACCGTGCGCGATCCACTTATCCAAATTCATACACTCCATACTGCAAACTGTCACTATAACGCCACTATAAAACCAGCGCAATCTTATGCAGGCTACAACCGCTTCAACTGTGCGGCTCTATCACCACGCTGTCCGCACGGTTCTCGTTCACCCCTCACTGTCTTACTCTTGTACGGAACGTCCTGTCTCGCGGACGCCAGTTTTGTTACAAGCTGCCACTCTAGCGTCGCCAGCGCGAAGTCGGCGACGGGAATGACAGCAAGTTGGTTCGTTCTGCACGCAAGCAGAGACAGTGAAGAGATCAGAGACGTGAGAAAACAAAACAAACTTTACTCTAGTAATATTGCAGCACACGGGATCTAATACAACACTTCAATACAACTAACAAAATACATCGACACTTGATACAACTAAAGAAATATATAACAGAAACAATAAATCAGCTTACGAGAGAGAACTATTACAAACTACACAAACTAACAAGATTAGAACGACGGAGGAGAAAGTTCGAAGATATAAACAGGTGAAGGTATACGTGTGATGACCGGCAGCGTTGTGTCCCCGACGATCGGATGCGAGAAGTCGAAGAGAGTTCTGGCACGACTGCCATGTCGGCGGTGTTGCAACGCTGGTGGCTCCGGGAGGTTAGTGCTTGCAGGTGACTTCGAGCAGGTTGAGCTAACTCGAGGCGAAGTCCCGATGTCTACGTTGCAGACGTCAATATCGCGTCACAACTAGACGAACGGCTAAGTTTAGGTGGCCAGCCGATACAGAGCCACACTAAAAACTTCTAGAAGAGATGCTTGTTGATCTGTTTCTACACCATCTTGGTCAGCGACTAGTCTGCCTAGCAGGGCAAAATCCTGCGCTTAAATCCCCCTCGTGTCTCCTCGCTCTCTTCCTTGGGGACAAGAGACCTCTACCTGGGTCCAATCATGCGCGTTTAATTGATGGAAACTCCGCCCCCAAAAATATTTTGACCCCACCCCTTTTTAATTGGGAGAGGGCCCGCAACTAGCGAGAGTGACAACCTGTCGGGCTGTTGCCATACGGCTTGGCCACCAGAGCGTTTCCCACGCTTTTTTCCGTGGGAACGGTCAACCACTTAGCTCTCAGCCGTGGCGTCTCGTAGTCTAATCCTTTTTCGGGGTGTACCGTGGCCTTCTACGACCTTGCAGACGCCGCCACAGTTACAAAAGGATTCACCATCGGCGGCGACGTTCTAAGAAGAGCACCCCATTCTGCTCTTCTCGGCTCCCTTTCATGTGCTGCCGTTTCTCCCGGTCAGTCGGGGAGTACGGCGCCCGTTAATTGCCGTGACGCGGTGTCGCCAAAAATAGCCGTCCGTGACATCGATGCATGGCCTCGGATCTTTTCCTGGCACCTGAACCAATATTAGAGGGGATGTATTGTCACTCTCGCCGGGTACTATGACTCCCAACTCCAGCATTTTATCGATCTCCTCTTTCATGATCTGCTTTTGCACGGGGGAACAACGATACGGCTTGCTACGGATTGGCTCCTCACAAGTTAGCTCGATATCGTGTTCAATCACCGTCGTGTTTCCGGGACGGTCCGAAAACACGTCTTGATACTCGAAAACAATCCTTTTCAACGCGCACTGCCCTGCTATGCAACTTTCGGCGAGTATAATACTCCTTAGCTAACTCTGCTGCCTTGTTTAGCTGTACATCACCAAGTTTGTCCTGCAGCCAAAGTTTGACATCCTCCTCGATGCAGCGATAGAATTGCTCCAATGCAACACATTCCACCACTTTATTGCGGTCGTCATAAACACCTTCGCCCTTGAGCCATTCAATTAAATCGGCTTTAAGACGAAACGCGAAGTCAACGTGTGACTCATTCCCCTGTTTAGCATACCGGAACCTTTGCCTGAAAGCCTCGGGTGACAACTTATAACGTCTCAAGAGCACTTCCTTAACCTCGTCATAGCTAACAAAAGCTTCCCTCGACAAGCAAGTTATCGCGTCGGACACTTCGCCGGGAAGAAGAGCTAATAGGTTCTGCGCCCAAAGAGACCGCTCCAAAGCGTTTCGCTCACAGACGTGTTCAAATCTGACGAGATACGTCGCCATGTCATCGCCTACTACGAACGGTGGCAGTTGGTCCCGAATTCTAAAACCGCTGTCCTGAATCGTCGGAGAAGCTACGCTAGGCGCCTGCGAACACTATAGTATTGCCAATTCTATTCGTTTAAACTCGAGGCGCTCCTGTCTCTCGGCCTCCTCGCGGCGTTCTCGCCTTTCAGCTTCTTCACGAGCTTCTCGCCTTTCAGCTTCTTCACGTTCGCGAGCTTCTCGCGTTTCAGCTTCTTCACGAACTTCTTGCCTTTCAGCTTCTTCATGTTCGCGAGCTTCTCGCCTTTCAGCTTCTTCAAGAACTTCTCGCCTTTCAGCTTCTTCACGTTCGCGAGCTTCTCGCCTTTCAGCCTCCTCGCGGCGTGCTTTGATATCCACCCAGGCCTCATCGACTTCCTCAGCCGACACTCCCTCATCCTTCATGATCTCAAGGATCGCTTGCTTTCGTTTCGCACGGCCCAAAGTTATGCCGAGTTCCTCACAAATTTCGATGAGTTCCTTCACTTTAAGGTTCTCCATCGTTCACGCTAGCTTCTTGCTGTTTGCCCCTGTTCAGAATCTACTTGCCGTACCCACTATAAGCCTACTAGCAAGACGCGCAAGCAATTTTAAACACTCCCGTGTTTACACCCTCCGCATTAACTTTGGTTTCAAAGCGCTTCGACTTGGCTTGAAACGATCAAAGCTCACTCTAATGCTTCACACAGCCCTTCTCTAAACCACTATAACCTGAGCTAGAGTAGTCTGGTGAACTGAGGGGAAAACATCAGGCACTCACCGCATCGATGTCGCTGACGCCGGCCGATCCCGCAGCTGCCAACCACTGTTGCGACGCGCGCCTCCGACGACGTTACGAAGGGCGCCTCAAATCTCACCGCTGCAACCACTGTTTCGAAAGTCGGCGACGCCAACACGGTCCCAAAGGCGCCACTGCTTCGAACTCCACCGGGAAGGTCACCAGCCGTTTGGTAGCGTAGGTTTTTCAGCTCGCGACTGCTTCTGCGCAGAGCTGATAGACGAGCGGACTAGACGACGGTGAGTTAAACAAGGTTTATGTACAGCATATATACAGAGGCGTTACAAATTCGGCACTGGGGCCGACAGAGACTCGAAGAGCCGAGCTCTCCTCTCTAACACATAGGTCTGCTCTCAAATGGGTCCGCTGTCAAAAGGGGTCCCTCTCGACGCGCCGCAGGGCTTCTTTTATATGCCCCGGGTTCAACCCAAATGTCCAACCCGAAGCGCCGCTGGTCGCGAGGTCAGAATCCTCCAATGAGGTCGCCGCTGGGCCGCGTCCTCCTTTCTCATCGAATCTGAAGAGGCTGCGCTGCAGGTGGCTGCACCCAGGGACGAGTGACGTCGCCGCGCATTGCGTCAGCCGCCAGACAGGAAGACGCCGGTTGTTTACTCGACGGGCTCGCAGCTGCGCTGACTCACTGCACGTGCGCGCCAGAAAGGCGCCGCGCGTGTTTACGCCGTTGAGTTGTTCGCGTCAGGCGGGCTGGCCTTGACACAGATTGCCTTTTTCAGAGGCACGGACTTTCGCTGTGGACTCGCAGGCATAACAGTGTGTGTGAAACTGAGACCACTCCAACTTGTCCACTGTTGCGTTATTTGCGTAATTAGTTTGACTCACCCTAAACCATTGACTAGCAAGCCATGCGAGGCCCTTACCTACAGAGACGATTAACGACGCCCTTTTTGACAATGTGCAACAAAGAACACTCGCTGTTTTCCATACTACAATTCCCCCGCTTCTTATCTTCAAATTACTGCTCGAGAATCCGGCTTCAAAGAGAGAGATAAAGATGCAAGGAAGGGCAGGGAGGTAAACCAGATGCACGTCCGGTTCGCTACCCTGCACTGGGGAAGGAATGAAGGGAATAAAAGAGATAGGAGAGAAAGAAGAAAGGTACACATTCACGAGCACACTCGGGGAAGCACACGCACTCTACAGGTGGTCGCTCAGGTTAGTTGGCTTCAAGTAATGTAGTAGCGCTTTAGTCACTTTCTGTGCAATTGAGGCACATGCCCAAGGTCCGAAAATCTTCTGCACAGATAATGGTCTAGAGTCCAGTTGGTTCAAAACCATCCACGCTTCGAAAGCGTTCGATATTCCTATAGCTGCGGCGCTTATTTAACGTTCATCATCGCAGTCGACAATTGTTTTAAAACAATCGAGCTTTAATCTCGTTATCTTCGATCAACACTCGTCCACTATTTCTTAATCAAAATACATTTTTCGCTATCCTCTCTGCCTCGATAAATAATTCATCGAGCGGGTCATAGTTCTCTGAAAAGACGTTTTGTCGCGAATGCGACGTACTTCCGTCGGTATCACGAAGTTTAAGCACAAAAGCGAAGCAAAGCTATACACAGACTCAGGTCTGCCTGTCTATCGAATTTATAATTTTTTGGGGGGGGGATAAAATAGAAGCTTTAGATTTTGGAGAAATACTCAGCATTTTTCTCGCGGAAGCGGTCTCTATAGAAGTGAGTCGGCGCTTTGGCGTCGAAAGATAGTGCACTCATGCGTTTATTCCCGAAGTAATGAGATTCATTGCTTTGTGACTCAGAGAGCGAGCACGCGAAGCGATATAATATGCCGGCCCCGTAAAACCCCCCGATCAAGAAATATAAAATAAATATCAAGAAAAAAACAAGATACATGGTTGTGGATTTAAATTTGAAACGAAATCGTATAACGTATGCGGATCAGTCGCACGCATCGAGCACTCTGGGAGTAGCGAGGCGTTCAGTCTCCAAGTCAATACCAGTTTTTTTTTTCCTTTCGTTTTTTTTTTCCTCTTGTACGTTTGGGTCTTGACCAAGCGTCGGGAATGTAGTACAAGCCGCCTAGGCTTTTACACTAGGCGTTATAAAAGCAAATAACACTTGTTCAATATACGTGTTATACTTTAGTTGGGGCCCTTGGGCCTTCAAAAAGAATACAAACCATGGTCCATACACCGACGCGACAAGCTGTTCGATTGTGATACAGGCGGCGCGAGTACTATTTGATAGGCCACACGTCCAATTGATTCGAAGTTTTAGGGATGGCATCGACATCCCTGAAACCTTAGGTATGCTTAGAATGCTTAGGCCTTGGGTATGCTGCGCAGATGCCAGAAACTTCTACCAATGCAACAGAAACTCATGATATATAATGCACTCTTTGCTTCACATCTGCGCTATTGTCACCTCGTTTGGTCAAACAGCACTAAACAATCATTAGAAAATTTAGTCACACTACAGAAGCAAGCCCTACGGGCTATTGCTGCTGTACCCTATAATGAGCACACGCGTTACCTATTTTTGAAGTTCAATATTATCCGAGTTGACCACTTTTATGAGTATCAGCCTATGAGTTTTTTTAAACATGAAAGGATAAAGGGCAGTACTCATATAAGGAACATCGCTAACTTGTCAATAAATCAATCGTATCGCATAAACCGACACACCGAACATTGGGCAGTTCGACGACCACGCACAAACTACGGTTTTCAAACACTTTCCTACAGCCTTCCTTCAATACTAAACAAATATAAATTAAGTGATGACAACATACGTCATATTTTACAAAAAGAGAATGCTTCAACTAATTTTATAAACACCAATGTTTGTTGTTTATGATGGCGTCTGTTGAGAATGTTTGTTTCATACTTTTTTGCTTCTTCTCTTATCAATTTGCTTTATGTATTTCTTTTTTACTATTGTGACAAGTAAGAATGCTTGTTAATGTTTGCTGCTGCTGTTATTCTTCTGGGAGGTGGGACTAGCCAAACTGCCTATATGCAGCTTTTATCCCACCGTCCTTGTTGTTTAAACATGTTTTGATAAAGTTCACTTCACTTCACCTCACTTCACTTCACTTCACTTCACATTCTAGTAACTTTGACACTGACCCGTCTGCTAAGCTAAAGGTCATAGGATCAAATCCCAGCTGTGGTTGTGGCATTTTCGATGGAGGAGAAAACGTTTGAACCCGTATACTTAGATTTAGGTGCACGTTAAAGATCCCAAGATAGTAGAAATTTCTGGAGCCTCCAGCTACGGCGTCTCTCATAATCACATCGTGATTTTGGGACGTGAAACCCCAGATATTACTATTATACTGACCCGTCAAGTTTTCGTTTTAATTTTCACTGTCTTCGTTCCCCCCCGTCAAGTAACAAAAAAATGCAGCAATTTCTGATACACCCTAGGTAGAATCATATTAGGCATATAGTCTGATGTAATATGATACGAAATAGGCAGACGGTATACCCTGTTTCGTGAGCTCTCGGTTTGACGATATATGCGCAGATAAGCTCCGGCAATCTCTCTGGAGAAGAAAAGGAATAGAAATATTAAAAAAAACGAGGTACCGGTTTTTTATTTGTGCGAATACATTCGGGCGTCCATACCTTTTTCTTTTTCTCTATCTTTTTTGTGTATTTTTTTGAAAATTCCTGTAGCAGACTACTTTCGCGTTGCAACGTTTGCCAACGAGGCGGCCACCGGCCGATGAGTGCATCTGGGCTCTTGAGCTTGCCGCCAATAGTAATGTTGCCACCATCGCCGGTTCCTTGCCCAAACGACGGGCATCGAAATAAGACGGTAAGGCAATATATGCTACGACTTTATAGCAAACTAGCTAACTAACTAGCTAACCAACCAATTAACCAAGTGACTAACGTACGAACAACGAAGGGGCGAACGGACGGACTGACGAACTGACGAATAGGTGGGCAGGCGAGTGAAAGAACGAACAAACGAATCAATCAAACATAAATATTGGCATTTTCTCATCCGCTTAAAATTCACTGTCAACCCTATCAATCATGAAAATTGACCTGGAAGCGACGGCTCTGTCGTGCAACAGCGAGCGTGGAAGCCCTTCACAGACCCTGACCAGCGCTGAATTCTCCTATTCACGAAAGGCATTATATTACAAAGTAAATGAACAAAAAAAGAAAACAACAAGGCGTCTGTTTCGTGTTTTTACTCGCCGAGCAAACAAGGACATCGATGAGCGCCCCAAGAACAGCGACAAAGGAAAACATTTGAACAGCACTTGAGTGCCGGTGCGCGTTGATACCACCGCAGGCTCTCCTCGATAGAAGACGAATACGCGTTGTGGAAGAAAATAAACCTATAGACAGCTGAGATGCATAACGAACGCGCATGCGGTGGGTGTTCGCCGGAGCAGACCGCGAACGTTGATAATCAAATCAGCGTCGAGGAAGGCGTGCTGTGCTGCACGCGACAGAGTGCAGAGCATCGCGCTGGGTGCGTGCAGTGAAGCTTCCTTTTTATTTCGTGGCACTGCATTCTGTCTCTCAACAAGTGCGTACATGCCATTTCCTTTTGTTTACGTGTGCTCTTTATTAGAGTTACCTCATCCTTCTCTGCCCTCTTCTTCGCTTTCCTTTCACTGTTCTGTGCTGTCCTGTAATAACTGTCTTGTTTTGAATAGGTTCAGGTCCGTATTGCTTTATATAGTCGTCCATACTTCTTATTTGAGGAACGAGAATTCCCATCCATTTCCCGATATCAACTCCAAATATCCGTCTTGTACACTGCGTACGCTTTGCGGGCAAGAAAGCATCTATTTGAGGCAAACGCATACAGTTCGGCGTGACCTATTATTTTGTTTATTGCTTCCGATGTTGTTGTCGGTGCTCGTTGTGGAACTGGTATTGTCGTTCATGGGCAAGAGACAATCGATAACCCTGCTTGATTCTCCTTATATCTTTAGGATCCGGTGGTGCTATTAGATAGCGAGATGTTGCTCCCCCCCTCCCCTCTTCCCTCTTCCTTACCCCTCGAAATGCGGTTCGTGTGTTCTCGAGAATATTATATTGCTGCCATCCCTCTTATTTCCCGCGATTTCGTTAGAGGTGGAGATTCGCGAGAGTTGGTTTTCTTTCCCTTTCCTTATTTCTCTTTGTTTGTTTTGCCCCTCCACTACGGCGTCTCTCATAATCATATAGTGGTTTTGGGACGTTAAACCCCACAAATCAATCATCAATTGTTTTGCCTAAGGGATGCAGACCTGACTGACCCATTCCGGCCACAAATTGTGCAAAATATAAGGTTCAACATCGTCCACGTTTCGGGAAAAAATATGTTTGTAATCTTGCGTTGCCTCTCGAAACAGCAATAGCGCTTGAGGCACGGGTCGTTCCACAAAACCGGATCATCATTATAAGCTGCTGCACTATACCCTGCTTGTTAGCAAACTTCTTCAACCAAGCACTTTTTCAAGTAGAAGCTCCAGGGGGGGGGGGGGCGGGGAGGGCACTGTCACCTTCTGGGAAGGTGGTTTTTGCCTTATGACGCACAAGCACCCAGTGGATTAGTCATAGTTGGCTTATACAGCCACCGGGTGAGAGGTGACGCTGTGCGCGCACGGCGTAAGGTGGGGCGGGGAGGGCACTGTCACCTTCTGGGAAGGTGGTTTTTGCCTTATGACGCACAAGCACCCAGTGGATTAGTCATAGTTGGCTTATACAGCCACCGGGTGAGAGGTGACGCTGTGCGCGCACGGCGTAAGGTTAGCGCGGCGTAGGGCACCTAGATGTACTCATTCTGTGCAAGGTGGAGACATGCCTTTGTGGACGCCATGGATATTGGTTCAAACATTCACGTTCATTGTCATTGCGTCACACGCAGTGATAGATCGCTTTAGTGATGTGTACGGTAATTTGGCGTGTCTTTGTTCTCTGCGCACCAATTGATTGACTTGATGTGTACCAAAATTGGCATGACATGAAAAGAACATATGGCGAACACAAATCACTGGTCAATACATAAAAATCACATCACGCCTGTCATATACGTCATGAAATAGATGCTTAAGTCATGGAGCTCTAACTGTCATTCGGTTTACTTGATGTACCAAGCTTAACATGACAAGATAAGAGCGCATGATGAACACAAAAGACTGGTCTTAACAGAAAACTCATGCGAGCATGCGCATCGAGGCACCCTTCACGGTGGTGCGAGCCGCGCCTCCTGGTGGGAGGCAAATTACGCTGGCGCATGTGGTTGAGCTGGGTCTTTCTCGGGTTTGACGTGGTCGGCGACAGCCGGCTGCTGGAACCGTCCGTGGGTGCGATTCCGGGGCTCGGGGGAATGGGCGGACGACGACACCACACTCACGGTATACATCGTATGTGCTGTGTCGTTTGCGTGTCCTGTTCTCTATGTGTTGTATTGGCATTATATTTCATTATTTGTCAAGACGCTAGTCATATATCAGATTTTGTTGGCGAATTCGCCGTTTAAACGCAGTTTAATGTACACATGTTCATTGCACTATGGAGTTGGTTCTTTCCGCGTGAGCAGAAAGCGAGTCTGTCAGACACCATAAGTTAAACACTTATATGCTTTTTCATAGCACATATATTCTTAACAGACAAAAGGTGTGTGTCGTGAGCCTAGCTCTTTAAAAATTTGCGAGATTTGGAGTCTTACCGATTGCAATGCGCAATGTGGTATTTTGTCTAAAAAATTGGCTAGAATAATATTACATACGCAGCGCTGTCGGTACTCATCCGTTCATAACAATTTCTCGTACTCGTACGTTCACGTATTGCGTAATCCGACTGAAGGAACAGGGTGGTCCTATCTGCCAAGCGTTTCTTTAATTTGACCCCCCCTCCCAATCACGCGCACGCACACACACACGAACACACGCCTACACGCAACAAACACACTCACACTCAAACACAAACGTTCGCACAAGCGCCCGATCACCAGCATACACAAGAAAGTGCTCGTGTTTGCCGTTGATTGAATATACCACTATGGATTCCTCAAAATTTCAATCTTTATTACTCCATAGTGAACGCCAGTACTCGCAGAAACGCCTGATATTTTGTCCTTATTTTCCTACCTAGATTTCTCGCACTACCCACGCGAATTTCTAAAAAGCAAAATAGAGCGTCTGTGCTCGTATTTCCCAATAAACTTTCGCTTCCACAAAAAGACTTGGTTTCATGAGTAAGGTGCGATAAAAAAGTACGGATAGCCTACTTTAGCTGCAACGCTGAAAGCAAGCAAGCAAGCAAGCAAGCAAGCAAGCAAGCAAGCAAGAAAGAAAGAAAGAAAGAAAGAAAGAAAGAAAGAAAGAAAGAAAGAAGAAAGAAAGAAAGAAAGAAGAAAGAAAGAAAGAAAGAAAGAAATGGAAAGGGAAAGTAAACGGTTATTTTGATATTCGGTGGCAACAGCGAGTGCTGCATAGCAAGTACATGATGCCACCCTGCCGCAATTCCAACGACGATAACTCGGGGCGTGCAACGCCCAAAGTACTCGGCGACCCGCTACTGCATTGACGCGGTGTCGTCGTTTCGTCAACTCTTCTATTCACAGCAAACGGTGCGTAACGACGTGAAGTGTGGAACGTCCCCCAAAACCATCCTTGCACCTTTTAACACATCCAAGTTCACCTCATGATGGCCACGGTAATGCAAATAAGACACCTTTATGAGTGGCAGCGTTTTCCTCGAAGTATGCAAATGGGTTGGGGTATTGTCTCTACTCGTCATGACGTGCGAAAACATTCACTTTGACAATGAGCAGCAAAGATGTATAGACTTTTATACGTTCTGCATACAGTATCCAGGAAAAAGAGAATCATTTGCAAATTATTATGACAACTAGGGTTAGTTGATTGCAGCCTTTACCCTATAATCTCGCGGACATGCCGTTTCCTATAGCCTGCGTCTTGCTACAGACATCCGTGCGCTTTTCCTCTAATTGGCTGTTCGCGCACTGCCCAGCATTTTATTACTATTTCGGTGAAGAAATAACTGTAATTGCACGTTTATCTTTCTTTTTTCTTTTCGTCTTCCGTCAGACCATGACAAATCGATCATATATGCAGGTTGTCTTTCGCAAAAAAGTCATGCCTACGCGGAACGCCATCATTATTTCGATGTGCGAAGAAGCATTTCCCAGTTTCTTCGCCTGCGTTTATTATAATTTTATTGAGCGATCCCGACTCCCGAGCCGAACTCGTTATTGTAGTCAGTCTGCGCATTTACAAACGCGGCGCGCTCTTTTTCCACTAACGTTGCTGATTACTCCATAGTCTAGCCCAGTTCTCGCAGGCAGGCCTGATGTATACTTTGTGTTTGTTTTGGGCGGAAGGCTCAAAGCATGTAGCTTCATTCTGGGCGATATGAAAGTGCGCCTGCCTGTAGGTCGTCGTTAATTGGCCTTGTACATAACCTGCGCTTGCCCTGAGTAGAAACTCAGTGAACGTAACGATCCAGAGAAAAGTTGAAAAACTGATTTAACGTTCTTAGTCTATACGCGAGCTGTCTCTGATTACCGATCACCGCAACTATGTTTCTATATTTTATAGCTATCATAACTTCTGCAACTGCACACTACAGTGATTGAGCCAGCAAACGTGAACCTCAATCGAGATGCCAACTAGCGCACTTTATGGTCCTTATGATTGGCCGCCAGGAGGCTGCAGGTAGTCCTGATAATGCGTTTCTCTTCTCGATTTCGTGAGGGTCGCGAAGAATTTAGTTAGCTGAACATACATACATACATACATACATACATACATACATACATACATACATACATACATACATACATACATACATACATACATACATACATACATACATACATACATACATACATACATACATACATACATACATACATACATACATACATACATACATACATACATACATACATACATACATACATACATACATACATACATACATACATACCTCTCTCACCTTAGTTGTGTATCACGCTTTCCAAGATGTTGAGAAGCTAGCCTGACTAAGCATAGTGCTTTTGATTGATAACTTCATTTTTCCCAGAAAACGAACATGAAATTTTCTGCAATCTAATAAATATTATTTCAGTCAATTTATTTTGCTTTCATTCAAACAGTAATTCGTGAAAAAATGACTGTTGGGCCAGTATACAAAAGCTTGTGCAGTCAATAGTCAATATAAAAAACATATAGCAGTATGTTCGTGTAATGCTATCCGAATAAGTTTCGAAGATATTACTTCACATCGTGCAAATGAAAGATGTGCCGTGATGCATCCGTCCCGACGTTATTGAAGCAATTGATATGACATGCGATGCGTTTTACAAGTTTTGAGCACATCTGCAAAATGAGCCATGGCCACAGCTTTACAGCTATTTTGATGATCGTCAATGCACGCTTCATTTCTGTACCACTAACCCCTGGCTCGAACGAAAAGCGCATCGTTACATTTCGCGGCATATCCGCAATACCAGAGCGGTAAGTTCCGCCATCACTCATAAGTGTACACCCAGCAACATCGAGGCACTGGCCATCGAACGCTTACTCAGCAGGATTCCACCAGAATATAATTAACTGCGCAAGCCGCCTCCCGGGTCACCGGAGTCATATTAGCTTTGTCAGCAATCCTATGAACCTGCGAATAAGTGCGTTTGCATAATTTCTGCTCTACTTGGGCCTGTTTGTCTAGGGCCATGCATAAATGTATGCCACGGTGCTCGTGTGGGTAGGTGAGTCTCTGTTTACGGCCTGCGCCCACGATTGCCTGCACCAACACTGAAGCTAATTTATTTACCCCGGAGTATAGTGTGTACTAGAACAACGGAGTGCGCGGAACGAACTTGAAAAAGTGTAGCCCAAACAGGGTCAAGCCGCTTGTGGCGCTGGAAACGGTAGTCTGCTGGCTGTTGTCATTTCAAGAGTCGCGCGCGCCTCCACCAAAGTGGTGTAGAGGCATTAATTCCCATGCAATTCCCGCTAGAAAAAAAAAACGGGTTCGTATCACAGTTGTAAAAGTTGAGTTTTTGTTTTTTGTTTTTCCCTTAAAACTAATTTCAGTTCTTACGCACTGCTACAAGCTTTTATTTAAAATGGGAATAAAGATAGAAAAAAAATTGACAGTGAGCGTTGTAGCGCCATTCCACGGCATTCAACGAAAACGCAACGTACGAATCCAAAATCTCCGCGAATGCGAATAATTTCGGAAGCCATTCAAGAAGTTAGCAGTTGAACACAACGCTACACAACTGCCAAGTAACCACAACAGAACAGTTTCCGAGGCGAAGGCTCTTGGATTCAGGCAGTATCAGTCGATGACGCGGAAATCATTCATGGTTCAATATACTTTTCCTACAAATCAGTTTTGTAGGCTGCCTAATTGGATTGGAATGCACTTTACAACGGTATCATCAATTAAAGTGGTAATATGTATAAGTAAAATGATCAGTATTTTCTACAGCCCCACTACAGTAATCCACATTTCGAGTTAATAAGCTTTTACAGCTCGAAAACTTTTATGAGATCACAACACGGGTCACACGAGATAAGACAAACACTATCTAACGAGATAAAAAAAAGAAGCTCAGTGAATTAAAAAAACACCAACCGTACTAAAGTGCTTATTTGGGCTGGTTGGTACATGATCAACGAGGCGAAAAACAGCGCGAAAACACAAGACAGTGAAACAGATGCATGAGGCGGTGACTTACAAGCAAGGTTTTACTCCATAACTGGGTGTATGTACTATAGCGCACGAAACACGGTAGGAGAGAGAGGACAACAGCGACGCGGAACTTTTTTTTTTAATGAGATATTTTTATGCGACTCAAGAAAACTGTAAGGAAGCATTTGTCAACTTGACAAATACGCAACTTCCCTGGTGAGGAGCACTAACGAAGGTACTATCACGCACAAATCACCTTTCTTTTCAATACAAAACGCCTCGTAAATCCCACGTGCTCGTTGATCTTTGTGTCATCGAAGTACATTGAATTGATCAAACATAGCATGACAGCCACATACGGAGGAACTATGGGTAGCTAAGCGGCTGCCAACGAAACCTGGCGATATAGATCGCGCTGTTCTCTGAGGCGGTCATTTACACAGCAGCCAGTTTGCCCGATGTAGCAGCAGCAGCAGGAGAAGGGAATTTCGTATGCCGCATTAAATGGACATTCAACACACTTGTTTGCATGTTTATTAAATGCGAAGAATTTCTTAGTAAACTTCGGCGACTTTGAGCATGCATATCTATCTATCTATCTATCTATCTATCTATCTATCTATCTATCTATCTATCTATCTATCTATCTATCTATCTATCAAGCCTCTTACGTGTGGGTACTCTCGTGGTCATCCCCTTAACTTGGCGTGAACCAAAATTAGTATTAGCATGGAGCGGTAAGATGGTTTGACGAATATGACTCGCTGGTCAAGACCTGACTAAAGTCACAATCCCGTCACGTACGTCGTCAAACACTTCCCGCCACACAGTGGAACATACCCACAGGCGGGTATGTCAGGGTCCCAGCTGTAATCGAACCCAAGCATTCTCCATGGCAGTGAAGCATTTTCCCACAGAGCTATGCAAGGTCTCGGAACTATACTTTTCAAATAGATGCTAATCTTGGTGAAACGTCAATGGTGGTTGCAGTGCTGCCTGCCCAATTTTGTAACATTGCATATGTACTCCTTTGATACAGCCGTCACGTCGGGTTAACGTCAATTGTGGTTAGTTGCCATGCGCTAAAGTTGATTTGTGTAGCAGTGTCTAGGGCCAGCATCCTCGCGAGAATCAGCGCTTCATATCAGCTTCTGGCGTTGCTAATACACATGTTCCAGTTGGCATCATTACGCAAGTGCAAACAACTGCTTACATAACCATCTGCAACTCTTCAACATATGTATGTGCCTGCAACATTTCTACATATCTTTAGTATCATTTTATGACATGTCGCTCAATAAAAAAACTGCAACACGGTCACCCTCCTTCCGCATGCCTCGCATAACGTCGAATTCCAGGTGCGTGGGATCTGCCCAATTTTTTATCACACATGCGAGGCTCTTTGTCCTCTTTCTTGATTGATTGATATGTGGGGTTTAACGTCCCAAAACCACCATATGATTATGAGAGACGCCGTAGTGGAGGGCTCCGGAAATTTTGACCACCTGGGGTTCTTTAACGTGCACCCAAATCTGAGCACACAGGCCTACAACATTTCCGCCTCCATCGGAAATGCAGCCGCCGCTGCCGGGATTTGAACCCGCGACCTGCGGGTCAGCAGCCGAGTACCTTAGCCACTAGACCACCGCGGCGGGGCTGTCCTCTTTCTTCATCTCATGGCATACACTATAGAGAACTTATTTCTTGCTGAAGAAACAACTCCGATAGCAGTTTGTGTGCTACCTTTTCGAAACAATGCGACAGCTCATGAAATAGGGTAATGATCGCTGCTTTTGAAAGTGGGCTTTTTTTAACACTAGTGGGTTTAGTTGGCTGTTTCAAGTCTTCTAAATGACTTTTGACTATGGAACCCAGTAAGTTGTCCGGGTATCCTGCCATTCACAGTCTGCGCACCTATGAGTCAAAGCTATATAGTACACAATATGTGATGGCACGATCGCGTCAACGCCACCCCTAGACACGATTTTGCAGTTGCTCGCTTAACAAGTTTCGAATGCGCAGAACTGTAGGGTAGCAAACTTTTCTCGGAGCGGGAGGCATACTTCCAGTACACGTGATCGGATAAAAGGATTTAAAGGTCAACAAATCGGAGTTTCTTTTCAATGAGTAATTCAGTGGTTAGTTACAGTGTGCTCAGCGCTTCGTGAGTTGCTTTGGCTCTCTTGTGTATTTGCGCTGTTTTTTGCCTCGTTGAAGAACAAAGGACACAATGGTATTCGAACCCGGGTCCCCTGCGTGCAAGCCTAGTATTCTACCACTGAGCAACGCCGGCGCTTGGAAGGAACTGCTTTGTAAACTGGCCTTAGGCAGACGGCTTGATGTCGGGAAAGGAATCGCGTTAATATGAGTTGAGTTGAATAAACTTTATTGGCACGATGGTTTTGCCCGGGATTAGGCTGCCAGAGATCCACTGCTAGAGGAACATCTTCCGAGGTCCTCGGCGATGGTCCTGGCCCGCTGGACGGCCCACGCCTGGTCTTCAGGATTCCCGCCGAACAGAGCGGCTTCCTATCACTCAGCAAGGTGCCCCGCTTCAGAGGGTCCTGCAATTGGCGTCGTCCTTTCTCGTGGCCTCTACTTGTTCTTTGCGTATTCCCAAAGTAAACGCGCCATGTCGGCCCATTCGTGCTCGGTGTCACAAAACGCCAATTGGGCAACGAGAGGGCCTTTTACTGCCCGAACCCTTTACAAAAGCTTGATCTTGTCCGCCAATTACCTGTGGCGCATACCCAGGGGAATGGTGTGGATTACAAAAGCTTCTGGCATAATTCTTGATGGTCGTCAGCCACAGCCCAAACAGATTGCACAAAGTCACTTGCAAGTGTGCAGCGGGCACCACGCTTCTCCGAAGAATGACGAAGGATGGCATAGGGAATGCCTGCCTACTACACAAAGATTATTATGATTATTGGTGTAGTGGGTACCCTGCAAGTGTGCTTGTAGCAGTTACCCGAAAAGCTTAAAATAAGCTCTAAAAGGCTGCGCGTTCAGCTTTCGCTGTGACAGTCCTGCGTGTTCCGAGCGGGCCTGGCAGTTTTTTTTGTTTTCGTGTAATTACTGACGTTACATTTTTTTGTAGTCTGCTTTTATGTGCTTTATCCTCATGATCCGTGGCAATCATTTCTTAAAACCTCTCGCCCCACGTAATGCCCCATTGGGGGCCCTTAATGGTAGTTAAATGGTGGTGGTGATGACGACGACGAAATATCTTCGTGCTCTTCTGGAGTTCGGTAGTTTGTGTGTTCCCAGGCCCCTTCCTCCCAGATTCTGCATCCGAGCTAGTACTATACGTGGTGTCAGAGACTTCCGACGAAAGATAAGGGCCAATCTCGATAACAGTGCTGTTTACGAAAATGGCTCTTGATGTCACGTGACAACCTACCACGTCCCCTTGCATACCCGCGTAACTAGTTAGCACTTGCTAATGGTGGCTATTGTTGAATAAATGGAGACAAATTTGGCCGATTATAAGCGGTGTTGGATAATTTCGGCTAAGCATTACTACTGCCCACTTGCATTGAAACTATTCGCATTATAAGCCCCTAAGCTTGTCTTCATATACCCTTCAAACCGATACAGCGTTGTTTACAAATTTTCAGAAAACGTGGACCTCGGTGATCACAGCGACCTCAGTAAGTGTACAGTGATCCCTCTCTCCATCCACTGTTTTAGCTGAGCATGTGGGTTGTCATGAGGACGCAGGCGCAGTTCCCAGTCAAGGCGGCCTCGTTTCGGTGCTGTCGTAGTGTAACAACACGCATGTGCACCCAATCACTTTTTTTTAACCCGAACGCTCCAGCGTCGACCACCCAGTCGATAAGTGCGCTTAACGGAGCACAGCGGCAAAATCAACGATAATACGTGCCTCTCTACGATGCCCAGCTGTCCTTTGCTACACTGTTCCAGAGACCGTACACCAGGACGCCCGCAACGGTTGTCTATATGCGTTTGATGCTCGTGCGTTGAAGTTTTTAAAAAAATCACAGCACGTCCAAGTGAATGAAGGTGAGTGGGGCCAAGCGTCCATCAGTCCGTCCACGCTTCCGTCCGTCCATTCATTATTGCTTCCGTCCGTCTGTGCGTCCGTTCGTGCATTCGTCCATGGGTCCGTCCGTGAGCCTGTCCATGTGTCTGTCCGTGCGCCCATCTGTCCGTACGTCAAACAGACAGACAGACGACGGACGAACGCGGCTAGCGGAGGATTCACGGTTTGCCAATAAAACACTTCGAAGCTTCGCCCCACTCATTATCATTCACTCCATGGCTGTGCTCTGAGGTGGACACTACATACTTGCATACATACAGATGAGGACCGACCCACGCCTTAAGGAGCTTCGCCCCGGAACATCAGTGGCTGCACATATATACATATCCATGTACACCTGTGAGAAAAGTACACGATCTAACGAAGTGCGTCCCGAAATTGTCATCTGCGCCTTCTAGTGGCTCTGCTGTCGAGAGTACTAATCACGCTGAATCCGTCCAGAGGAATTCGCTCGACAGCACGATGCCTCAACAGCAGATGGCTCACTGTAAAACGACGCACACGTCATTTTCAGCACGCACTCCTACGGTCCATATTTTCAGTCGTGGGATTGCTTTAACGAACTCTAAGCAGCCGACATCAATCTGGAGCCGTCCACCACGACGTGCTTCATAATAATATCTTGAGTTGCCCACGTAAAGCACGAAAAATATTACAAGTATTTTTAGTCGTCTCCAGATCTTCCCCCTTCAATTCGTAATTACTGCTGATAGGCTCCATAAGACAGCGCGATTTTTTCCCGATAGCAAGCACTACTTTCCCTCGCTTACTTTCAATGTAGGGAAGCAAATGGGATGCTGATTTTGTCAACGGTTTTGCCATTTACTTAGTTGTTCTCTGTCAGTCTCTCCTTTACAGCGTGGATGGTTGCAGCATGATGGGTAGTGAAACAGCCTCAGATAACAAATACACTTCCCCAAAATATTAATCAATTTGTTCGCTGACAGCAGAGCCCGACGAACGCGTCTGCGTCTCCGAAGTTCCTGTCACCAGGACACATCGACTTTCGACGCGAAGTTAACGCCAGAGGAGGCTCCCTTCAATAACGTCCGTTGCTTTGCTTATCCAGTTTCTTCGGAGCTTATTTTCCAGGCTAGTCTTCCATTTGACTTCTACAGTAACAGTGCTTGTCTTCTTCATTTGTTTTCACGCTGGCAAAGGCTTTCCTGAGAGAATAACCGACCTGCGGACGTTGCAAGACAGTTATGGTAACACACTCGGAGTGGGGAGAGCTCATTAATAAACATGTCCTTCCTGAATTCCTCGGCTCCGCAGGCAAGGCAGAAAGACAGCAGGGCGACGTGCGAAGCGGGGCACCGCCGACGCCACCGGGGGACCCTACGACCCATGAACAAGATTATGCTGAAGTAGAAGAAGAACTACGTGAACAGGACACCGAGGAAATTAGAAACAAGAAGGTAAAGAGGGAAGAGAGGAGGAAGAGGCGAGGAAGTTGAGAGCACGATTAGCTGAATCCAAAAAGGAACGGGAGAAAAGGAAAAGTCGAGGGGATAACAGAACGTCGAGACAGAGGCACCATCGTTAGAAATGTACATCGCGCAACAGCTTCTCAGCTAATGTTGTACGACAGAGTATTCAGTGGAGAGGACCGACGCTTTTAATTAGGATTCTGATTTGAAGAAGTTCAGGCCATTCTCTTCGAGCCGAAACGCATTCTCTGAACTCTACTCTTTTCTTTGGTGCCAAGAGTGTTTCATGTGGGACGACAGAGGTTCGAATGAAGTCTGACACGAATACCTCCGATAGGAAACGGGCAAAAAACGCACAAATGACGGTGTTGTATATTATTATAGAAGTGGAAAATGGAGAAGTGGGCGTGTCTTGGTGCTGCCCATAAATATTTAAAAATGAGTGCGTATAATTTCGTATCTCTATAGTTCTCGCATAGTTTCTTCTCCCGAGCAGCAGTACGAGCAAGCAATACACATATACGAGTTGTAGCTTTGTATTTTTGAAGTTAATTTAACCTTTTTGTTTTCTTTAAATCGTTTAGTCTTGTCGATATTTTACCTCTTGGCCTTCGAAATAATTTTGATAGAACGAGGCGAGCGCCCACACACGATACAGCTCGTCGGCGTTGGTGAAGCTCCGATTTTCTCCACGCTGTTTTATGGCATTTTTCTTCATTACATTAACCTCATTTCATATTTTAGGGGCGAAGTTCCTTAGGGTGTGGGTCTGTCGATCCTCCGACGGTGTATGTATAGCCACCAGTGGCACATACCCGAAGGAGCGGTCCTTAGAAAGTCCGCTGGATTGCGGCACTTGTATATGATGAATACATGATTAAAAGATGTGAGATGTCTGTACATGAAATGTTTACTGGACAGACGGACGGACGGATGGACATAAAGATAGACGGACACAATACAGACAGACATAGGGGCAGACGCTCGGATGGATGGATGAGTGGGCAGACAGACAGACAGACAGACAGACAGACAGACAGACAGACAGACAGACAGACAGACAGACAGACAGACAGACACACAGACAGACAGACAGACACACAGAGGGACGGCCACATGTACAGAGGCACAGACGGACGTATGGACGGATGGATGGACGGACGGACGGATGCACCGACGGTCACACGGATGGACGGACAAATGGACGGACGCATGGACGGACGGAAGCCAGAACGAATGAGCGGACCAAAGCACGGACGGACTGACGAATGCTTCGTCTCACCAATCATCATTCACTCCGTGGATACGCTGTGATTCTTTTTTCTTTTTTTCACCTGCCGCTATACAGAATATGAGTCAGAATTCAATTCCGTTTCGGGAAACCACCTTCCCGACTTTCGCTGCTACACCTCTCGCGCCAAACTAAAGACACTCGTTCTTCCTTCTTTTTTTTTTTGTGTGTGTGTGTATGTGTGTGTGTGTGTGTGTGTGTTTGGTTATCTACAGGCTTCTTTCCTTTCTACCTCTATACTCCGCATCTTCTTTTTCGCTGCTTCCAAAATCTTCGGCGCGGAAAAGCTTTTCTCTCCACGGGACGATAACTCAGGGGCCACACGGGAAACGGCTGCCATTACTGCAGCTATAGAACGGTGGAGGAGCACCGCCTCAAACTGGTCGTTGAGCGTGTGTATACGACAGACAAGACACAAAACACACCCTCCCTTCAGAACAAACAAACAAACCATGTAGGCACCCACTCACCCTGCCACCCTCCCCGAAACAACACCATCAGACATCAAGTTTGTATACCTTTCGATCTGTCTCAGTTCTTTAAACCTTTCCCCCTGTTTTCACCCACAAACGCGCACACACAACAGAAACGCAGTTCAACTTCAATACCACCGAAACCGCCGCCGCCAGCCTTTTCCCCGCTATACCGAGTTTTTGCGGTGTGCTTTATTTCTTTGAAGTTTGTTGCGTCGAGGGGACTGTGTCGCTTTCTCTTTCGATGCGTGCTTTCGCCGATGGAGGATAAGTCAACCAGTCTCTCTCACTGCCACGTTTCTTGCTCTCCGAATCGAACTGGGACGAAATAGCGATGCGCGAGTCTGGCAGACAACACAAGCAAACGCTCACTTCTAGGAGCACGGGGAGGAGGGGAGAGGCTGGTTCAAAAAGAAAGAAGAAAAAAGAACAGAGGGAAAGATACCTGCGTAGGAAAGATCGACCGACGAAGGGAGAAGATATCGGGAAGGTTACCAGAAACGATGGCCGAAACAAACGCAGCAGCAGCAACAACAACAACCAACAGGGGAGCGATCTGTGGGCATGCTTTCTCGCGAGCGAAAAGAAATAAAAAAAGGGCGCCCTTTCTCGCTCCCGTCTTTCTATGAGCTAGCCGCACAATTGCGCGGCGGCAATACGCACGCACCTCGAAACACCACATGTGCAACCTTTTCCTCTCTCTCTCTTATCGAACAAGTGTGTTTTCCCTTTATTTGAGGGTTCATTTCGAAACGACCGAGTTTGCGTGAAAGGAGCAGGCTAAAGGTAATATCGGGGTCTTCCCACTGCTTTGTTTGATTACGAGTTCTCATTCCTCTGTGGCACTTCTCGATATTCGCCGGGGCATTTTCTAACTCCTCCGTCAAGGGAGGGGGGTAGCGTGAGATGAGACACGAAGAGCCACCCTTCTCTTTCGCTAAGAAGGGTCGGTGGTGGCGTCGACGCCTTCATCTATGGAAGGTGTGCGTGCAATTTCGATTGGGCTTCGAGCTTTTCGCGAGAAAAGGAGAGCAGAAAAAAAAAAGGCCGCTGGCGAAGCGAAAGGACGTGGCGCTCGAAGAGAGCGTGGGGGCACTGTGGTAGGGGAGAGGTTGAGAACAAAATAGGGCAAGGAGGAAAGGCGGGTGAGGAGGTATGAAGATATAGAGGGCGAGAGTGTCGATCCGGCCGCGCATGCGCGGTTGCGAGCGCGGAAGCGAGCAGACGACACCTCTTAAAAACAGGTGGACCTCGGCGGATGCCGGTCAATCGACGCTCGGCAAGCAACGGCCGCAGCGCAGCGCATCGAGTACGGCGTGTTGTAGGACGCCGAAGAAAAGCACCGGTTCCCCTTCTCATTGCGCCATCGGAGGACTTGGAATACCCGATGCCATATCGGAGACCGTGAAACGGACTGCGACATCACAGCGAAGGGGGTTGTTTCGAGGGGGACATTTTTTTTTCTGTCCTGCGCTGGACGACGAACTTCACTGGCTGACAAGTCGCTGACGGTTGTTCGCCCTTTTTTGTTTCTTTTTTGTTTGGTTCGCCGTTTTTGTTTTTCGGCACCCCTCCGTCCCGACGTGCTAAGAGACGTCCACTGTCCATCAACGACGTGAGAAAAGTTGACCACGTCGCCTAGTTCTCGCCGCCTGTGTCGCAAGAACAACATGGTGAGTGTACCAATGATTTCTTTCGAGTAGTGGTGACGCCAGTGGCCGTTGCTTTGGGTAAATGTCTTGTGATGCCCGTGACAGGCTTTACAGCTTGAATGAAACAACAATACTAGAGAAGAGTTAGGCTGTAAAAAAGATAGCTGGGCGAGTACTTATGTATCCGTAACTCTCAAATAATTTATTTTTGAAAGCAAGAAAACATATAAGTACCTTGTAACCAGCATAGCGCATGTGCAGGTCATGTGAGGGGCAAGCATAAAACGATATGGCTAAACGGAACTTTAAAAAACTGTACTTCTTACCTGTTAGAGCCACCGAAAGTTGATTAATACATTTGTTTGTACACCTATTGAAGTGGAAGGCTTTCTTAAGTTTGCGTGTTAGTTTATCTCTATGTGAGAACGAAACATCTCTATCGCAAAACACGGGATCACAATGGCATAATATACAATGACCTGACAAGAATTAGGCTGTTTAAAGTTTTTTTTTATATATAGACTTATCTGATAATTTTTGATGAGCACAACGCCCCACCGACCAACCTGAAGTCATCGCCTCTTACGGCTGCTGTCATTGTGGTTGATGAGTGCGGAAGATGTTGTGTGCTACACCTAGTACATTGAAGGTTACGTTGCTTGGATAGCATGTGGCACAAGTGACAGCCGAAACTAGGTGTTCATATTTCGATCGCCAAGGTAGCACAACCATGTGCGCGCGCGAATCAACGTTTATGCTGCAGGTTGGGCGTTATTATTGTAAGCATCTCACCTCCTGTTTTCGCGTGCCTAGCCTACGCTTTGTTGTATGGTTCAGCAGCACTCCGATAAGAGCTATAAGAGCTTGCGTGGAAAAATAGGGCCGCTACATTCCTATAGTGAAGCAGATTTTCACAGCAGTTAGTCAGCCGTGACGGTTATCACGTTCTTGGTTTATCTACATATACGAAACGAAGGCCAGGTAACGGCGCCATATTTAATCCGGGGCGTAAAAAGAGGATGCCATATGACAGACACGTGACAGAAAAAAAAGCAGCGGGAATTAGAGATTTGTACAATAACAATAGTAATGCTAGTAAATGTTCGTGGTATAACGTTTCAACACTACGATAACATCGTGAGAGATGCTGCAGTGGAAGGCTTTGTAAATTTCAACCGACTGAGGTTCCTTAAAGGGCGCCTAAATCTAAGCATACGCGCCTGAAGCACTTTTCCAGCCATTGAAATGAGATAGATATAGAAACCAGCTTAAAGATATTTACAAGGTGTAATAATAATGATTCTTGGGGGTTCAGCATATCAAAACTCCCGTTTGATTATATGTATAACGTGTCGTACGCAGGTACGTATACATATCGACATTATCGATCAGAATTGCAGAGAGTACTTGTAACGGGTTGCGCTGCACTTGCGGCAACATTCTAAGCAAACCCGGGCATCGCACGAAAAGAAGAGAGAAAGAGAAAGGAAAGGCGGTAGGTTAACCAGGTTGAGTCCGGTTTGCTACTCTACACGGGGAAAGAGGGAAAGTGAGGAAAATAACGAAGAAGAAAAAAAGGGGTAAAAGGATACGCTAGCATGCACGGCAATGTGTAAGGTGCATGTCTAGAAAGTCATAAAACCGTGCACTGTCACAGCGTACGGGTCAACTTCGACTGTCTCAGATTAAGTACATGCATTGCCCTCCATGATGGTAAAGAAGGCTCGCAATGACTGGCTCCAAGGTATCTAGAACTTGCAGTGCGCTTCGAGCGAGTGATGTTGTTAATCCAGTGAGGAATGTGACCTGCGAAAAAAAAAATATTTGACGCTGTTGCTACGTTCCTGCCGATAATAAAATTGAGGGAAAATATTGGGTTGCACATGAACCTTATTATCGATAGGAAATTTAATGACTGCAGTGGTATGATAATGCATTCTCAACGCGAGCAAATTCTTCAAAGTAGTAATACCTGGGGTTTTATGTCCCGAAATCACCATATGGTTATGAGTAAGTGATGCCGTAGTGGAGGGCTCTAGAAACTTTGAACATAAGGTGTTCTTTAACGAGCACTGACGTGGCATAATACATGAGCCCCCTCCCACCCCTCCCCCTACCTTGAAATGCGAACGCCATGGCCGGGCTCAACCCACGACCCTAGGATCAGGTCAGCACACAATTTACACTAATTACACCAGCACACTGTTTGTGGTTGGGTACTTGTGGGCTCTTGCCAACTGCCACGAGACGAGGCAGTTTTTACACGCAGCTTTCTCTATTAATAATACAAAAAATAAATATTATCATTAGTACCGAAAGAGAAGGATTGGAAACAGCTCGAATCACACGTGCATCAGCCTTGGTTGTCACCAGACCCAAGAAGGAAGCAGATCCCATTAAAAATACAGTGCATGTGGGAAGTGATTTGAGGTTCGGAATGTGGCTTGAACCGCGGTAATCTTGTTTTTAATAGATAGTATAGATAATAAACAACTATTCGCATATTCTGCTCAGTAGCTATTACGTTCTTGATCACATTATCACAGGAAATTAGACTCTTTAAGAGTACACGTGGTGTAATTAAAGCAATACTACTACTCTATAAAGAAGCTGTATATCATTAAAGAATCTAAGAGGGGCGAGGGAGAACGGAACAAAATATGCGCTTATCACTGTGTGTATAACACATTGTTTCACAAATAATAAAACTTGTTCATTCACTCAACGGCATTACCACTGGACTTGTTTGCTATGAGGACGTTACATCGTTTCAGTGAACTCCATCAGGGTGAGACCATTTATTTTTTTTTTCATTTCTCAGTTACTCGTAATTTTCTTTAATTTAAATAGGTCAGAAATATGGACTACTGTCTCCATCGTCAGATGGAAAACAAAGAAATACCCCGTTACACTCTGTTCCATTGTTTTCGGCTCTATTTTCTTGTTAGTATCTTAGTGCAAGCAAGTAGTTTTAGTGGAATGATCAGTTGTGATAAAGTATCGTATGAGAATTTACCGATTAATGTTTCCCATCACAGCAATCTAGAACGTATGATTATACTGACGCGAACCCGCTAGCTAAAGTTTAGCCCTCTCCCCCTTCTCATAATTTCCAGCTTCTACGTCCGCTCCATGCATTAACGCACATTCAAGCGAGCGTCCATGTCGGGGGAGGTAATCGTGATTCGGATGGTGGAAAGAGGTAGCAGCTCACTACCAAAACGCATCGAAGATACCTTTGAGGAGGAGAATTTCCTTCCATTAGGCTCTTCGTAAGTACGTGCTCTTGGACACGAAGCTATCCTCGAAGATGGCTGTTATGAAGCCCATACGGCACGCGCGGCGTTTTCCCACGGGCTTAGCCGTTGCCCTCACGGTTTCCAAATCCCCCCTTTTTTTTCTTCTCTACGTGCTTCCATCCATCCGCGTACTTTACTACGCTTTCGCACCCCTCTTCCGCTTCATCTGCTTCTCTTCCCCTTTCTATTGCTCTGTTTTCATGACTCTGCCGACAAATAAGCCGTCTGATATGGCTCTCTAGTATTTCGGAAGAGTAGTAAAAACACAACAAAAATGAACCGACGTTTAAACTGCGCGAGATTGAAAACGGGAACTGAGTGAACCCACCTCCCCGAGGAAAAAAGAATTGCGCTATTTGTTTTTCGGATAATGCCTCCACCGTCCAGTTTATTATCACTAATGTTCTCGCTTATTGCATTCTTCTCGAAGATTTTTCCGGTGACTGCGATCACGTGTAATTCCCTCTTAAACGGTGAAAAACGGGTGGGGGGGGGGGGGTAGGGGTGCCTTGTGTACTTTTGTCCAGCGGTTTTTTTAATATTAAGTGGGCGCCCGTCCATGAAGACATCTTAGAGCCTTTGATTGCTTTCCCGAAAAGTGATTTTGCGAGTATGTACATTTTATCTGTCAATGTGTTGCAAGATTTTGCGACGCTTAATAAGAGTCTGAATATCGCTTTTTTCGTCTCTGGATACCAATGTCCTCTATTGTCCTCAATGTCCTCAATGTCCTCTACACTGCCCTCTATTGGTTTATGTTAACAGAATCTTCGTGTATAACGATATAACTTCGTTATGTTTGTCTTCATTCGTGACTAACTAGCCACGGTTAGCTTAGTGGTTATGGGGCACGCTAATAAATTTCGACGGAAGCGAACTACTTCAGGCCCGTGTACTCAGGTTTAGGCGCACGTTAAAAGTCACCAGGCAATCTGAATTTCCGGAGGAATCTTCTACGGCGTCTATAATAGTAATGTTGCAGTTTTAAGGCGCTAAACCTGAAGAACAATTACTATTATACCTAGTTTGACGTTGCGCACTTTTCACACGTATACAATTTATGGTCTCGTCGCTGTGACACTGTGCCTCTAACAACGCCTGTGACATTACGGCGCCATTCCAGTTTCGCTGCAGGCAAATGTTTCAGTCGTCCTAAATCACGCTGTAAATGGTTTACCTTTTTCTTTTGCGCTTGTTGCATATCACATTCTGTTTACTACTCCTGTTTACCTCGCCGTGTACTCTGCCAAGTATACCACTACCCGCAGCTCCGAAAACGGAAGCAATTTTAGATAATTGCACTTTGACCCAAAACTGAAATTTATTCTAAGCAGTGAAAGTCACCTCGAAGATCTGGTTCAAACTGCTTGAAGGGCCTGGATGCGCCGTTAAAGCCACCCCTTTGCGATCACTAGATATTCGAAGGCAGCTTTATTCACGCTGTTGTATACGTAGGTGGCGTATCAAGCAATTGAGACGGATTCTTGCAAGCTTAACTATTTTCATACTTCTATAACGCTTTTTTAATGGCCACCTGTGCATTTCTTATGATAGATCTCTAGAACTAAGCCTCCGAAAATAAATATAAAGAACTGATCTATTTCAATGTCAGTTTCAGAGGCATATATGGTCTTCTGAATGCGTACAGATGTGGAAAAAAAAAACAGAACGCACTTCACGCATTGATTTCATGCTTAGGTGATTGTTAATACACATTAACGTGAAATTAGTTTCTAAAGTAGCGAATCACTGCAGTAGACCCGAAGTTTTGGCAAGAGAAGCGTACCCTACGCGTAGCTGACTTTTTTCTGCTGCATTCATCTTTTTATTCCGTTTTCCATTATTTTGGCTGCTATTTGTGCATCGTAAAGCGAAATAATCGCGTTCACGTGAACTGAATGTCTTGCTTTTCTGTTAGGTTACATGACTGTGTGAAAAAGCCAACCTCTCGTTTCATGCTCTGATGCATTGTTTGTAACGGGAGTTACTACAGACGTACGTGCGCTAGACCAAAAAAAGGGGACCGGTGTTTTATCAAATAGCAGTATATAATAAGTTCGGGGTAATTGGTCGACTACAACCGCATACGTGCTTGGCCTGATCAAGAATCAAAGGAAGCGGCGACCGAGCTGATTTATCGCGTACTTTGTCTAATCTGGACTTCTTTGTCACAATGCAGCCTTGCGATCTCGCAGATGGTTCAGCTCCGTATTCACAAGCACTTTTTCATTACTCACTAGAGGAATCAATGGTGTCTTTCGTAACAATATCAGTGATTAGGAGAGAGAGAGAGATAAGTTTATTTAGAGAAAGGCAGAGAGGTCGGCCTGAGCGATAGCTTGCTCTAGGGGATCACTAGAACACCTCATCTACTTTTATGCACCATAGGTCCGGTAACGAGGTTGTGTGGGTGCCGGACTTCCAAGAGAGACCGCCTTCGTAAAACATTGCAATCGTGTAGGCAGCTGGTTTTGAAGACCTGCCACTAGATATGCTAGTGAGGGTTGCCTTGCTTTCCACTCTATTGTCGTTCTCTTTTTCCTACCTTTTTTTTTTCTTTTCGCTTGCCCAACACGCATGCAAGTAATCAAAAGTGACTGCATTTATTATTAGCAATTTTACATCTTCTTCTATAACTAATATCAACAAAAAAACTAGCGTTAACGAGTAACAGTATCAAATATATCATAATGTTTTATTCATTTAATCACAGAGAGAGATACCGGTGAAGGTATATTGATATGGTTCGTCAAGAGAAAAGATGATGACATGCTGCGCAAGCAAGATCGTGTCCAGTTGTCTACTCTATAAATTGCGAAGGTTGATTGAGATAAAATAGCAAAATAAATAAATAAATAAATACACAAATAAATAAATGCTACGAAATATAACAGAGACCTGGTCCACTCAAAATTACTCGTGGCTGAAGGTTTGCCTACGACAACGGGCGTTCACATTGTCCAGTGTCATTCGAAAGTGGCTTTTCTCTATCGCTCGATGTCTCGGAAATAGAAGTCGTGCCATATTGCCCGCTATACTTCCCGCAAACCTCCGTGGCGACGCGTATACTTTTCGGCCCATACATATCTAGAGCTTCATTTCCCTCCAGTCCCGCGCATTTCCCTAACAACTAACAACCGTGCTGCGCAGGATTCGCTCACTGCTGAGACCAACGGGCACACGTGCCAAATTTGTACAGCGTTGAACCCACGGGCTCTGGGTTGTTCGTCATGCCCAACGTATTTGTCAGGATCACGTTTTTCTGTGTGTGTGTGTGTGTGTGTGTGGAGGAGTAAGCTGTGGTATTTCAGGCACTGGCACTGTTCTCTGCACTCTGTTACGCCAACCCGGGCTTGAGAGTGACGCAGTGTCACGATATCTGCGCGAGTGGCGTTCCTCACGCTTTTGATAAACAATAAACAATTGTATCGGGCCAGTTGGTAAGGATCCATCTTGCTAGGAAGCACAGCCACTATTACAAAGAACGCACAACACAAGCGCTTAACTTCAACTAAACGTTTATTGCAAACGTCAGAGTTTATACCATTCTTTATTCTTTTTTCCTATTTTCACCTCCTTTATAAACTCTGGCGTTTGCAATAAACATTTAGTTGAAGTTAAGCGCTTGTGTTTTGTGTTCTTTGTAATAGTGGCTGCGCTTCCTAGCAAGATGTCACGCTTTTGTCCGTCTATTAAGCGGAAATCCTCGCACGCGCCACTCCAGAATGGCGTGTATTACCTACGCTTCATAGAAGCGAGCCGTTGGGATTCGCTGGCAAAGGTGGGACGGCAAATTTCGAGATCACATTTCTCTATCATATAGGTAAGCTCCTTGTGTCGGAACAAATGTCCTCGCGTGTATTTAATGTGATTGCATACCGTAGTTTCCCTAATATAACGCACTATAGCGGCTTTCTTTAGGGATGCAAACGTGTATGGAAGGTGCGAAGTAAGCGCTAGAATAGAGTCCTACGGCCGAATCTTGGACATGTGTACTCTAAATTGCATTTCACAATCTCGAATCTCGTATCTAGAACTCGAGGGTGAACCACATGTTTAGAGCAGGGCAAAACTTCTGTCATTATTGTAAAGCTACCTTGGGCTGATGTCCAACGAATGATGTCTGATCACCTAACCTATAGATCGAATTAACCGTTATTTTACGAAGTATTAAGAAATCACTATTGAGGGAATGTTACCGACATTCCGTAACTGAGTACTCGACGTAGCACTGCGTTTTAAACTTTCTGGTATATAGCGACGCGCATTGCGATCAAGAAAAAGTATTTTTTTTTCTGTTTCCTCTTGTCATAAATGGGGCGTGCCTTGCACTCGAGCAAATGCGGTATAATACGCGCGTCGTCCGGAGCATTTCTGTCGCTCAGAAAGAACGGTGCAGAGGACATTGCTCAATCAAATATAACAGTCGCGTACAGTCGGCCGTTCTTGCACCGCCGAGGTAAGCCCTTTGGCGACAGGGGCAATAAGGCGCTGCGTCGTGTAACCTCGTTCTCCTTTATACACTCTCTCCCTCTCTCTTTATCTCCCTCTCCGATCGAATTCACAAGCGCTGAAAACGAGAGCTTAAGACATTCGTTCCGGGAGATAATCGGAGCGGGAGCTTAACCCGCGTAGTGGAACGACGCACCGGCGGGCTTCTGTAACGCGACTCCCCATTTTACTAAATGAATGAAACCGCTGGTAAAAGCTTAGCGTTGTAGCGAGAGCTGCACAAACACACTTTCGCGGTGGCTTCCTAACGTCGCGTTCACACTACGCATTGGAGTTGCGTAGAGAGCCTTCACGTGCGCGGCGTCGCCTTCATGGAGGTAGTGCGCACATGAAGGCTCCCTAGAGTGGCGCACAGTTGGAGCAGATTTTCAACAAGAGATGCAGAAAGGAAGATTGCATGCAGCAGAGAGGTTAACCATAGGAGGGAAAAGTATGGTATGCAACCGAGAAGGTCACGACGTGCTGTACGGAGCTATTTTTTGTCTATGCACACTAGCTAACCTGTGCAGCTGTTCTCTTTATATCTAATCTCCGTGGTGATCTGGCTGTGGTGCTTGACTGTGGACCCGAATGTGACGGGATCGAATCGTTACCGCGGCGGCCACATTGCGATGTAGGTAGGATGATAAAAGACCCGCGGCGCGCTTAAATTTCGGTGCACCTCAATAGCCCCATGAGGTCGGAATTTCCGGATACTTATGCCATGGGATCTTTTAATGCAATATTCGTTTACTAGGTCGTTTCGCAGAAATGCCAGCGTAGTTGGTTGTGAGCGAAAAATAATCGTCTTATGCGTGACCGAAGGATTGGGAACGATGCAAATAATAGAATCAAGAAACCCTGCGTCAGGGCCGGGACCAAACCAAGGTCGTTTGGGTCTGAGTGGGGATCGAACCCGGGTCGATTGCGCGCAAGCGGATTTCCTGTATCACGGCCACGTGTATATTGTGAATACTTCATCTGCTTGGAAATGCAATTGAAAGTAGCTTTCATGCTTTACAAACAGACGCGTCCTGTGTATACATCCTTTACAATGCAGCAAGAAATATTGCAGTAATAATGCGTGGTACAAGCACCCATATTCAGCAGGTGTCAGACCATGCGATTATCATAATGGCTTCGTGGTTTAACGCCGGCCACCCACTACAAAAGGCACGCATGCTATACTGCGCCTATTCTCTGAAGGCCACGTAGGGGGTGCATAGCCAGGGGGAACAGGTTCCATGGTGTTTCAAGTACGCACTAAGAACCGGATATCGTTATCGCGTTCAACTCCTAAAGGCGAAGCTTTAGAGTCCCCTAATTTTTTGTAATCATCTCGTGGTTTTTGGACTTAACGTAGAGCATTTGTATTGTGTGACGGTTGGAGTGGTATGATAGTGGTTTGCAAGGGCAGCCCTACTTTTCTAAACCTGTGGCAGCTTTTGCAGAGGATGATCATATTCGGGTTAGGCACCGGCACTAGCATCACCAAGCAATACATTGTCTAACACGTATAGCCGGCCATACCGCTACACATACAGTCTCGTCAACGACTCCCTTTTATATGGTGAACAACTGTACAAAACAACGAGTATAGTCGCAATATTGCTGTCAAGTTCGTCTCACTTAAAAACAACTGTTTTTGCATCACTCTATATATTAGTTTCAACGGTTCCCTGAAGGGGCCTCAAGGACTAAGTAGACATATCGATTAGTGAAGTCTCGTGCTTTGCATCTGTTTACGTGAAGAGCCGCTTCGAGTATAACGACGTGTGTATTCCTAAGAGCAGTTAACCAGACGGTCGACTTTCCGACACGATGTCGCTCGCCCCTTTTGACGTGCCTGTTAGCGGACACGACTAGTGCATTACGAACAGGAAACAAACGTGGCCCCGAAAAAAAGAAAAGAAAAAAGGAGACGCCTAAGTAAACATCGTAGGACCAAAAACATAACGGACCATGCAGGAAGCGTGATTCCTCGTATCTGGTCAGTCCCCCCACGCCCTTGCGCGTGCTTCCACGTTCGCGTAGTTCCACTTAATGCACGCGCGCCCCTTGACTCACCCTACCTGCGTATTCGGCTGTTCATACATCGTGTTACACGTGCCGGGTCGCCGGAACCACTCCCTTTTTACGCCGCTTGTGTATCTAACCTTTTCGCTACTTTGTAGCGTCTTGCTCGGACCTAGAGGTTATGCGGAAGCGACACGACCCGGAAAGACTGGGAAGTCGCTCCTGTTTCTCTTGCTCGCGGATCTGCTCACATTTGGTGACGTGGTTAATGAGCCAGCGGTCGCAGGCCTTCCTTCGAGCGCACTTTTAATGAATGTGGTCTCGTCTGTACTCGTGTGGTAGCCTTCGGGGCCTCGTCAGACTTGAAAGGTGGCAGTCGGTGGCGTCCGCAAATGATGCGAAAAATAAAAATCGTCCTCGTACGACGACGTAAACCCTGTGACGCCATCGTGGCGTCACATGTTGCTATGTGACGTCATCACTAATACGTCACTAATGCGTCACATGAAGTGACGTCAAATGGTAGAGTCATCACATTTACATCGTCGCTAACTCACAGGTGAGCGGATCCCAGGGACCTGCAGTATAGCGTCAGGTTTCAAGACCTTTCAACGCCTCCGATCGTGAAGACAATGCAAAACAACGTTGAGTGCAGGAAGCGTTCGGGGCGGCAAGACCGTTACAATCGAATGAGAAGAAAAAGATATTTCTCGTTCGAGTCGTCTTAACGAAATGTGAAGGGGACCGATTCAATGCGTAAGGGATTCGATAGGGTGAGGGAAACTGATCTAAAACATGGCTTGCGCGTAAGACTAAAGTTATTCCTCGGTCCTGCTCTAGTAATAACTCTGATTTTACCAGCCGGGGTGAATTGGTGACCGCGGCGTCGCACTGGGGCTCTTGCGAAGCGGTTATAGCGTGCGCAAGGACGCGGGTTCGATTCCTTGCCATAGTGGCCAAATTTCGATATAGACTCGAATTCACCAGTGGGTTTAGATTTCGGTGAACATGCACAGAAGAGCCAAGTGTGCTTTAAGTTACTATGGAATACTTGGATACACAGTGTGCCTCGCACTCGTAATCAGATAGTGGTGTCCGCAGGTGAAACCCCAGCTTTTGATCTTGTTTTTTTTTGTCCTCATGTTGAAATAATCTTATAGTTGGTAGCTCGTACCTCTGGGGTATCTGGTGAAATGAGCATTTCGCTTTGTTTCAATGCCTACCACATTGTCGAAGTTTTCAAGTATAGGAATTAACTTCCTTTTTTTGAAGAAGGGACCTCGGCATCGAAATTGCCTCTGTTCCATCGCCACTATTTGACTCTCTCTTGGCTTACTCAAGTTACCATTGTTAACGCGAGATCTGATAAGATTAACAGCCTTTTTCAACGAGCTCAACATACTGTTGAAACGGCTTGCTTTGTATATTGGATGTTCAAAGTTAAACTTTTTTTTCATTCAGAACTGGTGAGACATGCAAAGCAAAACTAAACTTTACCGAGGTATATCTTAGAGCACAGGCATGCTAGAAAAATTCTTCCAAGAATAACTGTGTAGAATCGCGACTACCTACAACTTTTCAATAAAAATATGCCCACTTGCTGAAGTCACTGAAAAGTTACTTATTGAGTCTTAGCTAATGGGGCCACTGAGAGCCAGAATTATTTCCGTGATTTCTGTACCCCTCGATACATAATTTATCTGCAAAGGTAGTTCTCACGTTCTTCCCAGTGCTGAATTTCAAGAAAATCATAGAGCTTAACTTTTGACACCCGGTATATGGCCATCATATAGGGCCCTTCGTTCATGCGAAACCGAAATTATGCACATGACCATGCAGTGCAAATTCTGAACCTCCTTTAGGCTGAGAGATTGCGTAGGAGTACCTCATTACCGGCGTCGCTACACAAAGTGCGGTTCTCTGCACCTTCCAGAGACCGTCATTTTAGATTACGCGAACAAAATATCATCTCAAGCTGCTGACGTCATATCGAGTCCCGGCCTATTGTATAGAGTGAATTGAAGCGGGATATATATGTCGCACCTGGAGCATCCAAGTTTCGAGCTATAGAGCGAGCAGGGGAGAAATTCCATTACTGGGGTAAGCGATGCATGTGGGCTTCGCCTTACGTTCCAATCTGGTACTAAGTCCTGTGCAGTACCGGGACCGAAACAGAATAGCGACTGCAATACGCTTAGCACTTTGGTAATCCGCAGCGTAAACTATAATTTTAGCTGACCTCAGGCACCACGTCAATGCTCGGACAAACTATTTAACTCTAACACCTTCTGTCATACAAGTTCTCATTCGTTTCTTCGGAGAAAAAAAAAACATCTGCTACAATTCTCAGTCGCTTTTGTCCTGCCACACACGTCTATTTAAAGCTGGATCGTTGAATTCGGGTTGTCGCTGGTACCAAAGTTGTGACAAGTGGTGTTGCCTTCGTCAAGGTACTGAATAGACGGCGACTCACTTTTGGAAATCGCTCCTCTTTGGTTCATGGGAGGTGCCACTCTTCGAAAGACAGCATGTGTGTTAAAAAGATTTATATCTGTGACAAGTGACCTAGACTCATCACAAATACTAGCGGACATTTTTTTTTCTTCAAATTTACATGTTTTCATGTATACTCTTGTGTCCGTAAAGTATACACCGTCCATTAGCGGCGTATCATCCAAACCAACGCCACGGGAGCCGCGGGATTGAACTTCATCGTCAGCATCACCCCTCAACGCACCCACGCGCGATCCGTGAGCCATGGGCAAGGTTACAGCTGTTCACAATTTACGAGCACCGGCTTATGTATAGATCCCTACCGAAGTTTCCCTGGTGAAGCGTTAACGAAATGCTTTCTGACAGTCGCTTCGATTTGGTCTTTTTTTTTTTCTCACACTGCTCCTCCTTTTTCTTTTTTTTCTGGCCTTCGCACTTGGGAACGCGTGAAACGTGCTGCTTGTACAAGACACAAAAAGCCGAACGGGAACGCACGTGCTAACGAGGACTTGTGGTCGCATTAAACGATTTATAGCTCACGTCTCCGGAACCGTCGCGACACTCTTATATTTGACGTCAGAGGGCGTTAAAAAAGAAGAGGAGAAATTCGAGAGACGTGAAGATTATAGGAGAAGCGCAATGTATGGAATGGAAGATAAATTAGGAAGGAAACCTGTTCTGTGACCGCGGCACCGGTTTAAGGCGGAATAATATAACCTTGACGACGTGGCAGCGGCGGTGAGACGGTGTACAAGACGACGACGACTGATGAATCTAACAGTACTTCGGAAAAAAAAGGCCGAACACTGGTTTGTCAGCTACACAGACGAAGAGGTAAAAAGAAATTCTTGAAAAAGAAAAATCTCCTCCCTCGATCATGATGCCGATCTCGAGTCCTGCTTAAACCTACGAGCAACCTACTTTCGTGACTGAGCGTATCGTATATCTATATTCACTTTCTTTTCTTTTTGCTTTCCCCCACTCCCTTTGAAGTTCACTTTGATACTGAGTTCGCTTCTCGCTTTAATATGTCTCCGCGACGTACCCTACTGTATCAAGAATCGAAGCACGCACAGAAAAATCGCGAAACAAAAAAGGACATTTTCACCGCTACCGAATCGTCGATTGAGCCGAATTCCGCACCACCGTTTTGTTTCATTTTTATTTTCCGACGAGAGGGAAAACCGACATCGATACCAATTTATTTCATCCCCTCGCGAAACACTCTTTGCTCTTTGTCCATGAGCGTCGAATCAAAAGGCGGGCTATATGTACGAAGAAACATGCAACGGAACAACGACACCGAATTCACAAGACGCGCACGTTGTCTGGCGCGACCCCACGACCTCCGCTCCTTTCGACGAGGTCGTTTTCGATTTTTGTTCATTTCGTTTGTTACGACATTCAGGTCGCAGCAAATCGAGCTAACCTGCTGTCGTGGCAGTTTTCGATATCACGCGGCTCTATAGAAGCGAAGCGTTGACACTCTTTTTCCGGTACGTGACCCGGCTTGTTGAAATGAACGCACGGCCGGCGCAGTCTTGCGTATATAACGGGCTTCTTTAAAAAAAATGGCAATAAAGTGTGACCGTGTGTGTTCCAGTGCAGTCCTGTATCTGAAAAGATTCGACGTTTGTGACTCACTTGAGCAATGTCTGCAGGACGTGAGGACGCATTTACATATCTTAGCTGAAAAGAAAGATCGCATATGTCGCACCCCTCCTTATACTTCTCCCCAGACTACACGAAGTGGCGAGAATGGAGCGCTTTTTTTACCCCGGTTTATTCCTCAAGTTCGTGCATGAGTCAGCCGGTAGTGATTAAATCTACTTTATTTCGTCTTTTTTTAACCTCACGCTTTTTCTTCATTATAGATTCCCACCTTTTATATTGACTTTCCTTCTTCACTCGATAGTTTTTGTTTTCTTTTGATTTATCATGCCGCAATTTTTTTTTCTGCTTCTCTTCTCTTCAAAACGTGGCAGTCTTTGTAACCTCCACGGCTATATGACCAGCAAGCGTCGATTCTCATCGCCATAATCATTTTGACGTATGCAGCTACACCTATTGGATGGATAACGAAGCCCTCTCGGTAGATATCTCACTTCCCATCGTGTAATTCAAGAAGAAAAGTTTAATAGACGAAGTCTTCTCTCAAGTTCACCTGCATCCGCTTAGTTCTGCTTTTTTTTGCTTTTCAAGCCACTATAGTGTCTGTCATAACTGACATCGTCCACACAATCTCTGAAAAGTTACTCGACGACGACTTTCACTGTAGCATTTATTGCCTGCAAACTTTCCGTGGTCATGGTTAACATAGTCACTGAGGCGTGTGGCCTTCACTGATGACTAAGCTTTAAGCAATTGGCTTTTTTTATTTTACTTCTCTATCATTTTTGCTTTTCGACAGCTTTAAGTTCAATAAAGAATTAATATAAAGCGCTGAAACTGCAACTCAACGCCTTAAAATTATGCACCGGTACAGTCATTCGGATAAAAAGGAAAAAAATCTCAATTTTTGTGCTTTCACCAACATGTATCAGCGTTTTCTCTCTCTTTTTCTTTTTTTTCTTTCTAGCTTTGGTTACGCAAACTGGAAAGCATTCAGATGTGACCGACGAAGTCTCACTTTCTGAAAGTATAACTTATTACAAGCACACTGAGTCTTATACAAGGACGTGCTGCGAGAACATTCGATACCGTCCATTTTTTTCCTCTTCCCGTATCCTTTTTTCTCTGTCTTTTACATGGCTGTAGTACTTTCCACTTTTTTTTCCACTCTTCTCAGACTTCTACCGTGATTTACGCCAGCGACTAATGAACCGCCCCTAACCAAGTTCCACGGCTTAAAACGAGTACGGTTTAGTGTGTTATGCGCAATAAGAAGCAAAAAACTAAGAAGAGCGAAAGGAAACACTGAACGACCTTTCAGTCCTTCGTTGCCAAATAGTGCATCAATATTCATGCAAAAGGCCCTGCGCCAAATCTAAAAAAAATTAGAAAAAAAGTAAGAGACAGATAGGGTGCCGAAGAACCGAAGGTCTCGGCTTTCAGTGCCTCTTGTTGAACTGCGAGCAGCTCTTCGGTCTCTCGTCGCCATCACCAGATGCAAGCTAAACTTGGAGCACACACGAGTGAAAGAAAGAAAGAAAGAAAGAAAGAAAGAAAGAAAGAAAGAAAGAAAGAAAGAAAGAAAGAAGAAGAAAGAAAGAAAGAAAGAAAGAAAGAAAGAAAGAAAGAAAGAAAGAAAGAAAGTGTGAGCTATTTGGCAAGGACACAGTATGTCTTGCATAAATAAAACAGTTTAGTGGGGGAACAGGCAGCAGAGGACAGAGTTGAGGAAGAGTGGACGATCAATCGCCTAGGCAAAAGAGGGTCATCCCGACGACTGTTAGTACAACCCCCCCCCCCTTTCCCCCTGTGTTCTCGCACAAATCCAAACCGACATGCAGAGCGAACGCAGACCCTATACGGTATCACGCGTGAATCGAATTCGGTTGGTTCTTCCTCCTCGCCCTTCATGCCTTCCCGTTCTTTAGCTTCTACTGACACGAACAGGAAGGGGACGAGAACTCCCAAAGTCTCTCCAAATTAACCTCGGTGGGGCAGGATTCGCTGATGTTAGAGCCGGAACGCGAACAGAGAGAAAAAAAAACTGAAAACGTATACAGAAAAGTACGAAGGATAAAACGACATCAACGTGTTCGTATTTGTACGGGACGATAGGATGGTGGAAAAAAAGATAGAGTGAAAGGAGTACAGGAATTAAGGGAAGCCAGCCTGCTGCAGAAGTGGCCTTCATTTACGGTTCGCCTGAGCGAAGCGTTAAAAGAGGTCGACAGTTTGACTCGCCGGATAGAGCTAGACTGAGAGGAACCGAACGTTCGAACATTTTGTTTTGCTTTTATTTCTCTCTCTTTTCGGCGAGTAAACATTGGACGCTGCCCTGACCAAGGGTGGGCGGTGAAGCGTGTCTATAGGTGGCGCAGACGGGTGCGCGCGTGCGTGCGTCCGTGCGAACGAGCCTTTTCAGTTGTTCGGATTCAGTGCATTCTCCGTAAACGATGCTGAGTTTTGGCGGCGACGTCACGTATTCCGGTCCCGAGGCACCGCGCAGCAGCATTTCATTTTACGACGCCGTAAAATCAGCCGTAAAGGATGTATGGCATCTCAAAAGGGGCCCCGGAAACGACGACCTGAACTACCGGAGAAAAACAGTTGGCGTAAAACTATTATGCTGCTTAAGAAGTAAGAGAGAGGATGCGGAGAACGCGGGCGTGACGTTCGGGAAGAGATTGATTCGAGTGGATTCAGCGTATGTGCTGAGAAGTGCGAGCCATAGTTCGAGCATTGTACAGTGAACTAGTTTACTGTTGCTTCGTGTAGTCGAGCTGATAGGTCTGGAATTGGGACTACATGCACCCCTTCGTCCTCCATGTGTTACGTGTAAAGTGGTTGGTACTTTGCAGAGCTATAGCCAGACATATGCCTTCAGAATCTTCTATAAAAGCCATGGTGCAGTATTACAGCGTTAGGCCGTTCAGAAGAGGTTACGTGCTTCCAGAAAGTTGTCGTTACGGTTACGTTATTCCTGGACAGCGTGACAACGTGGCAACCTAACCTTAACCAAACTAAACAACCCGCATGGCACGCGCGCGCCGTTTCATTAGTTCGGTTTGGGTTAGGTATGACGTCCGTGTTACTAAGGTCTTGCGTGGTCGCTCCTGTAGAGTACACAAATGAGTGGCTCGTCTTGTTAGTCTGGATAGCAGTCAAAATTCAGTTTTCGCAACCTTGGCGACGTCAATGAAAACAGTGAATCAACGTTTCAACACCCACGACTCCAACGTTCGCCCAAATAAAATGGGCTGTATGTGACCATGTTGCACTTTCGCCCAAATATAACTTCGCGACCGGGAACGTTTCAATCTCTCGCTTCAACACAAACAGTCGGACATTCATTCTATATAGCCGACACACACCGTATTCATACCTTCCAACTGTTGACTGAGTCTACAATCGACGGAGAATAAAAAGATTACTTTGTCTTTTGATTCGTCTATGGCAAATGCATATAGGGTCCGGGCGAATTTTCGTAACTATTCTATACCTAAGAATGACGAACTAACGATAGAAGGCAGCAGACCGGGTGCGCTCCCGGGCACCCTCCTCTCAGAACGCGTTTACTTCTTTCCCAGTCTGTCCTAACAGTGTAAACAAAAGATTAGGAAATCGTGAAACGAAAGGACAAGACAGGCGAGATTATGACAGAGCTTTCGTTAACAGCTAAGGGACGAAATGAAAAGAATAATACGACTCACTCGTATATGCTTCGAAGCAAAATAGGGTAAAGAGAAAGAAAAAAAAGAAAACGCCATACGAATATAAAAAGTGAAGCTTCAATTTTGACTCGTCATGTTCTTCTGGGTAGACGTGTTCAATCAGTGCGTGGCCGCCTGCTGGTCTCTGTATGGCCGGTCTAAATGTCGTACGCTTTATTTTCGAAACGATCCTTCTGCCTTTTCTTTCTTTTTTTGTTCCCAACGCGTGTCTAGCCAGTAATGAAACCTTCCCCGAAGAATACCCTCAAAAAGCACGGGCCACTGTATTTAACACCTCTTTCGCTTCTGCTTCTTCTTCTTGCTTCATATATGACGGCCATCGACGAGACGTCATTTTTCATCCGGTACAGCCGTGAAGAACACGGGAACAATTGTCTCCAGAAGGAACCGGGCCGGATATATGTGGACATGAGAAGATATGAAGAAAGAAGGAAAGAAAGAAAGAAAGAAAGAAAGAAAGAAAGAAAGAAAAGAAAAGAAAAAACAGCGGAGTCAAATAGTACAAGAGAGAGGTTCACCAAGCGGCTGATTAACTGCTCACTGTACCCCCCCCCCCCTCTTCGGCCTCGCTGAGAGTGTCATTTCAAGCCTGCAATTCGCGGCCGACACTCTGTCTACTACGCCAAAGACATGCAAAAAAAATGAAAGAAATCACATAGAGGTTCGCTGAAACTAACCCTTTTTTTTTTCGCAGCATGGCAATTCGGACTTGTTGGTAGGCTTCATCTTTAAATAGCGCACACAGACAAAGACGCAAGGAACAATTTAAATAACGTGTTCACTACACTATAGCAGCACGAGCGCTGACAATTAGGTGATTGTCATTGTTGATTTTGACTATCACTTGAGCACTGACAATCAATAGACAGTTACTATGAGTTTATAGTAAGCATTAGTGCCGTCAGTTCTTTCTTCTGTCACCGTGAATGCGCTGTTTGAAGATGAAGTTACCTTTTCCTCCTTACATAATTAAATTCAAAGGTGTCTTAACTAAAACTGCTTTCAAACTCTCCGAACAAGCAAACAGAAAGTGAAAAAACAGGCCAACAATAATGGGAAAAGACACACTTGTAATCCCACACGTAATGGGTTGTTCTAGTCAAACAGTGATTTCAGACTTAGCAACGGTTGTTGGTGGGACCGCTTGGTTTGGGCGGCTCATGTAGCCTTGGTTACATAATAGTCGCTCTTATCGGACTCTAACAGCGGGCGATCCTTAGGCACGATTAGATTCTTGATCAGGAACATCAGGTTATGTAACGATGTACTTGTTTTTTTTTTTAGTGGCTACCCAGCTCCGTTGCCCGTCACGTAGTATGTATGTGGTGACCTTTTGATGCATCTACATCAGTTATATGTAGAACTCGAGTGCCACCTTCGGGAAAGTATTGACGGCCTTCGCCAGCCGGTAAGCCTGTAAGCTCTTGAGGCTGTGCATCGACTCAGCAAAAAGAGCCCGACATATATCACGGCCATGCTGTATAGAAAAAGGGATAGGACGAGAACGAAGGAAAAGCGAACATCTTTTTCATCTCATCTTACTGCACCACGTTCGTGCTGTCACAACCGATAAAAATGGGGGAGGGTATGAACGTACGCACCTCTTATTTGGTCGCGTCTGGCGAACAATGTACTCCTTGGTGCCTGCACCACTCTCCTTCTTTCATTCTCTCTTTCTCTTTTTAATCTCCATTCCCTTATTCCTAGAGCAAGGGTAGCAAACCGGATGCTCGTCTGGTTAATCTCCCTGTCTTTCCTCTTCTTGTTTGCTTTCTCTCTTCTTTCTCTAGCGAATACTTTTCTCTTTAAAACATCCATAGCTATATATTCTTCACTGCATGCGCCCTCTTTGTTCGGTCATCGTTAATGGTGTATTTGTGTTTTAGTGGCGGAGTGAATCTATCTATCTATCTATCTATCTATCTATCTATCTATCTATCTATCTATCTATCTATCTATCTATCTATCTATCTATCTATCTATCTATCTATCTATCTATCAACCGGGACACCTCAATCGAGAACGAGACGATCAGATTTTCACACCGTGCCCACCTGCTCCACCAGTTCGATATAACGACGTCGACTGGTCAGACCTGAAGAAGAAAATAAAAACGCATCCGCTGAAGCAGCTCCAACTTTCTTCATTTATCGAGTGAAACGCCATCTTTGTACCTGGATGATTGTGTGTTTATCTTACCACCACCGCTCCCCTCCTTTTCATCCCCCCAGGCATTTTGTTGGCCTGTTTCATCGTTCTCTGGGTAGAAGAAAGCAAGAACTCGAGACACGAGCCGTACGAACAAGCATAAAAAGGGCAAGCACGAACAAGCGAAAGCGTAAAAAAGGGACAATAAAAATTTGTTTGGAAACGCACTGCCTTCGCATATTAAGTACATCATATCGGCTCGTTTGTAAGATATAAGCCCACGAAAAAATATTCATTTCCCCTTCTACTTTCCTTTCCCTTATTCAAACCAGTACAACCTAGAAGAGGAAAGCCTCCTGAGCACCACGGCTCGAAAACGGCGGGTGCAATGGGTCTCCATCGAATTACGAGGGAGGCCTCGTCCACTCTTTTGTTTCCCGCTTACCTTTCCTTTTCTTTTATTCCCCATTTATCCCTTTATCCGTTCTGTTGCGTGCTTTCCCCTCTACTTGGCCACCCCCCTCCCCTCGCCATGCTCCAGTCTTCTCTCTCTGTACATATACTTCGACGCAAATGAAGGGTTTTAGGGGCTTTTCCTTTGGCGGAAAGGTTAGTTCCCTCAACCCCCACCCTTTTTTTTGCCTGTCTCAACTTCTAGCGGTACGTATTTTCGAACGGAAGGAGATTTGCCAAACTCCCTAAAGGAAAGAAAGGAAAACTAGGCTTTTAAGTCTTGCGAGTACTGTTTTCCCCCGTAAAGCACCTCCAACCACTCCCTATAGCCGATTTCCGTTGCCTCTTCTGTTCCTCTCTCTTCTTCGACGCCAGCCCATTTGGTTTTCGATGTGGGACTGTACACTGGAAACCCGAAAGTGCACTCCCCATCACTGTTTGCCCTGCTTTGCAGGGATAAACTATCCCCGTTCTCCCGCTTCCATTTGCTTCAACTGTTTGCGCGTGTGTTTGTGCCTTGCGTAATCGGGCTTCGTTTCAGCAGACGCGATGGACGGCAGTTCCTGCGCGAAAGGTGTACCGCATACCCCGGCTTGGTAGATGGGGGAAGAAGGGTCGGGGATCTGGTGCGTGATATTGGCTGCGCTAACGGCGCCCGTTTTTTTTTTTTTTTTGTAGCCGAGGTAAACGCAAGACGGGCATCGGCTGACCCGGAGGAAATGCCTCCAAATGACGCCACTAAGGCCACGGCCAATATCCGGCCTTTTATGTGGGTGCGTAGAAAAAAGGGAGAAATATCACCATCAGTAGCATGGAAGAGAGTTGGGAGTGTATAGGTAATGGGATTTCTGTAAAGGCAGTATGCGCCGCTTGGCTTTCGGGTGAGACCTCTTGCAGGGGCGAAGAAGTATCGTATCGCATTGTTAATAATGATACATCTGATTGTTATTCGCAGGGCGATGACTATATACGTTGGTAGGCTATGACACGGTTCCAGAAATTTAGAGAAAGATAGAAAGAGAGAGAGAGATAATTAAAAAAATGAGAGGCTCGTGTGCATCAATCTTCAGACCTCCTCCTACTGAGTGTTGAGAACAGTAAAATGGTGCAAATTGAGCGAGGTATAGAGCGGTGTGAAATTATGAAAGTGTTAATTAACCCGTGCTTTCTATACATTCAATGTTTTTTTGAAGTTTTTTATCTAGGTACTTTTCGCGTCCACTGTACTTCAAACTGAATTGACTCGTTAAAGTACAGATGAATCGGTAAAATTCGTTGAAGTACTGAACAAACTGACCATGCATATTGAACTATTGCTCAGTTTCCACACTTCCTCTTCTTAATTCGTGGCAATCTATAACTCAAATCCATGACGTTGTTGTCTGTCGCAGTGCAGAACGACATGGAGCTTACACCATCCAGTCCCTGCAGACAAACACTTTTTGACTACATGCTTCGTAAAAGCATGCTTGTACCAAGCTTCATGAGAGAACGCACGTAAATAGTGCACACACACACACACACACACACACACACACACACACACAGTCCCAATTTACTACGGATTCGTCGCAAACATGACTGCAGATCTTTACGTACGTTTTTTTCGCGCCAACGCCAACAATATAGCTGGTGTGCTAACACTAACATACACACCCTAAGCAGACGCACAATACAGACAAAGAGGAACAATTGCAAATGTCAATGTATTGCTGGGGCTGCGCGGACACCAGCTTCAACGGTAGTCCCACGCACAATGCATGGCTGCAAGTCACCGTGCTGCGTATTCGTACATACCCTAGACCGTGAATACCTGCAGTTTCTCGCTTATCGTGCCCCGGCAAAGACGACACGGCTTCTTGAGTGACGTCTTCGTAAAGTTCAATTTCCTGCACTTTATTTTACAGCTGTCATTTACAGGCGCTTTCTACAAAGCGTAGTGAAGAGATAGCAAAATGTGGAAAGTAGATAGCGAGGCATAGCATGCCATCACAGGGACACACGGCTGCCAAGCACTCAATCCTAAAACTGCAATAGTGCAGACGAAAATAGGAGAGAAAGAGAATGAAACTATAAACATGCGGTGTTCCCAGTAATAAACTTTAACCTAAGTTCGTTATCGCCTTGAACGTTCACGTCCCTTTTCCTGTCTAGTTAGCACTTCTTCGGAAACGATTTCTACGCTGATTGATTAATAGATATGTGGGGTTTAACGTCCCAAAACCACTATATGATTATGAGAGACGCCGTAGTGGAGGGCTCCGGAAATTTAGACCACCTGGGGTTCTTTAACGTGCACCCAAATCTGAGCACACGGGCCTACAACATTTCCGCCTCCATCGGAAATGCAGCCGCCGCAGCCGGGATTCGAACCCGCGCCCTGCGGGTCAGCAGCCGAGTACCTTAGCCACTAGACCACCGCGGCGGGGCAACGATTTCTACGCTTGCAACGTTTGTAGGTTTGTACAAAATTCACTACTGCGAGTTATGTATATGCGCTTGTTAGTTCAGAGGTGCCTCAACTGAACGACTACAGGACAGCGCAGGAGGAAAGAAAGGAAGAAACTTGGAAAGAAATAAAAAACGAAGCGGACGCAGTTCGCGACAACAAAAAACAGCGTAGAGAAAGGAAAAATGCGAAGAGAAACTGGAAAGCAGCGAGGCTTTGAAAAGGAACGAAAATCTCTAAAACGTGCACAAACACATTCACTCACTTGACAAAAAAAAAGGGGGGGGGGAGCTATATCCCACATCCATCCACCCTTTTTGGCCCTCTTCACGTCCTTTTTTTTTCTTCTGTTCCGGAGAGATCCCAGCTTCGTGCTTCAGTTTTCACGCTTGAAATTTTTTGCTTCTCCTTCCAATGCCCTATGCAGGCGTAAGTGAAATGAACAAAAGCCAACAAGCAAAGCGTCAAAGCAAACAACTATCGAGAAGGGAACGAGGCAGGGATCGGGAAGCTCCTGAGAAGATTAGCCGCAACGTGTATGAGAGTACGAGGCGAGACGCGGCGCAAACCCTTTCTATTATGGTTATTTTTTTCTTATTTTTCCCCGACACTGTGAGAGAGTGTCGAAGGCTCGTCCATCGCATTCAAGATCAAAATAATCTCCGCCGACCTTGCGTCCGGGTCACCGTATGAGAAAAGGCTGGCCTAAGTGGCGGACGTCCGGGTTACCGCGTTCACGCGCCTATAACTATCGGCACACGAACGAATATAGAGAGCACTCGAATGGCACAAACGTACGCAGTCTTGATGTGCGATCCGCAGGCTGTTGCTGGAGAGTAGGCGCTCAATTGGCGGCATTCGTGATGTCATTCGTGGGTCGTCGACGTACGTCAGTTTGCACGTTTCGTGGATTTTATGTATGCTGTGCTTCTGGAGATAAACAGACTGTTTTTTTGTTTTTTGCTTTACTGGTTTCCCGACCAAGTGGCAGCGTTGGTGGCGTCGTACACATCACGCCAATATTCGCCATCTTGTTGGACGGTTACAGGCCTCTGCTTCTGGAGGGAGATGGGCAAATCGAATTAGTACGTACCTTTCTCACTGCCCTGGTTGTAGAACAAAGCGGCTGCTTTGGTGACGCCAATCCATGACCTAAGGGCAAGAACAAGAAAAAGAACACGTAGTGTTATTTGTACACATTTTTTGCTGTCTGCTGATGCGCAAATATTCTTCTGGTTTCTTTGTTCATTCTTTTCTCACGCATTCTTTACGTTCGTCTACGTACAAGTGGCCGTACCCGTCGTTTAATATGATATGATATCAAATAAAGCACAAAGAGAGAAAGAAAGAGAGAGAGAGAAACACGATGGCATAAGCTTCGCGAAAACCATTTCAGAAGCCGGCATTTTCATTTCACTGCCTCTTGACTGACCTTCGCAACAATTATCACATCGAAGTGCGTAAACAGAACGTCATCCAACCGGGCCGTAGCCGATGTTTGTGCGTACTGCTCAATAATAATATCTGGAGTTTTACGCCCCAAAATCTCGACACGTGGCAATAACAGTCGCTCGCAAGCCACAGGACAGCTCACGCACGACACAGTACAGTACAGCTCAGTCACGTAACGGTACGGTTATGTGGGACACCGTATTGCGGAGGGCTCAGGAAATTTGGACCGTCTGGTATTCTTTAACGTGTACTTAGATCGTACACTACTCGGGCCTCTACCAATGCACCTCCATCGAAATGGGACCAGTGTCACCGGGATCGAACCAGCGACCTTCGGATCAGCAGTTGAGCACCCTAACCGGTACACCACCGCGTCATACACGTGCGCATACTTATCGAGTAAACACGGTACCTCGCACGGCGAGCGACCACTGACGGCGGAGGGATCGGCGCATAAAGCCGCTGACGCCGGCAAGCTTCCGTGGCGCGAGCGGGTCTTGTTGGCGCCGCGGCGTGGAAAGCTATAAAGCGCGCGGAGTCCGGAAGCCTTCGGTTCTCGCTTAATTAATCCTCCGGAAGGAAGTGCGTTAGGGTTGCGGCGTTAGCGCAGTCGCCGCCACCGCCGTTGTTCAAAAGCGTGGCTGCCGCCTCTTCTTCCTCTTTTTTTTTTACTTCTCCCTATAGGACAGTCGTCGGCGTCAGCGTTTAAAGTGCCGGCGGTATACGTGCCTCATCGTCACCTCGCAGCCTTATATTCCCCGTCCACCCCCGACTCTTCCCTAAATAGTTTTCTTTGCGGATTTGTTTTTCTTCTTTTGACCCTCGGTCATCATTCCCGTCTTCCTGACTCTCCCGCCTTTTTTTTTTGGGGGGGGGGGAATCAATTGTTAATGTATTTTCATCTTTATCTTTTCCTTCCCGTGCACCCTCCCATCGTTGTGCATATAGGAAACCACGTCCTTCGTAACTTGCCTAGATTTATTTACTTGTGTATTACCACAAAATACTTAAGGGTAGTAAACCACTTTATGACGTACTTGCTGGGACAGCTTTTACGTCATCGTGAAAAAATATTTCCAAGCTCAAATATTAAAACAAAACGACTCGCTATGTAAGCCAGGGTGTACCAACCGTAAATGCTGTAAACAAGATGAAATATTGATAACAACATAATCGTTTTTGAAGAAAGTTGGCAGCGTGTGCGAAGAGTCTGAAGACTACGGTAAATACTCGTGTTCCAGAAGCAAACCTTAATTTCAGCTGAAGTTGGCTATCTGCTCGATAGTGTCGGTATGTTGGCGATCCAGTCTGGCAACAATGTAGTGAAATAACACGCGTATACCACGACGCCTTCGAATCTGTGCTTCAAGGGTTTCGAACTTGATCCCCATTATTCTAACAAAACCTCGCTGTCAATTTTTTTATTTATCAATATTGTCAACCTATTTATATGATCATCACAAGGACTAACAAGACAAAGGCTATTATACGTAGTCCACGTATGCCCTAAGAAATCTCAGTAGCAGCCACGCGAAAATTTGTACAAGCAAGCCTGTAGAAGTTATTTTTACACACCTGAGGGAAATTCTCAGGTGCTCTTAGACACCTCAGGATTTCCTATCTTATGTACCTTCTTTACAAAGAACAGAAAAAAAAATTCACGCATCTCGGCGAAGTGAGTCATCACAAGGGGACGAAGTAGTGGTGATCGTTCTTGCCGTAAACAACCCGTCACACGGCCCGCTAACGCATGTCAATAAGTGGTAACGCGTGTGTGCAGTATACACAATGTGTTTTGGACGTTAAGCCACCGCTTCTCGCATCCTCAACTCCGGTCTAGCACCTTGTCGGTGTTGCCGTTTCGCTGCCGCTTCCAGAGTCGTCGCGTCCGGGGCAGCTTGCTGCCTGCGTAGACGTTGAGCCGCTGCGTGCCACACTCTCGCCTCTGGAGTAGCAGCTTATTGTCGGCGTTGCCGCTGCTTCGCATGCTTTAACCACCGTGGTGGCTTCTTATTTGCGTCGGCATCGCCTTTCCGGGGCGAGAATGCGTTCACGTTTGTTTGATTGTTTGATTGTTTGTTTGTTTGTTTTGTTTGTTTGTTTGAAATTATGGCTCACACCCACCCATGGCCAAGAAAGCGTTTTCATTCATCTTTATCATCATCAGCGCCCTCGAAACCGTGATCGCGCTTATTCATTATCGTCATCAGCCTCATCGTCATTTTCAGAGTTTGCAAGGGCAATGCACAACGGACAACCCTAGAACCTCAGGTGCTTCGCCCGTAAAGACGATGTCCTTCTATTAACCTTCCCGGATTCGATTTCTCCTATTCCCCATCTCCTGGAATCACTCGTCGGGCGAAATGAAAACTCGACTTCCGTCTCCTTCTTTTCTTTTTCTTCTTTCGCCGATGTTCAATTTCCCGCGACTTCCTCCCCCTGGCTTGTCCACTTTATATTCCGATTGCTCTTTAATCCCTACCGGCGTACGGGACTTGACACCGTGCGAGTTCAATTACTTCCGTCGCTTCGGGACTACGCCGCGACAGGGACACCGGTCACCGGGATCAGAACCGAGTAATTTGGTACGACAACCCCCCCCCCCCTTCCCTACAACCTCTGCTCTTGCTATTGATCAGATTTCTTTTTTGCTTTTTTCTTGCTTGGCGCGGATGGTACCATTTAATTGCTACGAAGCCATCTGTACAAGTACGTGAAAGTTTTTCTCTTTTTTTTTTTCGTGGTTAACTTGCCTTGCAGGCACCATACGCAGATACGAAGGTAATTTCTACCCACCAACATTGCGGCACTAGTAAAAGGAGTAGAAAAAGAAACTACGCAGAATGCTGGTGGAATTAAATAACAATGGCGACTCTCCAATTCCTGTAGCGCACAGTCGTGTTGACACACGACAGGGAGCGATACAGGGAGAAGCTGTCCGAGTCACTTTCACAGCGATGCAGTGACGTTTATATTGTTTTTAGTGACCTTTCTCTCTCTCTCTCTCTCTTTCTCTCTCTCTCTCTCTCTCGTTCATTCCCTCGCTTGTTGTTGTGACGCAAGCGGCAAATTCGATGACGACTCGGCCACGCAATGTGAATACACGAAAGTGCAAACATTAACTTGTTTCGACACCAATGATGCACTTACACGTCCATAAAGCCAACTTTACAGTAGCTTATTTAGAAAATTTTACTTCTTCCACAAGGCCATGCTGACGATCATTCTCCATGTACAAGCAACGCTTGTATATGGACAATTTTACACTTGCCACACATTAGTGTGGCAAGTGTGAAGGACGCCACTGCATTTCGTCGCAGACTTCTCACTATAAGTGTTCATAAAGACTGGCAGCGGAGACGCGAAACCATTATTGAGCGTGTTAAAACTTGAAACCACCGAATCATTTAACGTAACTTAGTTTATTACCTGACGTTACACTTCAATCTTCCGGCGCGGCTATTATCAGACTCTGATGAGCAAATATCTGAAACAGACTTGTGGCACTTGCCTTGAAAAATTGTTGGTACGTATTATCTTGCTGAAAAAAAAAAGATCAAACTTTAACTTATGTTCAAGATCAGAATCCGTAACAAAGGCATGTTCCGAATCCCCCGAGCGTAAGCTATTTAACGCTTTAGCATTAAATAGCTCATTCCATTAAATAGCTCAATTCCAATTAGCATTAAATAGCTCAAAATTTCGGCATCCGTGTCGTTGGTTTTGAGCAAAAAACCAGCGTCGTTCATGGGTGAAAACTTCAGATAGACGGGAATAAAATAGTTTTTGTAAAATATTCTCTGTTGATGAGAATCGAACCTAGGCCTTCTGCGTGGCAAGCAGGCACTCTGCCGATTGCTTAGGCTAGTGCTTGAGGCTGTTTTGTAAGAAAAAAAAACAAGAATATGAATGTGACGTAGTGCAAGAAGTCTTCTTGACGCATGTAATATTACGCGGCATAAGCGTAGACTTGCACCAGGTAGCAAAACACAAGAATTGCGTGACGAGTGGGTTGATTGATTGATTGATTGATGGGGTTTAATGTCCTGAAACCACCATATGATCATGAGAGACGCCGTAGTGGCGGCGTCTCTCATAATCACGTATAGTGGAGGGCTCCGGAAATTTGGACCACCTGGGGTTCTTAACGTGCACCCAAATCTGAACACACGGGCCTACAACATTTCCGCCTCCATCGGAAACACAGCCGCCGCAGCCGGGATTCGAACCCGCAACCTGCGGGTCAGTAGCCGAGTACCTTAGCCACTAGACCACCGCAGCGGGACACGAGTGCGTGGGTCAAAGGCCTATACACAATGCAAAGCGCTCATGACAATTAATCACCATTATCAGCAATTGCATGAACAAAGTGGGCAACTGCGAAGCTGCCGGTGGCACTTTAATTACGAACGCGTAGATGGTATACTTAGCCCATTCGCAAAAGGAAGAGTCATGGCGTAGTGGGCCCTTCGCACCTGTACTTTCAGTCGGCATTCCTGAGATAGACACAAGGACGAAGCTATTTACTGAAAGACAGAATTTCTCAGCCTATACGAAGGCTATAGTGATTAATACGGTGATGCAAACAAGCCTAATCAAGCCAACGCGTTGTATACTTTTGAATGCGATGCTCGATATTCCGCCTATTTTTACTAAAGGAATGTCAGAACTTGTACAGACGAGTGTACCCGTAAGTATATAGTGCATAGACTCACAAACTTTTTTGTCGTTCGCTGATTTTGCTCATTGCTCATTGCAGGTTTTAGGCAACATTGGCATCAGCTCAATGATCTACATATGCTAATCAATCCCGTATTTTTCGCCTTGGGCTAACTGTGTTTCGACCATATTAGCCTAATCCGAGAATTTCGTCAGAAGTTTCTACTCGTTTGATTCTTTTTTTCATGAATTCTCTTCCCTGTCCTTTTTGCGCGTGCTTGTATTCCGCCTACGCAACATTCTTTTTTTTTTCACTTCCATTTTGGTCCGTGAAACGAGTGATCGTTAAGCAAGCAAAGTAATATAGACATTTAAAAATTTTTAAAAGGCGTTGAAACCTACGTTCTTTTCATAAATGAACGGCTAACTCAGAACTTTCGCTTTGCGAAACTTTTTGACAAACATTCTTCCAGTCGTGACGACCCGTTACATTTTTTTTTATTTCTCTATCTCGCTCTCTCTGTGTTGCTAAGCCGAGAAGAAGAGCAAGACAAAGTATGTCTGCAATCTTCCTAACAAGTCCTGCGTATGGCTTGAAAAATCTTTTCGAGCCATCCATTTCGTGGAAATGCGCCTCCCAGTCTGCCCGTCTCGTTGTATAAAGCTCACGATGACCGAGCCAGCGTTTGTCAAAACCTCTCTTTTTTTAAGGCGTTTATCCTTTCACATTTTTTTTTATTCAACAGCCCTCACTCACTGATTCTTTTCTCCACCATACCTTCATTCTATATTTCCGTTTATTCAAGTAACAGTTCGTACGCTAAGCCGACTTCGATGCCCAATATCCAGAAGTGGTACACACTCTGGAGGATCCGCACCTTCGCACGGTCTTTTGAAGCTCCCCCAGCTTGAGGGAATGTTAAGTAACAATCCGAACCGGAGCTATCAATTTCACCGCCACGCGTCCAGCTTGGCTTCTCCGCCAAAATGCGAGAGAGGCCCGCTGAAACCGTTCAAAACGTTTCCGTGCTCGGACAAAACGGCCACGGCGGGCGACTGGGACGGCGCCGCGGGGTGGTCACTTGTTTTGTTTGCTTGCGCGTTTGTTCCTTGCTGGACGTGTCATCAATCGCCGTGTCACTTTGCGTTCTCTATTTTGATCTGGAGAAGAAGAAGAGGGAAAAAAGGGCATGCAGCCATACAAGATCGATGCGTTGTGCACAATTTCTCGACGTTGGTGCCGGGCGTGCGCACCACATCGTGGTGCTTCGAGAACTTGTCTTGGTCTTTGTTACGAAATTCCCCTGCACTGGACACACGTTTATAACGCTCCTGTGAGCGATAAAAAAATTGCAGTTTTCTAAACTTTCTCTTTATGTTCTTGTCTATATTCTCTTCAACCGCTGCAACTTGACGTCTATACTTAGTTCTTCCCTTCTTCCTTTCTTTCTTTTGTCTGTCATTTCTTTCTTTACTTTCTTTTTTGTTGTATTTCCCTGAAAATCATTGATTAATGTGTTCAAGAGCACTCCCTCTTGTTCTTTTGTTATAGCTCACTTCATTTAACGGAGAACAAAAGGAGCATCAAAAAGACTTGGCCAGCCCCACTGTTCCCAGAGGGCCGTGGCAGTAGCTTTTGCCATCGCCCCGTTTGCTTATCTCTCGCGCCATCGGCATAATAATAGATAGCCCGCTTTGTCACTTTCTATGGGCGGTAGCTTTAGTCACTGCTGTACGCCCTGAGCATATACACCGCGCGAATATTCCCTCTTTCTCACTGTTTTATAGCCTTATATAGTGCGTGTTTCAGTCTACATTTTGTTTATTTTTTATGCGTGGTTAACAAAAGCGCTAGCGAGAATCAAGGGTGCATGAAACGCCAGCTGCGCATTCTCTTTCAAGCGCTGCGAGTGGCCCATCAAGATAACATCGAGTGCGACGCGATCGAGTAATTTGGTTATTTTATTTTGGTTTTAAACTGTGTTGCTACTTTTAAACACTTTCCGTAGCGTTGATAGCTGGCATGACAACGAAACGGTCGATAGCTGATGTGAATCAGCTATCGACCGTTCAGCTATCGCTACCGGTGGAGAAGCAGGAGTTGATGATCGTGCAGACGAAGAATATGGCTTGCGCGTTTGAAGTTGTCTGATGCGATTGCATAACCGATCTTGCGAGTTTTTGTTAGGTTTGACGTCTTTTATATGAATTATCTCGATACTCGCAGATAGCCTCGCTTCCCATCTGCTTCCATTAAAAAGTTATATAGCTGAGAGCCGACTGAGAGTGTTGAATGCGTGAGAGTTTTCAGAAGGCGCGTTTCTTCGTAGCAATGCGTGTTCCTGGGATGCCATTGGAAGCTCGTTAAAGAGGTTCTACAGTATATTGCGAGTCTTTCATGTTCTTGTTTAGAAAACGTGCCAAGGGAAGTTTGCCATTAAGCTTACAAAACACACAAGACTTCGCGCTTTCGTTAAACGTCGTTGAACGAGGTATAAAAAATCACCTTGCTTATTTTTAGTCGTTTTGTATAATAATGCGTGCAAGAATATGAGTTTAAGAAGAAGGGTATATAAAGGAGGAGTCCTTAAACGCTAAAGGTAACGCGCGGCGTCTCCCACAGCGCCATATATGTAAGTTCTCTTAGCCTTCATATCCCGCGGCGGGAGACCGGATATTCATCATCCCCAAAACGGTCCGTCGGGAACGGCCCCCACCCGCCCGCCACCACGACGCTCCCTTATATAGCCCCCTTCAACAAGTAAAGCAAGAAACTAATTTATATACTTTCCGTAAGATCTCCAGCGGGAGCACCTCTGTGGTAAACATAGAAGAAAGACACGTGAAGGAAGAGTGGACCGCTTTGGGGAAAATTTTAAAAAGCCTCCACGTCCTTTAGGGCAATAACCTTTTTTCTCTTCGCCCCTTTGATCTCGCACTTCCGCAAAGCAGTTTTGAAGGGAATAGGAAAGATATGTGGGGGAATTGGGGAGGACGGAAGTAAAGAAGGAAGGCAAAGTAGCAAGAGAACCAAGTTACGTACCTCGCGTTTTGTATGAAAATGTGTTTAAGAGCAGTTCATCAGTTTATGCACGTTATTGCTTGTTTGTTTGGTTAGTTGTTTGTTTCTTGTCTTTGGTCTCGGAACGTCGTCGTTCCATTCGCCAAAGTGCCGTTTAGCGCGAGGAACGTGGATTTCTTTCGACATCCAAGAGAAAATAAATAAAATTGTTTTGTTTGTTATTTGTTCGTACCGATTCGCGAAACGGCGCATTGTTGTTGGCCACTATACTCGGTAATAGCTGTTTCCGGTGCACAACTGAGTTCAGCGCGTTTGCCGAACATTGCCGCCGTCGTTGGCCATAAAGGCTCCCCCGAGAAAGGGGGGGAGGGGGGAATATGAGAAAAGTCTGACCTGCAGCATTCGGATGGACTGGCTCTGAGTACACTCCGTTAAGGAGGCGGACTCAATTTTTATGGTGCTGTCTACGTTCATCGCCGAGTTCGAATGTGAGCCATAGACTAGAGGGATTTTTTTCTTTTTTGCTGCAGTGTGAAGGGGGGGCTGTTTTGTATACAGCATAATGCCGAGTGCAACATCTAAAGGCAATGGGACGACACGGACGACCACTCTTACGTCCCGGTACACTCTAGTTGTATCCGCGCCATTGGATGCCCCGCGCACCCGAAGCAAGCGGCATGATTGAATGCATGCGAACAGAGTTAAGGATGCGAAAAGATGTAGCATTTCTTGCGCCCCCCCGGGGATCTTTATGTTGAGCACCTGCTTCCGTGATTTGTTGTTGAGAATGACATTATATTCGTCTCTTACTTCACTGACCAAGAGCTTCGCATTCTTAGAACTCCGAGAGTCGTAACGTTTTATGGTGCTAGTACCGTCTCCGACAGGAACATGATGGCGTGGGGCATTTCACTTAGCAGAGTGGCAGGTTTTTCATTTTAATTTTTTTTAGTTACATTCGATAGATAGTAGGATCACTGCAACTGATGGAGTGTAAATGTGCTTCTCGCTGCCTTAAGGGTCGACTGGTTGAACTTCATGCGAGAGAGTTATATCAAGTATTGTTTTGCTAAGTTCAACAAGCACAGTTGCCTTGAATCCTTCTTGGCATTGCCGTTGCGAAAAAAATGGTTTCGCTGAATGATTAAATCACCTATATTGAAACCTATAGTCTTATGAACCTAATTGCCCCATATGGCGTTTCTCTTTTCGCCAGTGATGTATCATACTTAGTGTGCTATTTGCGCATGCGAAACACTTGTCTTCACCCATGTATGCAATTAGCAGTACACGGTGCACTCGGACTTTCTCTTAAGTTCGTCATGACTCTGTCACGTCATACGTTGTCATACGTTATCCGGACTTTGTATTCATTTTGTATGTAACGAACTTTTTTATTACTTTTTTGCCAATTCACTTTGCCGTACCGAGATATCCACCATTGGAAGGAGTTGGTGGCGTGTCAAAATAGGTAGAGCACTCACAACCAGGCCGAGTGGCCGAATATATATATATATAAAATGGCCGACTATTTGGTGCGCCTACATGCTAATATGCGCACCAAAAGGTTCAATGACTTGGTCCATACTCAATCTAACGAGCTCAAGGCCAACAATTCTGGATGCGCGTCTCGCCTTGTTACATTTTGCCCTTTGCTGATCTTGATCTGCTTCCCTTTGAATGTGTCCACAAAAACCATCCCCTGTTGTGTTGTTCTACACGGGCACTGATGCGAAGACACAGTGCAATAACGTTGCGATCCGAAAGCGTATTATAACACTTTCCTCCAACCATATCAGTATATTTCTTCCAACGTTCGAGACCTACAGCCTCGATCGTTTCGCATCGATCACCTCCGACGACGGTTCCATTCTTGTCCGACGTGATGATCAAAGCGCGTCGCTTCACATGGAGCGGTGGAAATCCTTTGATGTCCTAGCCTATCAAGGCGCACCGAAAGTGCGACCATCTCCAGAAAGCGATTCGTCGAGAATACGGCGGCCCCAAGTCAGCGGCAGCTTTATTATATGCTATCGAGAACAACAGATTCCTCCGTGGGGCAAGCGCGGAAACTCTTTCTTGTTTGCATTGCCATATCACACTCAGCCGCAAACTATAGCGCCAGTGATCTGAAGTGCGCACACTCGAGGATGGATAGGGCACGTGACCACACTATAGAATACCATTCGTGGACCACAGACAGCTAATGGTCAAGCGAACAGGAAGCTGCTTCCGTTTCCTCCTCTCTTTCTTCCGGTTCCTCGTCACCATCATCCATTGCGGGGACGACGTCTCCCCCAGCAAGTACACACACACACACACACACACACACACACAAACACACACACACACGCACACACACACACACACTGTGGTCCTCATCGGAAACACACACGCAAACGCTGCAGGCACAAAGACGGGCAGGATGATCAGTATCGAATTTCGCGAGGCTCCAATGAGCCTCTCCTCCTGTCTATATGTCTCCTTCTCTCTCTCTTACCGTCGCGTTCTTCCGATTGTCTCCGCACACACCGTTGTCCACGCGCCCCCACCTCTTTTCTCTGGGCACGGTCCCGCAAAGTGGCCCGGCGATGGGCAATCCGGTAGAGCCGTGCGTCGGCGGTCCAGACGGTCATTCAGTATGTGTGACAACGCGAAGGCCCTATTGTCGTCTCGCGTCTCAACCTCCTATCCCTCCACTCTACTCTCGCTATCACGCCGTACGGATGACGATGAAGAGGGCGGACGAAATGAGACGTTGTAGAGAAAAGAAAGTGTCCCGAGTGAGCAGAGAAGGCGAAGAAGAGCGGAGAAACGATGCCCGGACCAGGCGACCGTGTCGTCCTTGGTGAGATGGTGCCAGTAGATACGGTGAGAAGCGGCGGATGATCGAGTGCGCGCACGCGAAAGGAAGGCCTCGCTCTTCCTATTCGGAGTACAGAGTGTGCGCCACTTCTTTCTGCTCGGAGGCCCGTGTCACGTGTCTCAGAGTGCGCATGCGCAGCCACGCGACACTGGTGCGTGTGCGCGTGAAGGTTACGTGAACGGAATCCCATCCTTCTCAGGCCTGTACCTATGGCATCAATGAATGGATAGTCAGCGCACCCTGGGTGCCTATACAGCTGACTCCATAAGTAGCTACGATTCCACTCCACATTGGCGGAATATACGAGCGAAAAGTTTCGTCCTGAGCAGCTTCAATGGGTCCTTCTTTGTTTCCAACGATTAATATTACGCATTGTATGTATGACTGCTACTGCGTTCAAATGTATTTGACCGCTGCTGCAGTCACAGCATGACTTTATGACTGCTTCTGCAGTCACTACGGCGGTCTGGTGTTTGATTCTCACTTTCTGCGAGTTGTTTCTTCATTCGCTTTATTTAAATGGTTTAAGTGTGACAGAGGATGTTGTGTGCAGATAGAGGCACATCTCCTCCTCTGTCAATCCTCGAATTCTTCAGTGTTTGGCTTAGAAGCTCAGTGACTGAAGCGAGCAACGTGTTTTAAAGATTGTTCTTTCCAAATACCACTTCACAAATTTTCTTGTTTGCATTGTCTTTTGCGCAATCGTCACCGTCTGCGGAAGCAGACACATCGTCGCTATAATTAGACAGATACAGCGGGATCGTTGTTATTACAAATTCACGTTGCAATCTTGCGCACGTTAGCGCAAGCATTAACAAATACCGGCTCATGCGTTCTCTTGCGTTCCTTCATTTTCCTTTCCCCTTTCATTGCGGTTCAGTTATCTCAAACAACGGCACGCAAATTATACAATGTAACGTGAAACGGCACGCGGGTGAACAAAACTGCACCCAACGCAGCACGCGACCTATTTCATCGCTTCTTCCAAAAACGTCTCATAGCGTAATTTCACCGCAATCACCAAGCGGCGCATTCGCCCCGGCTTTCTGCGGGCACATCAGCAAACGAGGCGATTCCTCTAGCACTTCATACGGCTCATTAACACTTTTCCAGTCGTTACGCTCGCATAATTTCGACTCCTACTGCTGTCTCTTTGCAAATAGACATACGGTTTTTCTTTCAGGCACGAGAGCTAAGCACAAGCTATGCATTGTTGCTCCTTTTTGTCTTTTTCTAGTGCAAAGTTGGCCCATTTCACTTTCGTTAGCACTTCTGCAGAAATGTGTGTGCTGATGGGCTGTGGCAACGCTTTGTGTGTTCGTGTGGATGTTTTCAGAACCCTTTATGTGAAATTACGTGGACAACTAAGAGGATAAAATATATAGAATCGAAAGTACCACATTTTCAGGAGATAAACAAGTTTATACAAAGAAAAGGAAAGAGAAAAAGCACTCGTCATCGCGAAATTGGTAAGACTACGTCGGTTTGAAGTTGTTGGCGAAATCTTCGTTATGTCACGGGCTTGTGCTGAGAACCTGTGGCGCGCAAGCTGTGAATAGGGTAAGCACTCGCTATGGCGGCTTCGTCATAAATAATCTGCGTTTTTTTACACGTGAAGATTGAGAATAGGCAAAACAAACTCGCTATGCTATTTTAAACTTTCTCTCTGTCCAGTCTAGTTTCTACAGAGGGAAAAAGAAAACTCAAATTCGGCCGCGTGTGTTGCCGTAAAAAAACACATTGTTGTGTCACTAAAACAGCGGTGTGACCTAGCCATACTGCCGCGGCTTTGTGAAAGCGTGCTTTACAGTTACCGTGTGCACATAAGAAGAAAGAAGAAAGAAAGAAAGAAAGAAAGAAAGCAAAGAAAGAAAAGAAAGAAAGAAGAAAGAAAGAAGAAAGAAAGAAAGAAGAAAGAAAGAAAGAAAGAAAGAAGCAATGCTCCAAAGCAGCGGCCATTAAAATAATTCTACGAGGTCAAAATTAATTATTGGGTAACATCCCGCTGCGTACCATTTGCAAGACAAGTAACCAGCGAGCAAAACAGCAGCTCCGCTGCAAAAGCGAACACGAACGACTATGCACTTTTAATTATATGCAGCACGGTTCCCCATGCATGAAGGCTATTTCAACTATCCTCGGCGGCACTCGCAGTGGCGAAATCGCTCCTCAAAACTACCACAGACATCCGGCGTTACGTTGAGACTTGGGGCTCAATTAATCAGTCAACCACTCTGTGAAAGAACAGAAAAAAAAAACTCGCGATGACAAAAAAAATGTAGACGTTTGTCAAGACAGCGCTTCGAATTTCAAACACCGATTTGTTCTTATTTCATCACCCACGTACACTATATTTGCTTCTCGAACTCGCGTGCAAATCTTCCTCACGTTTATTCACGATTACTGGCGACAATGGCACGACGCGTGGGGCGAATTACAGACGAAGTTAGATGAATACAAGCTATATATCTTCGGGTTTATGCATGCCGTGTATAGGTGGCGAAACGGGCCATCGTTCCTTCTCATCGGATCTTCGAAATAAGCCTCGCGGTAGTTCTTTCCAACCTTCTCTCTTTTCTCGGATTATTCTTCAATTTATTATTTTTTTAATCTTCCAAAAAAAAAACGTTGCTGTCGGAGTAATTCAAAACTGTTTTATTTCAACCTCCCCTTTTCCGCGTCGTCGAGCCGGAATATAAATTGGATAAGGCGCCTGAGCTCCAAAAACGAGTGAACTGCGAACTTGAACAAAAAAAAAATTAAAATGAATTTGGCACAAAGTTTTTACCCAAAGCTATAGAACAACCAGTTTGTTTTACCAATGCGAGAAGATTCCTGGGTGCCTCCCTTCGGAAGGCAAAGTAATTTCAACACTCCCAGTTGGCACGGGAACATAGATTAACGTATAAACGTAGAAAAAAAACTGCGTATATGACGTAAGTGCATTCCGATAAGAATGAAAAAAAAAACTTACATAGCAAAGAAGCGGAGTACACAATGAATGCTCCTCTACATACTGATTTTCTTTTTCTGTTTTTGCTTCTTTGATTCATTCATACCATTGATTCCTTTAGGTAGGCGAAGCGCAAGCCAAGCATCACCCTGCAAAATTGACAAAGTACGCATTTTTGTTAAACGCGCGCGCAGGTATACGCTCACAAAGGATAAGACTTTCCGCGTGCGCGCGTGCGTAAGACTTACGCCGGGACGCTTCGAAAATTGTTTCGGGCCAGCCGAGGCAAATTCGGTGTTAAAAGGAGCGAACGGCCCAACGAGAAAGATGAAGAGAGAAAGAAAGAGATACGAACGGAAAGCGGGTTGGCGTTCTAATTGTCGTACGCTGTTGGGCATCAATTGTTACTTGTTTCTTTTTGCTTGACCTAAACAAAGCTAGAACAAAGAGACACCCTGTAAAAATGCGCTCGGCGCCCTCCAGATGCGTGTGGGAATGCATTTGCCTTCTTGGCGGCGACGGCAGCCCCGCTAGCAGTTTCGCCGGCTGCCTCCCGTCGCCATCTCAGGTTGTCCCGTGAAATGGCGATTATCATTTGCACGACGACATCGCACGTCTCTCTCTCTCTCTCTCTCTCTCTCTCTTTATCTATCTATCTATCTATCTATCTATCTATCTATCTATCTATCTATCTATCTATCTGTCTATCTATCTATCTCTCCTTCTTTAAGGCGTTACACTCGCCTTCCATAACAACCTCTTCACCTGGCTCCAATAGTTACATTTGTATGTTCCCTTACTCTTTCGCGTATAACCATCTCGTTTACTTCTCTCTATGCATGCTTTATGGGTCGCTGTATAATGTTTCAGAGCACATAGCGTGATGAAAATGTGTTTGCAAATAGGCGGTTTCTTTTGGTTACATTTACGAAAGGGGTTGACAAGCTTTCGCTGACAATACTTCCTCTTCTTCGCAGGCGATTCCCCGGAGACTGGCATTGCCCGTGGCGCTCGCTTTGGCTGCGGCGGTGGCCGCCTGTCTGATACCATTGGCCGAGAGCAGTGAGTGTTGTTGCATGAGCGACTTTTTTTTATATACCATCCGTTACATTCCTTTGTTCTGTGTGTGTGTGTGCATGTACGTGCGTGCGTGCGTGCGTGCGCATGCGTGTGTGTGTGTGTGTGTGTGTGCGTTGTGTGTGTGTGTGTGTGTGTGTGTGTGTGTGTGTGTGTGTGTGTGTGTGTGTGTGTGTGTGTGTGTGTGTGTGTGTGTGTGTGTGTGGTGTGTGTGGGTGTGTGTGTGTTCTGGCACTCAAGTGTAGTGAGGGCAAGGTAAACAACTGAAACGCAATAAGGGCATCCTTCCAAGCAAGCGAGACACCGTGAGAAAGTTTGTGTGAGCGGAGTGGTGCTGGTGTGTGAGCGGAGGCATACTTAATGCGTGTGCTTGCCCAGGTATCCTGGAGGATCGCTTATTGCATTGTCTTCGACTCTCTGAGTGAAAGAGCGTATCAGATACTATACTTGCTGAGAAAGGAACAGGGATCAATATATTACCCCTGGATGAGTACGGTCAATTAGGAGGTATGAAAATATGCGGAGGACTGAAGTCATGCAAAACAAGTCACATGGTGATAACGTACATGTGAGTGAGTGAGTGAGTGAGTGAGTGAGTGGGTGAGTGAGTGAGTGAGTGAGCAAGTGGATATCTGAGCATTGTCCGAGCATTGTTCAATGCTTATCTGCATGCGACTGTGCGAGGAAGCTATCGAGCAGGAATAGGCAGTGAAACAGTGTCTGGCCAATCATCTTCGCCTACTCAAAGATCTGTAAAGCAATGCATTGCATCACGTATCTAGACTATAATTCAGTTTCAGTTGCAATAAGCTGAGTGTTTTCTTGCTGTACATCGTCTTAACATGGGCACGATATTTCTAAATGGAAAGCTTCAACACCAATACTCATCTGAGGTCATCTAATCACTTACCTATACTTGGCATTGTTTTCACCGCGTGCCAGATCAATCTCGCTTTCAAACGAGCTCCTAGCTTTACAGATTATCGCACGCAAACACTCAAGCGCCTGTATAACCAATATTTAAAGAAAGTTCAGCAGACACCACACAAACGCTTTCCGGGGGCCGCACTTTCACCATTAAACATGTCCGCCTGTGCCGCTGCTCAACGTCCCCAGCGAGTGTAAAACAAGACCAGCAGACAGCGAAAGATGCGGCGGTGAATTAAAAACCAGACTGATTTATGCTCAGCTGCGCGAAAGAAAAAAAAAGAAAGGTTTCCATGCATTCCTAAAACAAAATGTGGAATTTATGCATGCATTGCACCGTGTAATCTCGTCCAGCAAGCGAGCTTTGCGAGAAGGAAAACGCGAGGCGCTCGCTTGCATTTCTCCACCACCAGACGGCAGGCCATGACATTTCTGCTCGCGTTAACATAATGACGCCCGGGCCGGTCCCAGAGGCGGGAAGCGCATTGCTCTGGTTTTGCTTGTCCTGTTGCTTCGCATCACCGTCCGCATACTTCGCCTCTCTTTAGCTCTTGCTCTTTCTTTGAGAGAGGAGGAAAGAAAAAAGAGGGAGAGAGGGGCTTGCATCGCCTAGCCTGCATGGTGTCTGATTACCACTCGCAGAGCGGGGATGCGTGCCACTCACGAAAAATTAGTAACCTTACGATGCATTTCGATTATTACCCCGAAAGAGAGCAATAACCTTCGGTGATGTTGAGATACATGATTGGCGTTCATTAGTCATAAATAATGATCGACATGGGAAGGAGGGAGGGTAAGTTTTGCACGCGATGTCACTAAGCTGCCAGCTACCCTCGTCGGGCATCTCCCTCACTCAAACACCCACCCTCGCATTTGTGGTGTGATCGTTATCTTTACTATAATTATTTTTTCGAGCACCCTATTTGTCACGGCGCTTTTAACTCATGGGTGTTGGGAAAACACTGACCGTGACCATGCGACCGTCGATGGCGGTGAAGGGAACTCAGACCCGTTTCGAGTCAAGGCAGACTGATAATTTTAAGGTACATTAAGGAGGAATACGGAACTACACACCGACATTAGTGACGGTCGCTTAATCAGTGTCCCAAGCATGTGAAAGCGCAAGATCTGCTCTTATCTCTACATTCTGTGAAAAAAAGGAGTGACTTAATTCTCTTCTTGGAGTTCTGGCTTGCCACTTATATGACTCTTTAAAGGGACACGTGAACTCTCTTAGGGGATATTTATGCCTTTTTTTCGGAGATTCGTGTAACCCAAAAGAGAGTGTTTCTTCAAAGAAACTCCTCTGCGGGGTAAGCCAGAACGAACCGAAAAGTTTAACACGTATTCTTTTTGTACTGTAGTGATACCCAGTTGAAAATAATAATAATAATAATAATAATAATAATAATAATAATAATAATAATAATAATAATAATAATAATAATAATAATCACATATGAAGTTTTACGTCCCAAAACCACGATATAATTATGAGACATGCCGTAGTGGAGGGGTCCGGAAATTTTGACCATCTGGGTGTTCTTTAGCGTGCACTGACATCACACAGTACACTATAGCCTCTACCATTTAGCCTTCATCGAAAAGCGGCCACCGTTGTCGTAATCGAACCCGCGACCTGCGGGTGAGCAGCCGTGAATCGCAACTATGGTTCCACCGAAGTGGACTGCCCAGTATATTGAAAACAGCTTGTGTCGCCATGTGGCTCACACGGCTAACGCGCTCAATTATACAACACAAAGCGTGGATGGTATAAAATACTGCCTTATGTATGTATGCTTGCTCGTATAAATGTCGCTGAACCTTCTGAAGGCCCCCAAGGAGGCAATAACATTCCGTCTCTTGACCGCGTTCTCAACCCAGCGTGTCACAGTCTGTCATGGAGCTGTGCGCCCTCGGTGGAGCAATTGCTGGCTCAGATTATCGGACTAACCCTGCGTTTAACAAGCACTTTTTTTTTAAGTTTATTCAGACAGTCATGGTCTGGGATGAAGGGGCTAAAGGCAGATGCAACTGCCTGACAAAGGCCCCCCTACCCATACATTGCTCAGGGGTGGAAAGCCGCGGTACATGCGCAAATACAGGTAACAAGAAAAGGCAAAAAAAACAAAACAAAAAAGAACAGGTGCACAGGCGATCAAAACACAATAGGTAGAATAGTTACCTTCGGTACACACTAATGATGCGTGACATGAAAATGTTTATACAAGCCCTGATGATGATCAATGTTACAAAACAGTATAGAACAAAATAGGAAAAAATGAAAAGACAGCAAATGCACAATATAAAGAGAAGATTAGGAGCTAAACAAGAGGTAGTCTTTAATTTTTTTCCGTAGGCTGTTTGTCGAACAGTTGTTCTGGATCATATTGGCGATTTCTCGATTATTATTCAGAAAATGTGGCATTAAATAGGCTAGTGTCTGAGTACCATATTTAGTACTCAGACAAACCAAGCACTTCGACAAACCAAGCACGTAATCTGACAAATTGAGTACTTCGACAAACCAAGCACGTAATCTGACTAGCTCAAATTTAAGAAGCGTACTTGCGAAACAAAACAGGAACGAAAAAGGAGGGGCATCACAGAGTGTTAAACTTCTTGCCAACGACACATTTTGAGCTGGGAAATCCGCGTGGTCGCGTAGAATCTCAAGAATCGACACTAAAGGCTGTCAAGGCTACATTGTCTGAACGGAAGTTGCGCCTGTTTGCAGCCAGATAACTATGTATACGCTAAACTACGAAATTGTGCGATAAGCGTGGCACAATTTCCATCCCACGTCCCAGAGGACACACGCCCGGTTAAATTCAACTTTACTCCGTGAGAGCTACATGCACAAAAAGCACGCGTAGCTAATCCAGCTACTACGCGTAGCGACATTGCTTTTATTTTAAGTCAAGATGTATAACGTAATGATCAATGAGAGTCCATTAGCCGAGCTCCGTAAGGGCCAGCCTTCGCTTTCATAATAGAGGAGCCCTCTAATACGGTGCACTGTGGCGGAAGCTGGCTCATGTGACCGGGCGCCGGATTTCGTGTAAAAATGCGTTTTGGTCGTGAGAACGCGTTGCACGGTTAAACCAACCTGATCTCCATGTTCAACTTGATATTATTACTCACATGTTCTCTCACAAAACCTAATTGTATTCGCGTGCGACTGCCTTGTCTTGTTTAGCTTTTTATGAGCTGGTACTGCAGCTCTGTAGCCTTTCACGGCACTGCACGGATCTTGCAAGACATGCAAAGTATATACGGTTTGCTTTTCCAACGCTGAGACTGTCGCAGTTCTTAAGCTGAGCTCCCTTGAAAGGAAAGATTTACGGCCTGTCCAGCGACGGAGCTTTCCCCGAAACCCCGCGTGAAATAACAGCTATAGTGGCCAGGGTTTGACGACAGTCAAGAATGGGCATCTCTTCGCCCCGTATGCGGATTTCACTTGACAGTCGTTGTTTCGTGTCTTCTTTTCGAGTTTTTTTTTTTTTTTCGCAAAAGTGCGAGTTCACAATAGTGGTCCCGAAAGATGCGGAAACGTGCAACAGCAACATCAGTAGCCGTGCAACAGTCATAACAATAATAACAGCCCCGAAAAAAAATATATGACAGCGTTGGAAGAGGACGAGTGCACTTTGGGAGTCACTCGGAGTCTATTTCGACGGAGGGTGTTATACGTCAACACGCGCTTTTGTTTACGCATGACGAATGGACTCTATCGGAGGGCCCGGATAGCAATCGCTGTAAGCAGGAAGAACGGTTAAAAGAGAAGACGAAAAGAATCGACCTTCGATTCTGGTTTGCCCCCATGTGTTTCTGCAAAAAATGGTCTGGGGATATTTATCTGATACCGTCGCCTGACAATCCACCAACGGCTGTGCCAAGGTATAGAAGTGGAGAAGAGAGGAAATAATGGTATGGGCAAACTCATCATTGGTGTTTAATTAACGCAATGTTAGGTTGCTGCTCTCACAGAGGATAATCAACATTTCCCAACACAGGTAATCAGCCGTTTTCCTATTCAGGGAGACATCTAGCCAAATTTTGTGAATGCTTTGTCTGCAAATAAATACGGTAGCTAGCCATATGAGAAAGGTCTCCCCTTGGACGAGTGGAATTCGAGCAGCCATTGTCATCTTCGTCACGTACACTCGTCATGCCCCGTTATCGAAAGGGCGTGTAAGGTCCACGTTCTCTTGATAAAGAAGGAAACAAAACAAAACAAAAATTCACCACAGCTCTTCCATCTCTGGGAAGATGGAAGCCAGCGGGAGCGGCTGCACGTGCTGCCCACCGGCTAAGCGTCGTTCTCGTGCCCATTCGCGCTTTTGTGCACGTTGGCACTCCTTCCACTCCTGCTGCTTTCCCTTCGATGAAAACGACCCTTGTTTCCCATAGGAAGTCCAAAGGGCCACTGCTGTTAGCAGCGCCAGCACAGTCTCTACGTCACGAGACAACAGGGCGAAAGATATTGGTGGGAAGTGCCACCACCGAGCATCATTTTCAATAAGAAATGCTCGAAAAACGCGGTTGACTGGGGAAAGGAACAGCACAAGCGCACCGAGTATCGTGATGCTTGTGGCGTCGAAAAAGTGTCGTTCTACGCGGACGCGATCCGCCAGAAGCTAGCCGTTTACAGTTACGCTATATAAACGCCGCGAGCAAGTGCAGTTGCACTGCTTGTTCGAATGAGGATTTCATGAAGACGGTTGCTGTAATCAAGCATACAGCAATGCTTGCTGCAACTCTTCCTGCAATGTGGCACAGAGCGTCACACGAGAGTGGAGGCTGCAATGCAGTAACAGAATAGCACGCACGCAGAAAGAATAACCGAGTCGTAGTCAGGGTGGAATGTAGTGGGGAATGTTCTGTGTCCCGCCTTGCTCCATCACCCTCCTTTTCTCTTTTCTATGCGCGAAACTGCTGGCAAACCGTACTCTATGTTATCGAAAGTTCAACAGCCTCAGAGAGGTGCACCCGTCTGCGGGGCTGCTAAAAGCATCGCACAAGGCTGGTGAGATACGAGTATATATAGAAGCAGGTTACGTGGCGCCTGAGCTGCTACTTACGCGAACGCTTATCGCGCATCTTCGCGATAATGTTAAAAAAAAACAGCAGTACACCACCCAGTCAAGGCCACATATCGGAGAAAAACGGCAGATTTTCGCAACTGAGACATGCCGAAAGTTTGGAATGCCTCGTTCGAAGATCGCTTTCAATCTTACACATCTTCGTTCGTTGCCGAGCCCGACGTCTTTGTCGAAGTGCTCTCTCTCTCTCTTCTTCTTCGTTTGCTCTTTGGACAGCGATGGGAGGAGTAAAGAAAACGTGGCGACCTTGAAGTCGGCATCAAGGAACTCGGCCCCGATGCGAATCCACGCATCTTATCGGGTCGGACCGCTGGCGTATAGCAAAAGTGAACGACTGAAGGAGAAGAGCACAACGAGGAGGAAGAGGAAAAGTATGGCGAGAAGAAACTGGAGCGAGAAAGAAAGGGACTCATCGATGTGCAGGCCTCGCGCTTCCTATAGAGACCGGCGCGAAATCGCATAATCTCTCTCAAGGCCCGCGTGGCCAGTTTTGTTCTTGTTTTTTTTTTAGCGAAACTGACTGTGCGTTGCTGTTTAGAATGAAACGCTATGCCAGAAGCGGTATGCCCTACCACACCCTCACCCCCTTCTACACTTTCACTCGTCCCGCCGCGGTGGTCTAGTGGCTAAGGTACTCGGCTGCTGACCCGCAGGTCGCGGGTTCGAATCCCGGCTGCAGCGGCTGCATTTCCTATGGAGGCGGAAATGTTGTAGGCCCGTGTGCTCAGATTTGGGTGCACGTTAAAGAACCCCAGGTGGTCGAAATTTTCGGAGCCCTCTCCTACGGCGTCTCTCATAATCATATGGTGGTTTTGGGACGTTAAACTCCACATATCAATCAATCACTTTCACTCCTTGGTTATATACCAAGACGCCCTCACTTATACTCATATTAGGCATGCCCTGACAATTCTGTCTCGTCTGCTCACCTTTCCCGTGTGTACTTTCACATCAGAATACACTCGCCTTTGTGCGCGCGTGCTCGCTGGTTTCTGGAGAGCTGTGACGGCCCGATATGCACTTTCAGAAAAAAAAAAATTGACTAAAAAAGGCGTCTGACTTACATTTTTAGTGAGTACCAATCGACCTGCCGTGTATTAGACTCTTTAAAGAGATATGTTGGCTCTATTTGGGATTGCATGACGCTCTGACGAGAGTATATAGTTATCTCAAAAAAGAAAACGTTTACCTTTCCTTTAAAGAAAGTCATATACGGTGACACATGTCAAGACACGTAAAATCGTATCAAATGCTGCTTTTTTTTTTAGTGTAAGGGCACGCTGTTACTAATCACCGTACGCACCTTCATTTTCGATTCCCTCCGCATCTTCTTGCTTTTAAGTTAGTTTTTTCAGACCTCGTATTACGTCCGCAAGGCGGCTGCGCTCTGCAAGTTTTGTCTCGTTTCGTGGTCTTTTCACACGCTCTGCAGGCCGTTCGATAGGTCACTCTCGATAACATTCCAGATTCGCCCACAGCGCTCCGCTAGCTCCGCGCAACCGCCGTGCCGAAGAGACCACACCGGTTCTCTTTTCTAATTATAGAGCACGCCACATACGCCGTCCCCGTCGGCGTGGCGTATATGTAGTGTACGTGTGTGGGATTAGTGATATCTGTACGAGAGGTGGCTTTGGGTTCGTATAGCCTCCTTCTTAGGCATCGCGTGCGACGCCTGTCTCTCCTTGCTTTCACGTTACAGACTGTACAAGGCGTCCCCTTGAGCAAGCCCCTCCACGTGTCCACCGAGCGTCTGCTATCGCTCGGGACAGCCGCCACGGCTGCAGGCCGCGTTAACGGGACCGTTAAAATGCGATGCGTCCTTGTATGACCGGACCGGGCCTTGACTTTTCTTTCTTCGCGATGAATGTCCGGGTTGCACGTTTTTCAGTCAGATGTGTTCTCGGTGGTTTACGAACGAACCCGCGATGGTGCATCGATGTTCCTGACCCAATTTTTTGTACAGCACGCTAGCCGTGACGCGCGTCAGAACACGGATGTGCCGCGGGTCAGTGGCTGGTATCAGGGATGTTAGACGGATCCCGTTGTACTAATCCGGTTCGTGTGCTGTATCACTCAGCGCGTACATACTATTTGTGAGTACTCGCGTGTAGCACGTGCAGCCGTGTAACCTATCTGCGGAGAATGCATCCTGTTGGGCAGAACGAACGTCTATTTAACGTCCTGTCTATAGCACCTGCCGTGGTGTTGTAGTGGTTATGGCGCTTTAGTACGACCCCGAAGGTCTCGTGTTCGAACTCCGGTTGCGGCGGCCGCTATTCGATGGACGCAAAATACTGCACGCCCATGTGCTTTTATTTAGGTGCACGTTGAAGAATCTCATGTAGTCGAAATTTCCGGAGCCCTTTATTACGGCGTCTCTCATCAACATACGGTGATCTTGAGACGCAAAAACCTCAACAATTGTTTTAATAACGTCCTGCCTAGCATGACTAGCCCGGTTTCGTATACTTCAAATGGGCGTAATTGAAGTGAACATTTTGCAGTCAGTTGGTTCACAAAATGTTCCGGCTAAAGACTTTCGATCGGTTCATGATGTGAAACAGGATCATGCAAGTACTCTACACGGCCACGCTCAGCATGTTGCGATTTCCTCAGACGGAGAAATAGCCACAACTTCAGCGTGTACGTTTTCAACTTGTACTATAGGCCTACTATTTCGCGTGATTACAGTATAAAAAAGTTTTAAGCTGCGAAACATCCGGACTATATTAAAAATAGAAAGAAGCTTTAAGTAAGTGGACCTATAAGTAATGAAGCGGATATAGGTAAGTGATCCACGTAAGTGGATCAACTGCAGTGTATGCTTCCCGAAAAAAAAAAGTGCTATCAAAATCTCACCGTCGACGTTCCTCAACATACACCCACGACGAGCAGTTATGACGTACAGTGCATAGAAAAAAGGCAGCGAAATAGCCTTTTGAGTAACCTGCACCTTCTAGTGATCACTGGACAGTGCAGAGTAAGCCTTTCTAAGTAAAGCAAATGGCTTGACTAATTAGCGTTGGCAGCTAACTTCAAACGCTAACCGTCCTGGCTGGCTGCGCCTCATATTTTACACATCGTCCTTGTTTGGCGACCCTCGTTAAATCCCCGAATGAGGCGGAATAACCTGTAAATGAAAAAAAAGCGCGCTATTTACCGCGTATAGGAGTTAGCAATTTACAATCTGTATCGTACATCGTCATTGATCTGCTTCACGCACAAACAGCGCGCGTACACAAAAAAACGCCTTATCGTTTACATCCCGCCACTGTGACACACGCCTTAACACCGACGTGTCGTCCGTCTTCTTCGCGGCTAATTTACCTCATCAATGAGGCACGCGACGAGGATGCTTAGCTAGCCTTCTCGCTAAGCGCCTTTCTTTCATACGACCATCGAGGCATTGACGAGGACCAAAAAATACATAAGTTGCGACGTGAAGACCCAGAAAATATCGACAACGACGACGGTGTCGTCTCGGCAGACGCTGCGCTAAGCGGTGACGCCGCAACCTTCGCCAGCGAGAGAAGGAAAGGGGAAGGGTCGCGAACGTCCCTTCTTCATCCCGATAAGTGTCAGAGCCCCCGAAGGATTCGGGAAGTTCCGTCCCATATCCCTAACTACTGGCGACAGAATGCGGCGGCGTGTGCCATACGCCGGGCGCATCACGATCCGCGAAGGCAAGTCTGTTTCATCCCCCTTCTACTCCTTTTCCAGAGGCGCGGTCTGGCATCTAGCGCGACGCTCTGGCTCCTAATTGCGAGCGGCGAGTGATTACCCGGAGCAGCCCGATTCCAAGTGCACGCCAGAGGAGTTTTCTTCGAGACTGGGGAAGAGCGCGAAAACGCAGACCCCCCCCCTCCCCAAAACGCGAAGCGCACGTTATAATATACCATATACTCTTTGCCCATCACGACGTATACGTTCCTCTTAGATCTCATTAGCGGTCGTGCGCGGCGGTTCCGGTAATGAGCCTCCGACCCCTCCCTCCATTTCCCTCTGGCTCTGGAGGAGGCTGCGACTTGTTATAGCATCGGTCGGGACGAGACGACGCTGAGGACGACCGGTCGTTTCTATCTCGCGCGCTGTTTTTTCGTGCAGCATATGTCGAAGGTATGTAGACGTCGTAGCCTCGTACTGGCTCGTAGTAAACTTACCGCATGCCACAATTCGTACCTGAGTCAATCTAATTTCTTTCCAACCGCCCTGGATGCTCCTGAGCACGACGGGCAGAACGGCCGATGCGAGTCTGCGCGGTGCATTTGTCAGCTCCTCATTTTGTGACATGAGTTTTTCAGGCTTTCGTAGTTCACTCTTCCCAGGCCTACGCTATACCACATTGCCTAATGATGTTCAGAGCGCACCCCCCCCCCCACCCTTCCTACACCTGACAGACACAGGCGTGATGCCAACATGTATGCTCCAGCAGTGGGAGGCATGACTGTCCCTCTCTGACCAGGCCGACCAGCAAGCGCTGTTAGACCAGCCTGAACTGGAGAAAGGGGAGGCTAAGGCCAGTGGAGCCCTCGTCTACTACACAATAGTGACTTTCACTATTTAACAAAGTTTGTTGTTTTCTGTTCTGTTCTTGTCAGGCTACCCCTGTATGAGGATGGAACAGTACTATACTTCGTTGTTGCTGCCAGGCGTTGATTTTACAGTGCTAGCTGTAGCTTGCGTGAAATTGCTATCAGCAAACGAACGAACAAACAAAAAAGCGATGCATCAGCTCACTTTCTGAGGGTGGTTTATTCGACAGCGATATTTACTCCAGCCTCGTATATAAAAAACAAGTCTACACTGGGTGCACCACACAGGATGCTGGTTACGGCAAAGTGCGGCGAAAGCATGGCATTCGAGATTTGTTTCTAACTACGAAGTAACCTTTGTTTAATAAACTTTAGTTGAGAGTTAGCGCTCGTGTTGTCTTATTCTTCGTGTGCGTCTTCGTTTTTTTTTTTTGCACTGTGAGTTATCAAAAAATGAACTATTACGAACTAACCCAGATTTCCCTTCTTCTTCTTTGTTTGGAGATTACGTCAGCACAATAATGGGTGCTGTTTACATCCCGTAAGCTCATCAACAGCGCGTAGCGAAGCTGCTCAGTGTCTTCACTTTTGTTCGGTAAAGTTCAATTGCGGACATATTGTCGACACACACGACAAAACATTGCGAAGTGAGTAAACGAAGCGTGGGTGCTGTAAAATCAAAATAGAAGAACTGTACATATGAATCATAACTCGTTACTTCCTGAAACAGTGTGCTGGTATAGAGAGAAAGATTCTTCGGTGAACATTGGTAAAAACAGTGTGGTGTCTAGTCGTGCGCCTAAACACTTGTTGCTCCGGCATGCGAGGCTGATAGGAAATGAATTCGACCATGGTTACGTTAAAGCTGTGTCGGAATTCTGCGGATGTCCTTGTATAGATTTGTGATTCGTTTTAGTTCTGCGCAACCAACATCACATTCCTTTTCATCGATCACAGCATGCTTGTTCGCAAAACTATGAACAAATAGGCTTTTCTGCTAATCACTCATACGAATTTCACGATCTCCAGTGGTTTGCAAGTGTGCAAAAATCATCCGCATGCAACTGCCACTCCGCTTCGCATTCGTCCAGAATACGGAGGCTCAATTTTTGATGACGCACTCAAAGCGTGCGTCCATCTCGATGGGCTCCTCTCCATGAGCGCTGCGTGATGCTCCATATGTCCGCCTCTCAGCGAAGACGGATTTTGGAGTGAGAGGAACGCGCGTGAAAGTATAAACGCATGCAGAAAACATATAGAAAAAAAATAAACAGGACGGACCGCGGCCCTGGGCAATTGAATTATCCCGTGCGGAATGCGCTGCGACCAGTAACGCAATCGATGAGTTAAATATGTAGTAAGCCTGGAAGTAGGATGGAATGTATGTATGATGGATTCGCGTTTGGTCCTGCTTGCATCGACGCAAATGCCTGGTAAGTGCAACTGACAGGCGAATATTGAACGATGACCAAAAAAAAAAGGGGGCAAAACAAAAAGCAGTGTTTCTTTCAGGCCTGCTTTGCTGTAGAATTTGAGAAGGACGACTAACATTGTGCGCTATATTGTGTACACTTCGAAAGAAATTATGCCTGCAGCCTGGGTTTCAAGCGGATAATGCTGGGCTCCCGTTGAGGTACAATAGTGGGTGCATACGATCGCGCCGAGGCCCCCCAATGCTGATTCCGGCTGTTTCTCATAATGACGACGATGGGTCTGCACAGGTCGAGTTCAGAATAAAGATCATTCCTCAATATAAATGAGTATGCTCCACGAAATAAACGAGTCAACGTAGGATATAACATGAATGGGATTGCAGGTTGGTTCACGAATAGCCGACGAAGGTGGCCCAGCGCGCTGCGTGGCATTTTTCGCTGCATCATTAACAATCGCTGAACGTAAATTAAATGTCGAGTAAGTACAATGGTAATAAACGTGCGAAATCTGGAGAAATATATCCAGAACTTCTCCAGTGCTAATCAGTGAACGCTCGTAATTTACGTGCATGAAAGCTTGTCTGTATCCCACACAAATAAATATCTGTACTTCCCAGAGAAATAAACGTAATACATTGGTACGGTAGCCTATATATCTAATGCAAGCACGGCTCTAAAGACGTATACAACCTTACTAAGTGCGTGCATTGTTTCTGTTACTACGACGGTGCCCATATATTATTCGGCTATGTAGGTGTTGTGTTTAGGTAAGCGGTTACCGGTGTCTTGTGCACTCTAAAAAAGGCCATACATTAATACTGACAGCTAGCGGAAAGCAACATTCACTGAATCTGACATTAAGGGCCCTGCCATTGGATTGATCATAGTTGCAGGGAAGCTGTAGATAACTCTAAATTATTGAACGAAACTGCCTGCGCCATGCAATGCAATAAATAGAGTTCAGCATAGCCTTTCACGTTTATATTCTCAAATTTTTTATTAGGATGTTGGCTTCAGTCTAGGTGTATGCAGATATTCAGTTAAAGCTGTATTACCACATAGAGGATACGTCATAACATTGCTTCTTCCGTCGTGTGTTTCTGTAAATAAATCTCATTTTGTTTTTATTGATTGATTGATTGATTGATTGCACAATTGTGTGTGCATTTGTGGTCTGCTTCCCCACAAAAAAAAAGCTAGCTCTAATGAGCGTCCAAACGAAAATTAGTGGTAAGACCAGCCCTTTACATGCGTTAGATTACCAAACTTATTGGCAGAACTGATACGGCTGCTAATTACAATAAGGTTGTGCTACGCAGGCTGTGTTGTAAATACAGACACGCAAAAAAAGGAGAAAAGTTTTTTCAACAATCAGATGAAAGATTGCTGCCATTGGATATTCCAATTGTCGTCCAAGCTTACAGAAATCATTAACAATACTCAGTTGCGTCTTAACAGATGTCCTAGTTAATGGAACGGAAACTAAATAAAAACAACATATTGGCTCAATATGTCATTTTACAATAGTGTACAAAAGATGCTTTGAGTAATGAGGGAAATAACAACCTAGAAATTAGTTTACTGTGGCTATAAGCAGGCTGCCTTATAGACTTTTTTTCACCTGTTTTTTCTCATCTCGCAGGAGCTCTGAATATCAGGAAGAGGGCTGCTTTTTACATCGCCAACGACACCGGTAAGTGAACTTTCTATATTTCTTGTTTTCCTTATGCGGCCTACATGCCAAAAATGATTTTTTGAAAAAGTCAGTAAGAAGCACCCTGCGCTCACTATATCCCAGATGTCAGGAAGAGAATATATTAAGATAAAAACGAATACAGAAAACACCAGATGGAAGAGGATGAAAAAAAAGGTTGGGTGTGCACTTAGGGCTTCTTTCGAAAACGGTGGACTGCCAACTTTAGTTACAATCTAGAAAAACTTGAGACGATGTTGGCGTTGCACTTTAACCTCCCCCCCTTTCAGTGTCGTCAGCTGCGTTCGTTCGCTGAAAGCACTTGAAGCAGAGATGCCATGGCGAATTTGCACCTTACACGTGATCGAGGTCTTCTATCATCCTCTTCATCTCTCTTTTTCCCCTTGTGCTACTTGTGATGAGATACACAAGGTTGCAGTTTGCTTGCTTCTTCTGAACGTCCACTCCCTCTCTTCCTCTCTCTTTCTATTTTTTTTTGGTAACGATGCACTTTGAGTACACCAAACCGACGTGAAGACCCATAACCTATACACGCTCATGTTTTGAGACGTAACCTTCGGATTCTCGCGTGCACAAGAACGTTTGCATCTTTCTGCTACCCATTTGACGTTCCAGGCCCAAATTTACTCTTGCATCTTCGTTTCGTTTACTTAGGTGGGTAGGTTGTAGCTGAAATGAGCATGGAATAAATGGAAAGACCTTAGATGAAGAAACAAAATAAAACATGTCTATTTGTTCTTCTCACAAACAAGACAGCTTCCTTTTAAAAAAAGTTGATATATATAAAAAAGAAAATGCGACAGGTTAATACGAGCGAGAAGCAGACAAATAGTAATTAGACCAAAGCTTGATAGGACGAGGAGGATCATCTAAATACATGATTGGTGAGAAAAGCAGATATTTTCATAAATGTATGTGTGAAATATAAAGTGGACAAACAACAAATCGGCAATCACATTTCTCGGAATTCGAAAAGGAGATGCGACTCACTGTATGGTAGAGCGCAGCTGCCAGTACGTCGACCGCTAAAAAGATACTCGGATTTTTTTTCTTCAATTTGAAGGGAGGTGTCCAGTCCATCACTATCTGCAACAGGAAAAGCAAGTTTAATATTTTAATGCGAAAAGTAAAAGAAACATTCGTTATGAAAGGTACGGGTTAGAATACGAATACGCGTACTCACTCTCACACGCACACGAAAACACACGCATGCACGCGTAGTTACATCATGTTAGAACAAAATAACTCTAATTGAACGTTCTTAAATGTTTTTTGCTAGCGTGATAACTAATCAAAACAATAATAATCGACACACTGAACAATGCACCTACCTTACTAAATACATCAAAGGTTTTGAGACAACTCTTTTCGATGGTGGTTTCAAGAGACGAACACTCCTACCACCCCCACCCCCTCTCCCGGATAAGGAAGATTGAAAATTGGTTGCTTCTTTACGAAGGTACTTCATTGGCGAATCAACAAAAAGACGTCGCCTACAGTCTTGATAAGAACAGGAAAATGAAGGAAACTCCGGGAGGCGCCAAGCAAGATGACCGAATACTGTCCACATTATCAAAGTTTCATGGAGAGAGCGCATAACAAAAGGTGATGACGTCACTGAAGGGCGAAGCGAAGGGGGTCGCCATATCGTTACACGCGCTGTCTGTTCCACGTGGCTCGTTAAGGGCGTGGACCGCAAGGAGTGAGTCAGGCCTTACTATCGGTCCAGGGAGAGGGTTGGGAAAGGGGGGGGGGGGCATGCTTCCTATTGTGTCTTTATTGGCATCTAGCCGCTGGGTGGGCCTAAAAGAACAGCTATAGAAACGTTGCCGTTACAAGCTGGTGTGCTCGACTGGTCGAAGAGCGCGAAATCGGGAAGAGTGGGGGACACGTCCGTATAGACGGTCGGATAAAAAGGAAACTAAAGGGAGCTGCCTCCGAAGCGGCCGCAATGACTTCTTTCCGGACGAGGCTGACGAGTTCCAGTCACGAATAGGCGCGCGCGCGGGCACCGTTCGTGTCTCCGCTCGCTCTCGCGATATGCCAGTGGTTAGTTTGGTTTTTCTTTATCATCGGTGTGGAAATAGAGGGTGCTGTGGCAAAAAGAATCCTTTTGTTTTATTCTTCGTCTTCGTAGGCAGTGGTAAGGAATGAATCTTGGGAAAACTAGGAAAATGGCTAAAGTTAAATGTGCAATGAATCAACGCTACGTCCCGGGTGGCAGAATGAAATAGAGAGAAAAAAAACTTCAACTTTCCACACAATCAAATAAAGGTGTCTATGCAATAATTACTTCCTAAATGAAATTGTAAACCACACAAACAAAGAAAAAAACGCGGTAATCAAGCGAAATCATCCATGGATTGGGCCAACCATAACTAATCCATATTCTCGAAATTTGGCTACGGAAGAGCGTCTCACATCAGTGACCTGATTGCGCGCAAATAAACAAAATGACAACTGTTGATGTGCGACACGCGGTTTTTTTTTCTACTAGCTGCCTCAAAATTTCAATATCGAAACACATTGATTAATTGATTGATTGATTGATTGATTGATGATTGATTGGAATACTTAGCAATAAGAAAAATAAGACCATGCCTACAGCGTTGGGTGCATTCAGTTTATCTGACCCGGCTTAACGACTGAGCCCACTGTGAGGAATACGCTAATCATCAGTTATTTGTGTGACCAAGTGTAGTTTTCAGCCAATCTCGGTTTATCACGTTTGTGAGAGATCTCGGCCTAATTTGATTGCTGCCTCAGCGCCAGTTCAAAAGTAGCCCGTCTGACGCGGAATCGCGCGCTTCGTCTCAAAACTCTCACAGGTGACACTCATGATCATGTTCCGCGGAAAGGGCTAGATATATCCAGTACACTGCACCTTCTTCATGTCATTTACCTGTTATAACTAGCACTTTGAGGGATATGATTAGGCTGTGCCAAATGATTCTGGTAAGGTGTCAACCTTGGCAACTATATCAATCCGGCTGCAGTTGGTGTCAACTCACACATTCCTCCCTGTTCCCTATTCACACTTGGGCGTACTTGAACGTATGATCATGTATATCTATAGTAGAACTCCTGTACCACTACACAATAACTTCATTTCTCTCCCGCCCATGAAGAAGCGTAGCTAGGGGGTGGCACGCCGGGCACGCCCCCCCCCCCCCAATTTTTTTTTTTTTTGCCATGGCACGAAGAACGAAAAATGACCATTTTAAGGGGGTGCTCCTCCCGAAATCAAGATGGTTCTTTCCCCCCTCCCCCGAAAAAAATTTCTGGCTACGCGCCTGCACCCACGGGGTTGCTATGTCTCGGAACATTATCGTATCAGTTATTAACTCAATTACCTGGCCGTGGAAATGAAATATGCCGAGGTATAAGAGACAAAGTAGCAATATCGTTGTCAACAAAAAAATACATCCAACATTCCACTCGTATACATTCAAATCGTAAACTGGAGAGCAAAGCGAAAACATAGTTGTCTAAATTCTCGCTGAAATTCTATACTAACGAGGAATACAAAAAGTAGCGAATAAAAGCAGAACCCGTTTAGGCTTTCTTATCAAGTCTTTGAGTGGTCCTTTTTTTTGTATGTGTGTCTGTGCAAAGAGCTGAAAAGCGAGATGAAAGTTCAGCGCACAAAAACACTAAAAAAATACGCAAACAATAAAAGTAAAGATGCCCCGTCGTGTCTTTATCGCGCTTTATACGACGTGGGAAACACGGAACTCCAAAACGGCAAGGCGGGCGCATTCCTTTCGCGGGCGCCAGCACGAGGTGGAATGAAGAAAGATGAAGACAAAAACGAGACGGAGTAGGACAAAACGGGAGCGGCGTGAAACGTTGGCAATAAGAAAAGCTAAAGTGGAGCCACTGTTCCAAGGCCTTTTCGTCTTCGGCTCGTTTTATCACTTTTTAGAACTTAGTGGCACGTGCCGGGAGAGATGGCTCGGCTGCCAGCTCTCACACCGCCATCTTTAGTTCGTGTGCCCAAATGTTAGCATCTGGCTCTGTAAAAAAAAAAGGGCGGGGGGTGCCTGAGAATTTTTTTTATTGCAGACCATAAAGCGTAAGACCATAACAGGAGTGCATCAGCTACAACACAGTTGTGCTGCAGATGGCAATCGCCTCAAGTAGTATCTCTTTTGGTTTATTTTTATTTATTTTTGTAGCACCGCTTCGCGAGCGAAAAAATAGTATACATTCGGGTGGCTGTTTCAGAGCACTTTAAAAAAAATATGTAGAATGGCAACTAATTACTAGTACCAAAACAAGCGAGTCAATTAGTGATAAGGTAGGATGAACATTATTCGCCTACCTGCTTGTTGCCATTGTGCAGCTTTAAAGCCGTTTAATTTGCCACTTTAGAACACGTACGGAGCGTTCTCAATCGACCAGCCGTATGTTCCAATGGAAAGAAAGCAGGTGTGCCTCAGCGCTGCCCTGTCACTTCTCTCTCTACTCTTATTGAACAGTGTCTTCGGCACGGTCACACTTTGTCATGCCGGTAATATCGTCATCAAAGTACTCGTCACTGATTGGCTCGCAGGCAGCTACGCCCTCTGTAGGGTTGACTTGAAAAACGCCGTGACGCGATTCAGCAGGAAAAGGTAGTACTTGAATGCGTACAAGATACGGAAAAATTACCTGCTCATAAATAATTGAATAAACATAAATCAAACGTTAGTACTGTCATACGATGCACTCTTACATATGTATAGGTATTTAGGCTTCGAGAGTTGATCGGGATGTCGGGCGGCCCGCATGATATTATGGCACAAGTAACTTCCTTATGTTGACGGAAGGACGATCCTACCCACGTAGTCCCTGTTCTCTTCAAAGCTCACTTCATCCTGTTCATACATGAATTGAATTATACATTCATTGTGTATTACACATTCGTCCGCAAAGCTAAACTGTTTGCCTTCGATTCGGGCATGGCATTCCTCAGCTAGTATAGTGGCGCTTTCGTTAATGCCACACGCTTTTCTCGTCGTAACGAAAATTTGAAATGGCGAGATTCTTCTTTGCACTCTCAATTCTGTTGGCAAACTCACTCACGAGTAGACTCAGTAAGACAAGTATGAGTAATTAGCCCAGCTGAGTAAAATATTTTGTGACTCTGAGTGCGAGTAAGCCCGGTTAACAAGATTTTCGTGTGTCTGGTGATCAGTGGGCTTGAAGCAAAATGTGAATATTTTTGAGTGAGTATAAGGACGTTCTCTTTGTTGGTGCCCGCACGCGATTCTCGCTAACTCAGAACAATTTATAGTAACTGGTATATCGTTTCCACTACTCGCAAAAAAAAGGAGGGGGGGGGGGGGTATTGCTGCTATGGGCCAGGCTGCAAAGAGATTATACATATTCCGAAGCCGAATCGTTTGTTCACGAGATGCGCAGCTGCTTATAACTGCTGACACTCTAGCCAACGCTGAAATTCCGGCAGTGTTCTGGTCTTTTTGGTACACCTGCAGCTGGTCGCCACCAAAAGAAAAAAAACAACTAAAGTATAAATGAGTTGAATCTTTATTTCGTGGAAGAGGATGGCTCTCAGTCACAGTTTGCGAATAGGTGAAGTAAAGATGGTTGGGTGACCAGCGTAAGCATATCAAACTAACATCGATTCATGTGAAACCGTCTTCAGTACAGCTATAGTATAAAGCTAACCAACCTAGCTTAGGCCGAAGTTGACTTAGGTCATCTATAAACCGACAACTGTCTGGCGAAAGCGTTGTTTTTTCTTTCTTTTTTTGAGTTTTCTTCGTACGCATGCTTGTGAAGCAATCGCGTCCTGCTTATTTTATTGAAAGCTGCGAGCATGGAAACAAGTATAAATAGAAAAAAATTCAGCCAAGATAACAAAAACAAAAGGAAAACGAGCAGCCTTGCCTTGAAAGGGAGGTGGGACTGCAAATCGCCTACTTCAAAATCATAGAAAGAGCATTCAAACATACAAAAAAATACGTTTTTAAGCGTTTGAACGAAGATATCAGCTTTCCACTACGAAAGTCTGCGAAGGTCGTTTTATTTACCATTTAATTTTTTCTTCGTCAAGCGTTGCGTTGGCAGAATAAACTTCCTATCTCCAATATTTTTATTCATTTTCTATGACCTTTTTTTTCGTCTTTTCGCAAAGCAGGAACGAAGGAATAACTTGTCCGGATCTCAAGAGTAGTAGTGACGAGGCCCACTGGCAAACGTGCGTGGAGAGCTAATACACGTCACGTTTTTTTTTTTTCCATGCCATTTTTCTAGGATACGGTGAAATAAAAAAGGCGCGAGATATCGTACACCGGCACGGAAACCGGAAATTACTCTGTGCGGGTTTCATTTTTTCCAGTTTTCATTTTTTTTACTCTTCTACCAACACCTGAAAAAAGCGATAACTGTATACCTCTCTGTGAGCGATTGCGTCAACAGCTCAGTTTCCGGAGCCACCACTGGTGTGTACGGGGCATCTCAATTATTTATTAATTTTTTTTTCTCAAAGCCGACGCTGGTGGTAAGAATTGGCAGCTTGCTCTTTCTCGAAACGTTTCGAAGTGTTTGCGCGCAGTAATTGACTTACAATCGATCAGATCAAACTTGGACCACGTGAAGATATCGGAATGTCGAGGTTGCAGAGATGGTGTGCGTTTTCTAAACGTGACGCTATAGAGGATTCGCAGGTACAGACGCTCTTCCCTCACTCACTCTCTCACTCCAGCATGTTCTTAAGCACCCATTCAGCGCACGCATGGACACGCACACGCAGACACACACGCGTGCGAACACACACACACGCACGTGCAAGCACATATACTCGCATCCGCAACACGCGTAAACAAACACACAAAAACACAAATAAGTCGGTTAATCCAGATGAATCAAAATTCTGACATGAGACTGCACAAATTAGCAACAGCTTTAAACGCATGTAATAGATGTCCTTTTTTCTCTCTCTCAAATTACACGGACGCGGCCCTCCCTGGCCTTCGCATTTCGATATCAATAATTAATGACTCATTCCGCGGCGGAGATTGCGCGGCGGAATGTCTCTTCGTTATTTTTAATTTCTTGGCAGCATGTCACTGTCGTCCACGAACCTTTTGGTCCCCAAAAAAAGCGGGCCGCTATTTCTTGGCGACGGGTGGCATATACTTCCTGGCATTAACGAAAAAGTTCCGCGAATCGTCCTCCAGCATTCGGGAGCGCCACATTTCTTGCTTTCGCTTTAACGATTATCCTGTGAACTGCCAGCGGGAAACGTTGCGCGCGGAATCAACGGCATTATTTCGCCTTGCGTCAGATTGTCCACCGCAAAAAAAAAAAAAGAAACACCACTCCGAAATGACATTGTTTTGTTGTAGCCGCACTTAAATAGCCTGCGCTCAGACCCGTTCAGGCTCGTTAATGTTTTCAACGAAAGCGCCGATAATACAGCACGAACCGCTCACGGTCATTTTGAGGGGGCAGCGTTTAGGGCCAAGCAATAATTAGCGAAGGAAGCAATCTTCTCTAATGATTCCCGGCCGTTATGCGGAGCACTTAATGCCCTGCCATTGTCGTGGCGTGATTTTCCTAACTATACTACTACAACACGACCTGCGGTTGTACCGTGCTTTTACGAGCCATTAATCAAACTCGACTAAGATCGAATTAAAATTTTATCACATGCCCGCGTTCTTACGCGTATATGTGTATCCGCGTCGCTGAGAACATGCTTCGCCGGAATTACCAGGTATTAGAAAGAACTGCTTCGTTCGAGTCGCTCCGTTAAATTAACTTTCTCTTGCTCTGTCCGACTTCTTCAGTGCTTCCACTGGAGCTTCGCAAGTAACGAATTTGAACTGGGCAAACATAAATCAGGATGAACAGACAGACAGACAGACAGACAGACAGACAGACAGACAGACAGACAGACAGACAGACAGACAGACAGACAGACAGACAGACAGACAGACAGACAGACAGACGGACGGACAGACGGACAGACGGACAGACGGACAGACGGACAGACGGACAGACGGACAGACAGACAGACAGACAGACAGACAGACGGACAGACGGACAGACAGACGGACAGACAGACGGACAGACAGACAGACGGACAGACAGACGGACAGACAGACAGACGGACAGACAGACGACGGACAGACAGACAGACAGACAGACGGACAGACAGACAGACAGACAGACGGACAGATAGATAGATAGATAGATAGATAGATAGATAGATAGATAGATAGATAGATAGATAGATAGATAGATAGATAGATAGATAGAATTCTAATTGCAGCGCTTTTAACTACAAAAAGGACGAGAAAATGAATCTGTCAGACCCCCCCGAACCTAGTGAACCACGAAATGTCAGAATCAATTACTTGTTTCTTTCTTTTTTAAAGATATAAAGCGTTTTTTTATCACCCGATGTCGCAGCCAACGCACCCGGTGATAGTTGCACGTAGGCTTCCCTCATACTCGGTTAAGCAACGACGACGGACGCGCAGAGATCTTCTCCGGACGCGTTCCGCTAACGAGATAGTCTGGCTGAACCGAGGCGGAACGAGGGCAGTGCGTCGCGGACGGCCCGCGACGACGACTCCTTGCCGTCGACAACGTATATACGCGATCAGTGAGGTCTCTCGGCCCCTCGATGACGCCTGCGGCTCGGCGTAATGCCTGTAATTTCCCGGCGCTAATATACCGCCGCGCTTCGCCGTCGCCTGCACCACACGCCCGCCCACTAAGCTTTGATTGAAGAGTTAAAATATTGGAAATCGGCTGCTATACATCCAGTTTTCAGTCTCTCTCTCTCTCTTTATATATATATATATATATATATATATATATATATATATATATATATATATATATATATATATATATATATATATATATATATATATATATGGCCATAATAATTATTTTTTACACTACTCTCAAGTATACAGAATGTGAGTGTGGGATTGAAAATATTGATCGGCCTATCTATCCCCGAGCTTCATTACACAGGTCTCTCGATCGTGCCACTCACTCGAGCTGTGGGTGCGATGAGAGCTGTGTGTGAGAGTGTGTGTGCTGTGGAGGAGGGGGGAGCAAGAAAAATAAAAGGAGGAGGAGAAAGACAAGGCATTTGGTGCAAAAGACCCGCAGCCGCTCCAGCTCATATCCGACACCGAGCCGAAAAGACAATGAAAGCTTCGGGGTATATGATAGACGTGCGCATTGCACACCCGAAAATAGGGGCGGGGGTATAAGCGCGTCTGCGGGAGCTTTTTAAACGGACAGAAAACAAGGGAAGTTGTTAGATTACGTCTAATTCGAATGACGCACGAGCAGAGAAATAGTTTGAGAATCGGGAGTCCGCAGTGCCGATGATATGGTGTGTGCGAGCGTGCAATGACTGGTTTCGTCGCGTCAGCGCGATTTCAACGCTGTCGGCCAGCTCGAGTGTTGTTTAATCTGCGCGAACTGTCAAGGGGTGTTCACGAATCCTTTGAGATATATAGATGTGGCGTACATACGGCGCAACTTTCAACGCTTCGCGGCCTCGTACTCCTTTTTTTTTCTTCGTTACTGAATGCTTATCGGTTTTGAAAGACTCGGCTTCATTTCGATTTTAGCGTTGAGTGAAAAAACAAAAAAAAACAAAAAATGCACGCATCTGTCTGAACACTAATGTGCCTCTTTTCATTTTTTTTTTTCGACGACCCGAATTCCAATACACATCGCATGTATATTATGGAGTTTTCCGAAGATGCGGGTGATCGTATATAGTGTTTTACTCATTCGTACAGCACGTGACAACGCCACCAAACCAGAATATGTCGTCCATGTGACACGGCGCGTATGATATCGAGACTCGATTTTCTCTTCATCTTCTCCGTCATTCCACGCTCTTCGCGGCATCTGTTCCTCGAGTCTGAATGTCATGCCACTAATGTCTCTTTTTTTTTTTTGCGTTCCCTCTCATTCCTTCTTCCTACAAAGCTCGACGGACTGGGTGAACGGGGCGTGTAAGAGGATGACAGCACCAGCAGAAGCGGCAAAACGTACAGCAAGGCAAACTTTGGGGACTCCTTTGGGTGCCTTTCGATTGCTTCTCTTCACCCCTCTCTCTTCTTCCCCTTCGATCAACTTCGATCTCTTGCCGTGCTTTTATCTTCTTTCTCCGGTGCTTTGTAATTTTCCCTATCTCTTTTTTTCATTCCTCAAGACCGCATGCAGTGAGCAAGTCAGTGAGTGAGCAATATAGCAAGTGTCGACCACGGGGCGAGTTCCATGCGTCTCTCGTTCTCTCTCTCTCTCTCTCTCATCTCATTTTCTTTTATTCTTTTTTTCTTTTTACGGGAGTACATCTCGTTCCCTGATATGCATATCAGGAAGAGGCGAGACCAAATTGAAGCCTCGGAAAAAATCGCCGGCGTCGACAGATTCTTTTTGTTGGCTCCGCCTTTCTTTCGCGGCTGCGCAACGCGCGTGCCTCGAATAAGAAGCTGCGAGTAAGGTGGCGATAATCAAATAAGGGAGAGAGAAAGAGTTATGAGAGAAGGGGAGGGACTGAACGAAAGGAACTTCTCTTGCCCAACGGAAGTGACGATTGAGAGGACCCATTTTCTTTTCCTGTTATTTTATTCCCTATAAATAGTGCCAAGCTGTGGAATACTGAAAGGCTGAATCACTCGCGAATTCAGTTGTATTCTCTCTCTCTCTCTCTCTCTTTCTTTTGCTCAATTTTGTCGTATGGTTGTTTTACAAACTTTCTTCTTTTTCTGACTCGGATCTTCGCGTTGGCGGCTCTAATGCCTGTTTAATGATTTAGAACGGCGACACTTGTGTGAGCAGCGGCTCAGACGATGACACGCCAACCACTCGCGAAGAATGTTCTTGCCGAGAGCTTAGCGCGTCACGGCCCCTCTCAGTTCTTTTTTTTTTTTGTACGTGTCGCGTCTGTTTCGACACGACACGTGAATGGTGCTGAAAATTTACGGCTTTGCGAGTTTTCCACCGCGTGAAGGACGTGATAGAATCTATGGCTTTTGCTAGGAAAGAAACGAACAAAAAAAAGCACGATACCTTGTTGCGTTATTTTTTTTAATCAAAAGAAGGTTAGAAGGCAAACCGATTTGATTCGAGGAAGGTCAGTGCTCTTAGCGCTATAGTTATAACGCCACTGTATTTAATCCGTCTGTCCTATTCAAGCATGCTGCACCGGCACCGCCGTGGTAGTCTAGTAGCTAATGTACTCAGCTGCTGACCCGCAGGTCGCGGGATAGAATCCCGGTGGTGGCGGCTGCATTTTCGATGCAGGCGAAAAAAAAATGCTGTACGCCCCTGTTCTCAGATTTGGGTGCACTTTGAAGAAACCCAGGTGGTCGAAATTTCCGGAGCCCTCCACTACGGCATCTCTCATAGTCATATGGTTGTTTTGAGATGTTAAACCTCACATATCGATAAATATTCAAGCATGCAGTATGCCTTTCTATACACTTGAATTCACTGCAGCCCTCTCGGCTTACAATTCACGCGCAAGTGTGACATTCTGTCCCTCTTAGCGTGAACTGATAGGAGAGATGGCCGAAACGATGATCATGACTGCTGCAGGTCCGCCTGCGTGTCAATGCTCATCCAATCCGTGATGGCCGATGCTACCTGAGAAAGTAAAAAGTTTTTGAGCATTCAACTTTGCAATTGCACGTGATAGCAACTTCGAGTCGGGGTTGTGCACAGTTTCACTAAAATGATCCGGCCTGTCTGTCTGTCTGCCTGTCTGTCTGTCTGATTGATTGATTGATTGATTGATTGATTGATTGATTGATTGATTGATTTATATGTTGTGTTTAACGTCTTAAAACCACCATACGATTATAAGAGACGCCGTAGTGGAGGGCTCTGAAAATTTCGACCACCTGTGGTTCTTTAACGTGCACCGAAACCTGAACACATGGTCCTACTACATTTCCTCCTCCATTGGAAATCCAGTCCCCGCAGCCGGGATTTCATCCTGCGACTTGCGGGTCAGCAGCCGAGTACCTTAGCCACTAGACCACCACGGCGGGGCGTCTGTCTGTCTGTCTGAATGAAAGTAATGCCCTATCCTAAGACTTAAGACATCTTAAGGTGTTAAAATGGTATACCAACATTTCTAAGCTTTTAAGTAATGGCCTAATATTTTTAAATGTACATTTAGGTGTACCTGCCTAATCATGCCGAGGCTGTAGTATGCCGATGTGAACATAAAAGCGGATAAGCCATAGCGAGAAGAGCACCCTCTATTTTCTGATCGCCTCCTGCCTTTCTCGCACTCTTTCATCGCCAATGATGTTTTATTAACAAAGTTCATTTTCGGCACTCACCAATAAGCACTGAGTTTATTGATTGATTGATTGATATGTGGGGTTTAACGTCCCAAAACCACTATATGATTATGAGAGACGCCGTAGTGGAGGGCTCCGGAAATTTAGACCACCTGGGGTTCTTTAACGTGCACCCAAATCTGAGCACACGGGCCTACAACATTTCCGCCTCCATCGGAAATGCAGCCACCGCAGCCGGGATTCGAACCGCACTCTGCGGGCCAGCAGCCGAGTACCTTAGCCACTAGACCACCGCGGCGGGGCGAGCACTGAGTTTAGCAGACAATTTAATGAGGCTATCGGGGTAGCCGCGCTACTTAAAATTGTTTGCACTTCTAATCAATCATCTTTTTATCCTTTCTCACTTAACTATTTTCAACGAGTCTTTGTTAAAAGAGTAGGCGTTCGTGATCATTACCCTACATATCTGAATAACCTTACTATGGGCACCTGATTAAAGAGAGCGTAGCTTATCTAATCGTGTGGGACGCCTTCTCTCTTACCTCTATATTGATGTACAAACGTTATCCACCATAAGTTTCCCAACACGCTCAATAAAAGGCCAGCGAGAAGCCTTGCGTGAATTCCATTAACGAGTTTTTTCTTTCTCTTTTGATTGCCGTACGAAGGTAGACAGCAGCTCTAAACAGAAGTGTTCTGGCTACAAGTACTTTTTTTTTCTCTCTCTCTCTCTTTTCAAGTGGAATGAGGCGGCTCTCTTTATAGTTGCTTCTCTAGAAGGCTCTCATTTAAAACTACGGAAGGCCCTCCAAACCCGAACTTGTCGAAACCGTCTTTCTTTCACCGGCGGTGCTTCGCGTGTAAGGGGGAACTTTTTGAAGCTTGCAGTCGACTCACTTTTAAAGCAAGCACATCCACTCTCCACGCTCTTGTAAATCCCATGCGAGAGTTTACACTATACCATAAAAACATCTGTGTGGCTGATCTTCTGATATTTTGTTCAACGTATTCGAGGTCCGCCTAAAGTGCAGTAGGAAGAGTACACTCTACTGAAACGAGAGCCAGTTCGTGTAAGTTTTTTGCACTCCGCGTGCAGCATTCGTGTCTGAGCTCGCACTTTAGGAAACGTGTATACCTCTTATCTGCACCGATCTCGACAAGTAGTGGATAGTGCCATCCAAGCTACGTTGCAATTCGCTAGAAGAGACAACAGTCGCAGCTAGGTCGGTAAAATGTGGATCTTCGGGCACCGACGATGCGATGTGCACTGAACAATCGCGAAGTGTTTGGCAAAGATTACGTAAAAACAGGCCTTCGGGGGCGCGTTTCGTAAGTCCGGGATATCTGTAGCCGAGGAGAACTTGCGAAATTACCTTGTTCAGGTAATACTTTCTGCGCGCGGAAAATTTGTGCGCCTTTGGCACTCCCTTCTGCTATGCCGAATGGCGAGCTCTCGAAACGCAGGAAAAAAGATGAACAAAGTCGTAGTTGAGACAGACATTACACATGTGGAGAGAAAACATGCAGATTACAACGTTGAAGTTTATTTTGCTTCCATCATACTATTGCATATGCAAACGAAACTTAAAACGCCTGCAACAATAAAACGAAAAAAATTTAAATGAAGAGAAAAATGTGTATTATTATTCTCGCATTTTGATACACTTGAAGGTAAATGTTTACTGATGACTCATGGTATTCGTGCACCAGTGCTAAGTCGTGGTTGTGTCTTTAAATCCTACATTATTACTTTCCCTTCGCATGCAATGCTTCGAGAAACCCCTCATTACACCGGAAGCAGTCTGGCAGTGAAACCAACGTTACAATTTATATGCGCTCTCGACAAATGTTTACATTGTTTTGCTGTTAACTTTTCTCCCAACCACGCAGCTGAGAAAATATTTGCAAGTTTTTAACAAGTATCAGCAGGGAGTACCTGTACTAAAAAACAACTGGCAAGCAAGCAAACAAATAAAGCATCCTATTGTAATTTATTCCTATTAAGAAAAAGCATTCAACCTTGATATTTTCCTTCTAAAGCATACTTCGTTAGTGTCTGAGGCAGCTGTAAACTGTAAACTCTGCGTGTGCCGTTGTTTTGTGCACATGAAAATAGGTCGAAAGGACACTGGCTCCATCAAACAAGCAAGCAGGCAAACAAACTAGAGCCAACTCCAAAACGCTTCCAGCAGAAACCGGAACCTAACAGTCTTCTTGAATATGTTTCCTAGAGTGAAATCTAACTCCCTATTTCAGTATTTTTTTATTTATTTTGCTCTAAAGCGATGAAAGTAATGAGCAACGCCTACTCATTTTGCAGTGGGACCAGATTTGCGTGACGATTTCACCCTAAGGCGCTCTTCTTAATTCAACTTTTTTTTTCTGTCTCTGCAGTCTCGCCAGAAGTCTTTCACCGTTTTTTTTATTTCTTATTCAAAGATTACCCCGCATTGCCCGAAGGCGTTACAGCACGGGGGTTGCAACAGTGACATGAACAATTCATCGTTTTTACAACACATTTACATTTCAGACAATTCTCGAGATACTATCGTCTTCATATACCGCCACCATGGTACTTTTTTGCTTATTGCTGCATGGAATTCATGTTGGCAACGATGAGGGTTCCCCGAATAAAGAAGCAGTTGTACGTCGACAAAGTGTGAGCATGCGCACTACCATTATATCGCCTTGTGCAGCTCCTCACGTTCACTTTCAAGGCAAAAGCAGGAATGAAGAATATAAAAAGATACCCACTATGAACAAAGCGAAATGCCACAGGGAAACCTAATTATGAACAGCGCATATGTACTGCGGCACCGTATAATAACATCTGCGCCTACAACCTGAAATGAAGCGGCCAAGCTTCAAGTGACGGAATATGCTGATTTGGAAATGAAGTGATAGAGGAAGGCATTGCTTGGAGCGGTGGAACCAAAAAAAAAAAAACGGCGCAGAAATATGAAATTCCTTGAGGGAGCCAGCCACGTTATATGAGAAATAGCTCACTTTGTCTGTTTTGTTTCTTTTTCTCTTTCTTGTGTGACCTGCACCTTTTTAACAACCTACTGCAGGTGCGGCGGTATAGAATTTCTCATCAGGAAAGCGCTGGCGGGCTCTGTTCAGATTGCTGGCATGTCTTGACAGACACAAAACATATTATATATATATAATTTTATCTTTTTTGTGACGCGTTTGACTTCCCTATAGTTCTTGGCTCTCCACACGTAATAACATGGTGGTGGAATATTTTAACTGAGGAAAAAATGTAAGAAGAAAGAATAGAATGCGGTCGCTGGATTGGGGGGGGGGGGAGCTATCGAGAAAAAAACCCTTAAAAATTTCGAGAGGTAGGACGTGGAAAAAAATCAAGAATCACACCGTATTTGCCTACTATTAACGCGCACGTGCGCAATTGTTAATATTATACGTTTTTGTCAATAATTTTCTCGCGTTCTCATCGTTTCTCGTGAAACTTTTGTTTGTTTGTTTGTTTGTTTGTTTGTTTGCTTGTTTGTTTGTTTGTTTGTTTGTTTGTTTGTTTGTTTGTTTGTTTGTTTGTTTGTTTGTTCAGCACCTCGCCGCGTTATCTGGAGGGTGCAGCATCGTGTAGGGAGCGAAGTCCGGAAGCGTTCTAATGGAAAATGCACTCGCCGAGCGGAGCGGTGGCGGCAACAAGAGAACGATCACACGCGACGCCTAATAATAACGGTCTGCGAGCTGAGATTGAGCCAGCGCGCTTTGAAGTCGTGGTGAAATTGCGTTTTTTTCCCACAGTTTTTTTTTGTTACCATTACTTCTTTCTCGAGTATGTCTAGACCATATATATATATTGAACGAACTCCATGTTGCAGTTACGTACCATACCGAGTGAAAAGTTGTTGAGCACGTGTGTTCCGACTCGGTCAGAGCTACACGGCGCAGCGGCACACTTCTACCCAGGAAATCATTTTGCTCATAGTGCATGCAATCAACACTCTTGAGCTTGGCACGAAACATTCTGTACGGAACACGCGTCATCATTTTTTTCAACGAAATAATGCGATCGGAGAAAGACAAGAGACTGATAAAGGAAGATACAGCAAAGACGCAGAGGCTGATCAGAATAAACCGCTGGTTTCCTACCCTGTATTTTAGAATGAATTAGGACGTGTAAAAAAAGCGGAAAGAAAGAGGAGACCGTGACGACACTACGGAAAGATAAAAGAAATACACCATCAAACAACTTGTTTCGAGAGCGAAGCAAACGGGACCAAACATCAAGAAACAAACTCGCGCAGACGAGTGCTGTCGTGATGCTTATCTCCGTTGTGTGTCGCTTTAAAACTAACTCGCTTCGATAGCATGATCAAACTGACTCGTACCAGTGTCCCGATAAACTTCCAAGTTTGCGCTTACGTGTAAACACCGAGGCATGTTAGAGGACGAACGGTAACTCAATAGGTGATGTTTCCAGTGTTTTATGTTCTGCGTCTCGTCACATTGTACTTACTGCTCGAAAGAAAATAAGTGAGCGTGAAAAAAAAAAACACCGTTCTCTGAAGCCTCTCCATCGAAGGAACGCCGCGAATAGTGGATTACCAGTTCATGCTTGTGAAACAGTTTTTCATCAGGTGTTGGTACTAACTGGGCCCAGTCGACGTTATGAAAGGCTAGATTTTCGGCGTGTTACACTACCAGGATTTAACGTATCACAAATGTCTCAAGAGAAACAAGCAGCAAGCTAACCAACTGATATAGCGTGATCGATATTAAGCTTATCGACCAATGGTAATATTGACAGGGAAACGCAGCCCTCCTAAAGAAAAGAACAAATGAAGTGAGCGTAATAAAACATTGAGCATTTCGTGCAGACTAAATCGATATTACGCTATTTCGTATATTGAATTCGTATGCTCTTACGATTCTGTAATAATGTTTTAGGTGAAGCATGAGGTGACTGGCTTTTATTACTAAACACATCTGCTGACTAAACTTATTCATTCTGCTTATCATTCGACATTCTGATAAATCCTTTTGTGGCCACTCCATATTACTAGAGTGCTTCCTATTTGAAATTACTGCATCGGGATGCTTTGTTAATTCTACTTCCCGAGAGTATTCAGTCATAGCAGTGGCCTGCAAGGTCCGTTATCATTTGTCTGGCAACGTTGTTTAAAAGGCTATCTTTTATCGAACTAAAGACAAGACCAACTTTCGTCGCTTGTCATGAAAGTAAATGAAAAGAGACTGATAACAGCAAAAAACAGCGCGGAACTACAGTAGAGACGAGTTTGGCGTACAGTTGAGCTTCGTTTCGAAGGCTTCAATTGAGTGTTTGTGTAAGAGAGGTTGGTATTTCGTGTGATGCGTGCTATTCCTTCTGTCTTATGCAGCCAATAGAAAGCAAGTATGGTGCGGCTTAATTAACCAGGAAGTGTACGTGCTCTGTTGCTGCATCATTAAGTTTCGTGAACGAAACCAGAAATCGTAGACAAATGCCGGAAAGTTAAGCGCCATGGCAAAGCACACATGTGGTCTTTTTTTTCCTTTGCTTTTCAGCCATAATGTGGCACGCCGTGACAGGGAATTGATTGATTTGTGGGGTTTAACGTCCCAAAACCACGATATGATTATGAGAGACGCCGTAGTGGAGGGCTTCGGAAATTTTGACCACCTGGGGTTCTTTAACGTGCACCCAAATCTGAGCACACGGGCCTACAACATTTCCGCCTCCGCCGTGACAGGGAAACAAACTGGCTCACAATATCTCTCTTAGCAGCGCTACGCCATAGCCACTAAGCCGGCCTGACGGGTTCGCATAACACTGAGCGATGAATCATACAGTGGGTAATGGTCAAGGCAGCGTACGGCGAAAAAAAAAAACAAGAGCGGCAACCGCCAAGCCTTCCAGCACGCGTGATCCTTGACTCGCGTGGAAACTTTGCCAGTTTCTTTTTAATTTTTTCTTTCACCCTACACGCTCAGTATCTCAGAGAGGGAAAAACAAAACAACCAAGAACGCTGCCTCGGATACATTGGACACTCAGTACCCTACTCCACCACTTCGACGGATTCTCCGTAATTTTTCCGCGCCTTGCCTTGAGCGTAGCTTCGGACCCGCACAGCGTACCTGTCCGACGACGAAGGAGAGATGCATATCAAGTGAAATGGGCGGTTGCATCGGGATCAAGGATTTTTTTACTCGGTCGTGTCTTCAGCGATCGTGGCCTGCTTATAGAGGACTCTCTCCCGCCGAGGTCGGCTCGGTCGCGCCAGCCGTTATTCTATGCAAAACGTGCGCTACAAAGCGAACACCACTCGAGCGTAGAAAGAAGGAGAAAGAGATTGCACGCGCTTGCGAGACTCTCAAGCGTGCTCGCTGTACGCCGTATAGCGCACCATGAGACGCCCTCTTCGCGCCGTAGGTTTATGCAAAACGACTTCAAGTGGCACTGAGGCGCTCTCGGAGCGTCGACGAACGCGGAATTTTCGATGCGTGGCGCCTGCCGATATCTCGCGAGTTCCGGCATTGTCTCATTCGCCGCCATCTTAGTTTTTTTTTTTTGTGATAAACCGGGGTACTTCCTGATGAGTGTGCCCTTTGCGATTACGGAGCGATTACGCTGTGGCCCTCGTCGCTGGCGGCTGAGTTCAGAGGGGTTTCAACGGGAGCATCAGGCGGCTACGTTTTTTTGTTTTTTTTTTATTCGCCATTGCGCAATAGTGACGAGCGGTTGCGTAATGCTATTCGTCGAGCACTTCAATGTGCATGTTAGTGCAATTGGCACGTCCGCTGAGAAAGACCCGTCCCTAATATCCGTACTACTATTCTGCAGGGCAGCATACAGATCTGCGAATCATGACGTACGAGTTTCCATACGGCAATGCTTAAGGCAGTGTGAGATCATGCATATCTGACATTTGGTCCCCATAATGAGTCCTGCCGTGGTCGTCTCAATATGGCTGGTATTTTACTTGCTAGTACTGAAAGCGACGATAAGATGGTGTGGTGAGGTGCAAAGCCCAAGTGTGCCCAAAGAACGTCATGTTATTGTGTGAATGAGTAGCTGCTGACCAATGAATTGACCCTTAGTTGAGTATCGGTCATAGAAGGGTAAAAAATGAACCTTCTGAAACCTATGCTTAAACTGGTGCTGCTTTCCGGGAATGCAAACGTGCTGAACTCGGGAGCTATTTCGTTGGCAGGCATATGTTGCACGCGTCTAGATTCCCCAGTGTCAGTAAGCAAGTAATATGAGACTGTAGTATATATCATTGTACAAACGTTAGCGATGCTGTTCTGTTATTTTTTTTTTGTTCTGAATTCTGCAATTTTGCTGCGAGTTGTCTTAAATGTGCAAGCTCCGTGCTTTCTGTTTGCTCGCCCTTGAACGAAAGACCTGTCGAATAACCCTCTTCCTTTCCTGTCTGTGGCATAGTGCCTAACCTTTCGTACTGAGTCACCGTCGCCACCGCGAGCTCTCTGGACACGCGTACGACTTTGAGCTCTGTATCGCTCTTCTGTGCTTTGGCCCGTTTGCAAAACATGCTGGGCTAACGCAATAATCACGTGCGTTGGTAACCGCTTCTGGTCGCCAGACGTTTGGACGCCGCTTTCATGAACCATTTTGGTGGAGGAGTGCGGCTGTTCTGACTCGCTTGCCCGCGTGCTGCTACTGCTGCTGTTGTTGCTGCCGCTGCTGCTGCTACTACTGGATTTGTCGGCGCCTCAGCTAACGTGGCCGACCTGGCTCGACGTTGACGTCCTCGCACGCACAAGGCTTCGCCGGAAACGCTTTGCGCATCGCTACCTGCCGAACAACGCTGTCGTCCTTTGACACGTCTTGTCGCCCTGATCTGTGTGTGATTACAGGCGGAGCCGGCGGCGACTCTGCCGGTGACGGCGGTTCTTCCTCGGGAGCGAGCGAAGCTACAACAAAGAGTCCGGACGGCAGCTCTGCTGACGCAAGTGCTGGAGCAGCCACACCCTCGACTCCGGCGACAACTGGAATCACCGGCGAAGGAAGCGGAGAGGACAAGGATAAGTTCGTATTCCACGGCGACGCTCCTCCAGTCATCGCTACGGGCGTCATATTCGATGTCTCTGATAATGAGGCCATACCAAGGAAGCCTGGCGAAGGTCACGACGTAGACATATTCGGAACTGCTCAGACTACACCAAAACCTAGTGATGATGGTAACCATGGTGCCACCACGGAGGCTACTTCAACGACTACTACAGCTCCTGGTGGTGGTTTCGCGGAAGGATCCGGTGCTGGATCTTCTGAAGGAGAAAATGGCGGATCGGCTGGCGGATCGGCTGACGGATCGGCAGGTGGATCGGCTGACGGGTCGGCTGATGGGTCAGTTGGTGAATCTGCTGGTGGATCCTCTGTGGGATCGGCTGGTGCATCGGCTGATGGATCTTCTGATGACTCAGCTGGTGAATCAGCTAGTGGATCACCTGATGGTGTATCCTCCGATGCCGGTGGATCAGCTGGAGGAGCAGCTGGAGGAGCAGCTGGAGGATCACCTGATGGGTCCACCTTCGGTGACCAAGACGCATCCACAGAGGCACCGGCTACGACAACGGAAGGACACAGTGATGTACCTGCTGACATACCGCAGGCGGATGCACCTGGCTTCGGTGACCACGACGCAACGACGCCGTCGTCCACTACGACGACGTTAGATCACGGCGACGAAAGCCCGGACGCGTCAGGAGGTAGCGGTGTTTTCAGTGGGTTCGGCGGCAGCACTGACACCCCCGAAGAGAAGACGGGTAACATAGAACGAGAGGAGATGACGACCACTACCTCCTCGCCGACAGCTGATTGCGACAGTGATTGCAGCGGAGACGGCACGACTACCACGCCGTCACCTCACGATGACACGACTACGGAAGATAACGGATTTGGTGGCAGCGATAGCGGAGACGATGGAAGCTCGACAACGACCACCACCGAGTCCTCCGGAGCTGGAGGTGATGATGACGGTGACTCTGGCGGCGACAGTGGGGCTGGAAGTCACGACAATGGAGGCGATGGTGGCGACAATGGAGGCGACGGTAGGGACAATGGAGGTGACAATGGTGACAGTGGAAATCACGATACTGATGGCAACGGTGACAATGGTGGCCACGACGATGGCGGCTACAGTGGAGGAGATGCCGGAGGTGGCAACGGTGACGGTCGCCATGGTGCTGGAGGTCACGGTGATTCCGAAGGTGATGAATCTCACGTCCACCACGATTACGGTGGCCGGATCCCTCCAACCAGAGAGCAACTCCTTGCCCAGCTCAGTCCAGACACGAGAAGACAATACGAGATGGACCACGGGAACAGTCCCGACACCAAATGAGTCAAAACAGGGGTAATAGTTGGGCTGCCAAAAGTAAGCCTATAGTTACAGGTGGTTCTGCGTGGCACTATGAGCTCGTGCGTGTGTTAAGTCACATCAATATTTCGCTTCCTCAGTTATTGTGCAGGAAAGTGGGAAATCAGGCAGCTAGAACGTGTTTGAAGATGAGTATATTTCATTTAGCAACCTGAACGCAGCACTCGATTATTGTGTTTTGATCACCCTCTCGAGTGTTTCTCTCTGTTAATATTATTAAGAACTTTGCCAGCTGGCAGTTTAAGTCAGTGCGCAGTGTGTTAGTCATAGTACTTTTAAGCAGTATGTCAACTGCCAGCCAATTACGCAGACAATTCAACAGTCCTACCAGAGGCATCGAAGATTTATAGTGTTTCATCTGTAACTATCAAGCACTTGAAAACCACATGTGTTCTTGTTTTTTGTTAGCCTTAGAAGCACTGGAGTATTTACCATAGAAAAAAAACATACTTGTCCCATTAAAGGGGCGTCGTAGCACATGAACTCATTGATGATTTGTTGTTTCACACGTGGTGTAACTCTTTGAGCAATAAAGAGAGTTTACAGTTACAAAAGAACTGTTATTTTATGGCTACCCTTTTGCATAAAGATTCTGACCCGCTCAGATCTTGTGCAGGTATAGCTCAACGTGCTGTCTTTCACATACGCCTAAATAATGTTTCCTGCGATGACTGCAACACTTCAGTTGTATAAAGCGTAAAGAGACGGTCAATGTGTAGTTAGTCGACTGTTCCCGTCAGGTTCTGCTATGGTGAAGCAGCAACAAAATCTACAACGTTGCTCGAGCATCAAAGAAATGTTTCGCAGGTCTTCCAGCTGCAAAACATACTTGTAGTTGGACTGCTTTTGGAACATTTCGTGCAAACAAAACGCGCAGATTAAATTTTTGCACCTTTGGCACAAAATAAAACTATCAGCGTTTGTGTAAAAAAAACGTTACTTACGTGAGTCGGCAGACTCACGCACTCTCAAGTTCAAAATTAAGCCTGTTTTAACCAAACAAAGATGGTGGCGCTTTTTCAAAGCACTCACTTCGTTAAGCAGTTGCTAAGGGCTAGTGAAATTTCACAGCGTCTGTTGCTTATCGTATAGAGTACTATAACAGAATAACAAAAAAGTCATTGGTCAAAATGGAAACTATTATTGCTGTTTTGTCGCTGAATAGCACTACCTAGAACTGAGAAAAATAGAGTGAGCAGTATGTAGACTCCTGCAATGCGAGCAGCCTACGTTCACTTGTTTACATTTCCTACTAAACGGTGCTCCCTGTGCCATTATTGTTTGTTCTCTTTATGTGATCACGTGATCGAGTAAACCTCACCATCCTTGATCCACTACTGCTCCTTCTGTTGCCCAACAACTCCCCCCTCCTCCCGGAGAGACCCTTCAACCAACATTCCCATCCTGCTTTCCTCAACCCCTGTCTCTGATGCTCGAAGGTAAGCACTCTGAGCCTGGCCATTTGTTCATCTGCGTGTACGTACTAACCCACTCCTCATGATTTGAAGAAAAACCCCTTGGCACCGTGAGTCGACGAGCGGCTGATTGCGAAAACACGGGGCCGGAAAACAGAGCACCGCGAAGACAAGCCAGGGATGGCGTAAGCCGTGTGCGTCAACGTGTTGCACGACGTAACCGGTTTTGTTGAAGTAGCACACCGTCGCGCATTATCACAAATTCACTTAATCCGCTCGATTTACATATGCAAAGCTGCATACGAGAGCCGAGGCTTGTTTTTTTTTTCGTGTGTAATGAACTAAACCGCTTCACGACCGGAATCGAAAGAATTACCTCGGCGTTTTCGCTGTGCCACTAAAGGCACCGCGTTTTTGTAGCCAGATTTTCTTCGTTTTACTAATTAATCATTTCTTTTTCACTTCTTTAAATTATAATCAAGTTCTCTTGCTCTTCGTTTTTTGAGTTTATATGAAACCCTTATTTTTTGAGTTTTTGAGTTTATATGAAACCACAGTTCTAGTTGATTTAATACCATATCAAAGCTGAGTGTCATGTTTTTTTTAGACTCAACATCTGTGTCAATAGCAACGTTATCCAAATCCGGAAGAACACTTTGATAATGAAGTTACTCTCACGACATGACGTAGCGGCCACGTGGTCCCTCAGCACCTTCAAGTAATGAGGCCACACGCGCTTGCCGAGCTCTAGTCCTCGAATTCATCAAATATGTATCAAGTTGTATTAGCACCCCGCGAATCCAGACAGATATTACTTCATTTTGGTTTTGGCAATTCACTGCTGTGTTCACTAGAAGCCAGGTATTTACGCAAGTGAAGCACGTGTGTCCACCAGCGCCGAAAAAACTGTAACCACATACAACCTAAAAAGCATATGTGCCCTTCGCAACAGCTCCGGTGTGGTGTCGTAATGCATTGGTCATACTGCTGCCAAAGTTTTACGCACTTGTAATAAACTACTCAGCATTCGATACAACATTTAAGTTTATGTTGTAAGTATTTCGTTACATTTCGCTTTGCCAAACTACTTTATAGGTATCAGTATGACGTAAGTATTTTTTTTTTTGGTTGCAATGGGTCATAGGAAGGGTAGGAAAATACCGTCACACTTCTTTTTCTCCATATGACGTTTTGAAAATATTTTAATGCAGACAAATTTCAACTGTACTGCGTCTTCGTAGTCTCAAAAGCGATATATGTAAGAGACAGTAAGATTGGGCGTGTTGTTATAACATGATAAACAGTGCTTACCAGCGCAAACGACAGGACAGGATCACGACAGGATGTGGATCACTATAAACAAGGATGGCTGTCCGTTCACTGCAACACCTGTGGCTGCCGGCTAATATTTGCAGAGTGTTCTATTGTTGCAAGATGCAGGGATCGCACCACACGCGAGATCATAGAGGCAGAAAAGATTTGCTCATTGAAAGATGCTTGCGTCAGCACCCCTTCTGTCGCGCTCACCGACAAGGAAAAGCTGTTCCTTTGCTTGTCGGTGTGATGTACTTATGTATTGTCATTGTGTTTCGCGCATGACTATTACCACTGGTAAATGTATAAAAGCGAAGACATTCGCAAGAAATAAATTGTTGGCAGTTCAGCGCTTTGTCTCGTCTCTTCTCCTGTCCCCTCCTGCCCTGTCGTTTGCGCTGGTAAGCACTCTTTATCGATACATTTGAGCAAGAATGGGGCCTGATATTTGGGAAAATTTTCATTTGAATGACAAGTAAAAGGTCCATACTACCGTTCTCTTTCTTTGAAACAAAATTATGCACTTGTTTCGGACCTTGTGTTTCAAATGTAACTTTACACTTTTCTCACTAATTTACAGGTTCCTTATGTAGTTGTAATTTCTAGTGTTTAGAAAATTACCAAGAAACTTTCTTGCCTTTTCTATCATTTATATGTATTATTTACTAGTTTACGATGTTATTTCGTATACTTTCTTGTACTTTAAACGTGTACTATTGCTAGGTTCTTTTCACTGAATTATAAACTGCACTATCTTAAAATTTAAGGATGGTGCGAGACTGCTGCCATTACAGCCCCTTTTTCATTTATTGATTCTCATTCAAGAGAGTGCTTATAACTGTGAGCGTGGTTGGAACATTGCAGCCTGTGGAACACGTCACGTCTTTCTACTGGCTGACACGCTGGTCTTTTATTCAAACGAATACGTACACACTGTAACCTACTACTAATTTTTTTTCTTTTACCATGCCACTGAGAACTGCGCGAACAAAACAATAGAGCATGGCTTTATGAAGACGCTGACAGAACCAGAAACGACAGTGCAGTTTTGTCTCCAAATCTCTCGCTTACTTCTCAATTGCAACATTTTTTTTCTTCTTTCATGACAAAAGAAGGAAACGCAAAAGCCGTTGCTCGTGTGTTCTTGATCTTTCCTTCTTTATTCATGAATCCGTAAAAACCAGCTCAACTTATCGCCATTCCGTAATTCTTCTTTTTTTCTGTTAACGCGTGCGCTTGGCCAACATGAAACCTCGGTAGCACTATTCTTAGTCGTTCTTTTAAAACACAAAACCTAACAAACAAATACATTATTAACACGAATGATGACGCAATAATGGCAGTTACGAAATTGTGCCAAGCAACCATGGGCAGGAGTAAATTATTTTTCCACGTATCAGTAACCAACACAACCTGCTCTCAAGCTGCCTTAATAAATAAAAACAGTCAGTGGTTTTTGTGTCTTTTTTTTCTCTTCGTAAACGACCGTAATCATGATCTTACGAGATAGAGGGAGTTTTTTTTTGTTCTGCATTCCTACCACACGAGAATGAGCCTCTTTTCTCGGCGAAAGAAATAGGCGAGCTGCTATAGTGTTCTGCGACCACTGAAGACCTCGGAATAGCCTGTTTCATTGTCTGTGGTTGCTACTCAAGAAATGTGCGCGTTGCGAGCGTCTCTTTTGGGAGCGTAGAAATGGCACCCGTGTTCCCGACTATTTCGGAGGGCAACCTGCAAGGTAACTCCAGAACGAAATCCCCACAAGTAGACAAAATGACAGCGTCTGGTATTACGGCGACAATAACCACAAAGTAAGCGTGCTCATTACATTCTTGTGGTCGCCAGAAGAAAAACCCTATATTTCCTGTATTCTCCAGGAACGAAATGAGCAATCTCTCCCGTTTCTTGTTCACTCGTACTCTTGTTGACCCTTATTTCTGCAAGAATAACAGCCCGAAGAAACAGGGGTGAACTCAAGAAAGAGACAAACAAACTAACAATATGGGAGGGACCATGCTACGCGCGCACAAGAACGCCATGCCGGATGTTTGCCCCCTGCGTGTGGGCTTAGCCGCACGCAACGTCAGCTGGCGGCGAAGCCAACGCAATTTTTGCATCTGAGATGAGCTAGTTCACCAAGGCGCAGGAAAAGTGCAGTTGACTATAACCGTGAAAGGAAGCAGTCCTCGTTTTCTTTTTTCGGCAATGTGTAAGTCCTTTAATATTTAATAAAGTCTACTGATAGAGGTGCACTTACAACATACAACTCGTTTATTTTTGAGACTTTGTTCCCTTCCACCACGGTGGGCACGCGACCACAAAAACAATATAAAAACTAAGAACAAAAAACATCTTATGATGGTTGAAGCATAGAACAAAAATGACCGTCACTGAAGCCTAGTGTTCTCGTCGTGCAGGACGTACCAGGACACACGATAAACATATTTCAAATGAACAACCAAGAAAAGCTAGAATAATGAAGTCGACTTCATGACGCAAGAAGCCCCGAAATTTCGTAAACGATAACTGTAAACTACCACGAACGATATTGCCAGCACGGAGGTATGTATTATGCATGCGTCGTAATGCGTGTGTGAACGCGTATGTTTTACGAAGGAAGAACATAACCCTCTTGTTCGTTTGTTTGTTTTATATTTTCATAAGCTTGACATCTTTTGCGTTTGACACCTATACGAGCGTTCCGGTACGATGGTCACGGCAGAATAACCTTTACACAAACGCGTATTCATATAGGAACAAAAGAAAGCCATGATATTTCGTCATAATGAGACTGTTACTTCTCTAGATGCTTGAACATGAGCTGGAAGAAAAACTGAAGCAAAAAATAAACCCATACTCAAAGTTTTTGGCTCAGCATCTTAATATTGTCGATATTTTTTAGAACATAAACAACAGAAAAAAATGTGACGTACAAATACATTTTGAGAAAGAGTGTTCTGTATGTATTGTCAAGTCTTTATCTGTAGTAAATTGAAAGAAGTGGTAAAAAATTATCACACGCCAATATCATGAAGTGCGTCTCTTTTAAGTCCTCGTTCTTTTTTTTCCTCAAAGTCATGTGTTGGTATATATCACCTAGCAGGTAATACGCATTACGGGAAGTTCAAAAACTGCTAACGAATGATGTATTAACCGTACGCTGATATCCTTACCCCGCGGTTTAGGATAACTTTTCCTGGCATAATCGTTTTTTTTTTCCTCACCCCCATTCGGAACGCTAGTACGACGAGGCGAGATCACAAGGGTTGAAGCAGCAGCTGCAGCACCACCTTCCCCATTCTTAGATAGATTCCGCTACTAGATTAATGAAATGCATGGTGGCCCTCACCAGAGTGCGTGGTGGCACTCACATGCACGTCTACCCTTAATCTCAATTTGCGCAATCGTTACTCTTTGTTAGCCGAAGCCATTAATCCCCCCTCCACCCCCCGTTCTTTCTCGGAACGCGTTGTTTCCAAGCAAAACTAGATTATTTGCCGAGTGGTTCTTTGTGTTAGTGCACCCTACTTCCATTTTCTTAGTTGTTCTGCTTTATCCGTGCCTCTGTTTGCCGAAGCGAGCATAGTAATACAAAGTTTATCGCCTTAATGAAGACGTATTCCTCTCAAGGTGATCAGGCCAGTTACCGTTCACACTCGGAGAAGCTGTCCTGGCGTTGCAGCCATACGGCTTTCTTTGTTGTTTCCCTCTTCAAACAAAATTATGCCCGGATTTACGCATTCTCAATTATTTACTTTACATTCAAGTTTTCTTAGCTTGCTCGTCTATGCAGAGGCCACAGCGAAACAAAGCACTGTCACGACACTAAGCCTAACTTTCGGTACACATTCGTCAATGTCTCTACGTTTTACGCTGTACCGGGACCCTGCAATGGGGCAGTAATCATACCATTATATATTGTGAATTGGCCGTGTGGTTCCTGAAGTTCGGTGTGTGTGCGCGCCTTAAGTACACTGTAGGTGGTTGCCGGTTAGTGTTTGCTTTTGATACGTCTCCATTTTGTTTCACTTTAATGAAGCTCCTAAGTGCTGTATAAAAGCAAACGTGAGCGAGCTGTATTCAAGGTGCATGTTACAAAAGTCCCTGGTTCGTTCCCGGGTCGCGGCACCAGAATGAAGTGCGAAAAACGAAGAGGGAGATCCGGACCTGAGCGTCTGGATACATCGAAGGTCAACAGAACTACTGAGCGAGCCAGCGCCCATGGCTCTTGCTTGCTTGCTTGTTCCTTTCTTTTGTGGCTCTCACCCACTAAGGGGGATTGGCCAAGAAGCCGGTGGTTAATGCAAGTAAATACCTATAGATTTTTCTAGATTAGGGGAATATGATTACTGTGTTTTGACTGTGAAATTAATTTGGCGCAATGTAAAAAAAAGAAAGAAAAAAGGGGGAGAAATAATGGAATTTGTTGAATATCTGTAATGGAATCGTTATATGAAATTTTCCTGAAAGTTGAATCATTGCATTGTATCAGCTAAATAATAAGTGGTAGTGTGACTAGTAAAATTCGGGAGCTGATGGCTGACTCAGCAAGGTAATCTTCTTGTGTTATATATGAATTCGCAGAGAGCCCTGCAGATGTTCCTGTCGCTATGTCCCAATGAAATGGCCCCAAAAGACAAAATATTGGGAGTATTAAGTGATATTCCTAATTTTTTGAATAAAATTTCGAAGCAGTTTTTTCTTTGATTTTTGAATCGGTGACATGTGATAAGAAAATGGTCGATATGTTCAGGTTCGTTACAGCTTGAGCACAGAGGGGATGGCACCAGACCAGACCTGTTTAAGTAGAAATTAAGAGGTGGTACACGGCAACGTAATTTTGTTACCAATACTTCCAATTTACGCGTGGGACACCATTTATTATTCCATGTGAATTGCAGGTGCGAGAAATCTGGATTCGGTATAATGGTTTTTGATGAGTCTTCAAGAAGGGAAAGTTTTCTAAACCTCGCTGCTGTTACATAAGCTGTAGGAGGCATGATTGGCACAATCGGAAGATCAAGAGATGTTCGCGCAAGTTTGTCAGCCATCTCGTTTATAAATATACTACGATGGCCTGGCACCCATATCATTCGCACTAGACGAATGTTTGCTGGGATTAATGATTTAAAAGTCTCTAGTACTGCTGGTGTCGACGACGATGATAAGAATGAACACACGGAATACGAGTCAGTCACTATCACAGCTGTCGAATGAGTCGCAGGAAGTTTACGAATAGCTAGTATAACGGCCGTTAATTCCGCTTCAAATATTGGTGTATAATCTGGGAGGCGTAATGAAAATGACCAGAATAATGAGAGAGAAAAAATACCCACACCTGCCTTCTCGCCACTCATAGATGCATCCGTTGCAATTACTGTATTAGTACCTAATTGAGACAGGTGTTGTTCTAATAAACCAATCAAATATTTAGAGGGCAAGTGTTTTGCGTTCATGGGGAAGATATTGTCAAATTCTATTTGGACTTGGCCGATTGGTTTGACAGGTGGTGTGATCTCGAATATATTAACATTTAAAGTATCTAGAAGTGTTTGAACAAATAGCACTTGGGGTTTATATACACGGGACCAATGTTCATTGAAGAAGACACCAGGCTCGGCAAAGAATACAAATTGTCGCCTTCTTAAAGTGGATTCAGAAAATTTTAAATAGGTGTTTACTGTTAAAATACGAAATCTGCAAGCAAGGGTGGGTATCCGAGCTTCTTGATACAAAACATTGTTAGCTGTGAATTTTGGCACACCTAAACAACTACGTAGCGCTTCCCGCTCTAAAAGAATGAGGGGGTTTATTTTGTATGCTGGTCCACCAGAGAATAGTTCACATCCGAATTCAAGAATCGGACGAACGTACATGCGATAAATCATGATCATCGTATCTCTGCGAAGACCGGAACGGAGGCGGCTAAGCCTACTTATCATTCCAACAGCGCGTGTAGCCTTAATTTTAATATATTCAATGTGGTCACGCCAGCTCAGTTTTTGGTCGTACAGTACACCCAGATATTTAATACAATTAACCTGGGGTATTATTTCCTGATGGTACTGAAGAGAAATAGTAACTGGTGCGTCCAACGGAAAAACTATTAGAGCACTTTTAGTTACGTTCAGGTTCATATGAATTTTCTGAAACCAGGTTTCCAATGTTGCCAAATAACACTGTAAAGTCAAATGTAGTGAATAAATATCGTTGTCAGATGCAAAGAACGCGATATCATCTGCATATACATATACGTGTACCTTATCACTCTGTGGTATTGAACTTAACAAAATGTTAAATAGCACAGGCGATAGAACAGAGCCTTGAGGAACACCTCTCGTTTGGCTATACTTCGGCGTGGAAATACCTCGTTGGAAGCAATAAAATTTTCTGTCTTTTAAAAATTCGTATATCCAATTTGTTATGTACTGCGGGAACGTAAGATCTTTTAGGACATTGATAAGAATAGCATGTTCAACACTGTCATATGCCTTGGCTAAATCAAGGGTTACTAGGGCCGCATATTGTCGTCTGTGCCGAGCAAGCTTTATACGAGCCTCTAAATCAACATGCGCCCACCATATAGAGTAACCTGGTCTAAATCCAATCTGGCACGCACTGAGTATAGCATTATCTGTTATGAACTTCGTAACTCTACTGTAAAGTATTCTTTCTATTAACTTAACTACGTGTGATGTTAAAGCGATTGGCCTAATGTTATCTATCTGCATTCCTAGTCCCTGTTTTTTAAGAAGCGGTATTATTTTTGCAAGTCTCCAGTCAGGAGGTATCCAACTATTTTCAAGTGAATAGTTGACAACGTTAAGAAGGTCTTCAGGAGAGATGTCGAATAATATTTTTAACATTTCCGAAGTGACGCCATCTGGTCCAGGACCTGTGTTTGGCAGAATATGAACGACGTGCGCAAGTTCATCCCTACTTACTTCAATAAAATCATTTCCGAATGACGGTTTTGTACACTTTATTTTGATTTGTGATGTAAATCTCTTCTCCAATTCTATTGCAATTTCCGTTAATGTATTTTCCAAATCAGTTGGAGAAAGAATAACTGAGTCAATATTTACGTGTGCTGTAATAGCTTTACGATTACGGAGAAATCTGAATAGAGCTTTCTTGTTGCCACTCTTGGATAAGTAGGTGTACCGTTTTTCTTCATAATCGTCTTTCGCTAATGAAACTGTTCTCCTAAAGGTAGCTTTAGCAAATAAATAATTTCTCCAATTAGTCGGACATTGGTTGGTGAGGAGTTTTTTCCATGCAGCGTTGCGGCGTCTATAATCTCTGGCGCAATCCGCATTCCACCAGGCAGATATGAATTTTCCCTTTGTTGAAGATATAGTGAACTGTGATTTTTTAATTGTACACTTTAGGGTGGAACAAAGGCTCATAGCTTTCATATTTGTTTCCATATTGGGCAAGGAAGACAGCGTTGACTGCAAGTTCTTTTTAAATTTAGAGTAGTTTACAAAACTTTGCACCTGGCGATCTACCGTCACTAAGGAATGCTGACTTCAAATACCAGGGGGCAGTGATCACTACTTGTAGCAGTATCAAGAACAGTCCAAGACGATATTGTCACACTTGAGCTGGCAAATGTCAAGTCTAAGACGGACCTCGAATTACATCGAACGAATGTCGGAACTCTGGAGTTCCAACAAATAAGGTTATTCCGGTTAGTCCAGTCCCACAACCGTTTTTCCTGATGAATCAGTGCGGAATCCCCATGAAACGTGATGGGAATTGAAGTCTCCCGCAAATAGCATACTGTTTCTGCAAAAACTCGCAGTCACGTCAAGAGCTCTTTCATCTTGTATTCCAGCCGGAAAGTAGTTGTTGACTATAGATAGTGGCGCGCATCCTGGAAAGTGAACTTCCAGAACCATTACTTCATAATCGTGTGATATTTGTTGGTAAACTAAGTGTGCTTTATGGCAAATTTTGGATGAAATGAAAAACATTAATCCTCCACCACGTGAGTCTCGGTCAAGTCGAAAGCACTGATAGTCTTTTAGATAGAAGTTTTGATCAGCAGACAGCCAAGTTTCTTGTAAGATTATGACGTCTGGATATTGTTGAGAAATTAGGTATAATAAGTCTGTAGTTGCAGAGAGAATTGAACGGCAGTTCCACTGAAGTACTCTAAGGTACCCTATGATGATAAGCAAGCAGTAGCAACTGCTTGATCTAAGATACTATCTTTTAAGAAGTCCGCTTTCGTCATTGGTTCCTTCACACTCTTTTTTGTTTTCGGATGAGAAGAATTATTAAGTTTGCTAGTGGGTGATCTGGTGCGTTTCAAAAGGCGAGCATCCATATCTACATCCCGATTAATTATTGATTCTGAATGAGATATACCTTCCTGCTCAGTTGTGTTAGGACTGGAAAGCATTGCCTCGTTATCGATAGAGACATCTGACTGATGTTCGGCAGGTTTACTAGTTGAGGCACTAGGAGGTTGGATACGCTTAGTTATTCGATCAGATGCACCCGAAATCTGTGAATCCATAATGCTATTGAGTGAGTCGGACAGATTGAGTAAAAAATTTTTCTAATACTTTTTCTACGGCCTTTTCTACCATAGCAGAAATGGACTGAGAAAGTGATGCATCCATAGAAAGAGGTGGACGAGCTGCTATACCGGCATAACCCTGATTCCTGCTTTGAATTTCTGCAATTGCTTCTCTACGAGAGCATCGTCTCCTTTCAATGATTTCAATCACCTGAAGTTCTTTTGATCTTGCAGGGCAGTTAGGATCGTCTGCAGCGTGATTTGCCTTGCACAAACAGCATGTCTTATTGTCTGATTGACACTCAGCAGTACTATGACCAGCCCCGTATATGGCCCCGCATATGCGGCATCGAGTCTCCGATCGACAACCTTTAGTACTGTGTCCAAAGCGCCAACATTTAGCACATTGCAGCGGACGGGGAGCCAAAGCTTCGACCTTATAGATAAGCGGCCATGCCTTGATCTCCGAAGGGCGATCTGTACCAGCGAATGTGGCAATTACAGTTTCAGTGGGAACTTTCTGTTGGTTTTCCTGTTTGGTACAGCGGTAAACAGAAATAACACCTGCTGGGGAAAAGATGTCCAAGACTTCTGCTGGGCTTAGACTTGCGTCTACCCCCCGAACCAATCCTTTGCAGCAAGCTAGATGAGGTGGGATAAAAGAGCTCACCGGATGTGATGCAAAAGTAGTGCACTTTAGAAGGTCTTGGATGCAGGCCTTGTCTGGTGAGCAGCATAGTATCCCCCCCGCGTCCAAACTGACGAACCTCTGTTATCAGTAGAGAGTGGGGAGTGATCGCACGAAGTTCCGTTTGGATTGTCTTGGGGTTTTTCATGCGGATGAACCCACCGGTGGTCGGCACCAAAGCGACAGGAACGCTACGGGTTCCATTGCGGAGAAACAACTCCAAAGGAAGATCTTGAGGGGGAACAGAGGCTGACCAGAGGGCAGGCCTCTGGCCCGGAGAAGAACAGACATGAAATAAGAAGAAGTTACACTTATCAATGCACTAAAACAGTTGCGGAACAAGAGGTAGATCTAATAGAATAAAATAGAAGTAACCGCCGCTACTTGACCGAAACCCTGAGGATGGAACAAGGAACGCAGCCGCAGGCACCCGATCGTAGGCTCCGTTTCCTGGGATCTCCGGTTCCCATGGCTCTTTCTCGTGCCCGCCGCCCCTTCTTCCTCCCTTCATTTGTAATAGCGCATTCACTAAGTGCGCGCATGCTTTACGAAACCTGTCACGAATTTTCCCATTCATGATTGATGTAACGTGCCCAATACGAGGAGAAAAAAGTTGGTTTGTCAGAAATAAGCACCCTGTTAGCACCAACTTTGATTAACTGTTATCCTTTCGCTAATGTAATAAAGGGCGAGTAAAATGCAAAGTTGCTTGAAGATAAGTTAGCGATTTTTCCGAAACTTTAAAGAACGCATTTGTTCACGAGGCAAAAGTTAGAAAACTTTTGCAGTTTAAAAACAGTAAATGCCTAACTCAAGTCTACGGTGAAGTCAAAAACAAGACACAAGCGTGAATTTTCACTAAGACGAATGCCATACTAAGTAAAAATAATGATAATAATAACGTCGTAGCACGGCTAAGCAAGTATTATGAACGGCATCACAAACCAGTTCATATAGGTTTTTTTTTTCTTTTCCTTGGTGATTCACATGTACTCGCGTGAAAGTGGCAAAAGCGTCAAGAGGTTCTCTCTTCATGCGACGCTAAATAAATTTGTTTTCTCTCTTTTTCCGTCCATTTCTCTCTTCTTTATCTCCTCCGCTTCCCTCCGAAATTTCGTGCTTCTTCAATCGGCCCCCAGTGTGCAACGTTGACGGCGTGCTCTACCAGAGCGGTGACCCCATCCCAACGGAGGACCCGTGCGAAACATGCAAGTGCCGTCCACCTGGCTTCGCCTGTACACTGCGAGATTGCGAGGTGAAGCCCAACTGCAAAGCTGTCCGCCGGGAGGGTCAGTGTTGCCCGGAGTACCACTGCGGTGAGTCATCTGGCGTTTTTTTTTTTTCGTTTTCTTCTGTTTCATCAGCATGCGGTCACCGCACGTACATGCACGCCGTTTCTCTGAAGAGAGGTCAATAAAAGGTGGTTCCGCGAAAAATATCGCGCACTTATTCCCTTCCCACAAACATTGTTTTATTCGCGTATATAACACCAGCGGTGTCTATTTATTTATTTATTATACTTTTATTTATTTATTCTGTCTCTCTGTCTGTCTGTCCCTAATATCTAAACTCTTCATAAAGTCGGTTACTCCGAATGTTTTTTTGTTATCATGCTGCCAATGTCCCATAGACAAAAAATTGTGCAGCTTCAAATAAACTAGAAATGCCTAGCAACGCTTGCTCTTCGCGCAAAGCAGGCGTTCAATACCATTTGCTCGTTTGCTTTCGTACAGTGCTTTCGTACAGTGCTTTCGGTACTCTCGACTTTCCGTATACTGTGAACTGACATGGGTTTAATGGATTCGAAGAACACGACCACCGCACGCTCGATAATATTGTGGATGCGCTAGCTGTCAACAAACGTGCGCAAGCTACTGCTCCTTTTTTTTTTTGAGGTCCTAGTTTGCATAGCGTACCGTTTTGTACGGGGATTCGCGCCGAGTTCTTAGAAGTGACAGGTTTACGCTGGCGCTGCGAAAAGTGCGTCAAGAAAGTGTCTTGCGGAACGTTTCGGCGTACGTCAGCAATAAAGAAGAGTTCCACAGAAATAAAACCGCCTAAAACATTCAACTCCATTGACAAGTCCCGGTACGAACTGTCAAACGGCTAGATGGATCCTTTCAATATGTAAAACGCATCCTACGTATTCTTTAACGTGCTTGATATAAAGAATATTAGGAAAACTGGCACTCTGGCGTCAACTGCTAGCTAACTTCTAGCCACTTTTCTTGCGATATTTCAATTGTTTGCCTCACGAGCATATGACTTCGTTGGGGCTAATCTGCTTGTTCTTCTTTGTGGTTGCATACATTCATGTCCTTTCATATGTCACATGGCACCCTCAGAGTTCGCATCGCCATGCTGTTTGTCATCGGCCCTCAAAGTGCGAGCGTAATGTTCGTCTGAAGTCCTACAAAAAATTTTCCAATCCTATCCTCCGGTGGCAGGCTGACTCCCTACAACGTGGTATGCAAAAGTTTTGCACATCACGTTATTCTATTGAAGGCCTGGTAAAAAAAAGCTCACAATCACTCGAAATCACTCGGGGTCTTCCACAAGCTGCCGCATGTCTTAAGAGAGATTTTTATTTATTTATTTATTTGTTTGTTTCTTTGTTGTTTGTTTGTTTGTTGTTTAGTTTATTTATCTGACGGTATGGCTCAGGCTGCCAGCAAGACGGAACGTTCTACAAGGATGGCGAAGTGGTTCCTAGCCCTCAGAGCCCGTGCTACGTGTGCTACTGCCAGGGGCAGCTCCATCAGCTGTTCCCTGGTAGCCTGCCGATTCGAGGTGACTGTGAGCCGCGATACGTGGACGGCGAGTGCTGCCCGCGTTACGACCACTGCCCACCAACAGGTATTTCCACTCGAGTAATATCGCATACTTGCGAGTCGGCCTGACAGGTACCCCTTCGTAGATTTAAGCCATGTGCTCGGAGCTTTCTGTACCCTAATACTGTAAAGTTTCATATGTAACGTAAAGTTTCATGTAATTATTGTTGGCAATTTGAGCTGGAGCACGGAAAATCACCTATAAGCAGTTATGGTGTTCTATTGTGATTTATCTATAATCGACGATTACTTGTAATGTACTCATATACATGGGACGTATGAATCGCCCGAGGTACGTTTCCGCTTGAGCATTTATTGACACTTATACGATTTGCCGCTTGCCAACTGCGTTTAGCCACTGCGACCATTATAAAATTATTTAGTCTTCCGTCTCACACGGCTCACGACAGCAGTGGATGTTATCAGGCTGCTATCTTTCGTTTCGTGTACAACGCCACTCGGGCTCTCTTGGGTTACGAAATGAAACGTTCGATAAACCAACCCTAGTTTCTTTTGCACGATTAATAACTGCTTTAGGCAACCCAGTTGCAGCGTCGAAATGTCCATTTCGCGTAGAAAAAACAATCGGTGCTGGTAGAGAAACAATTTTGCCTGCACAGAACCTCTTATAGACACTTCTTATTATCATCTTTGGCGTGATAATGGCAGTACTGTGTCTGCTGTCTTTTTTTGTTGCGCCTTTCTGTAGTTGGCCTTTAAGTAAAGAACGTGTTTGGTTTTCTCTTTCAAGAATTAGGTTTCCGTTTTCAGCACCTAACGAATCTTCCAATATAGGGTACGTGATGTCAGCACCGAAACAAAGTAATAAAAACATACGAAGTAGCGTCACATTGCCTTCAAAGTACTCAATCCGCAAAAGAATAGTAGTTAAAAATTGGCTGACAGGTCAAATGAAAAAGTCACGTACTTTTCTCGACGTTATAGCGGTGCATGGGAACAGCAAGCTTTTCTGTGTATTTTTTTTTCTTTTACCTGCTTGCGCCATTAAACGAAATCAAAACAAAATCGGCGAAGCAAAGGTGAATGCAAAAACTTTTGACGCAATTTCTTCTTAATGGTATGTTTTCAGATATGTTAAGCATTTTTACAATTCAGTGATGCACCTAACCTATGATATTGTTAGCTGGAATTACCGTCATTAGCTAACACTATCCTACGTTAAACAGGGCTAACCACTGTGGGCAGTGCGGGAATAATTTCAATATGTTAGGCACTGCTAGTATGATAGAAAGTAATGATTTGATTGATATGCGGGGATTGTAATGTCCTGAAACCACCATATGATTATGAGAGACGCCGTTATGGAGGGCTCCGGAAATTTCGACCACCTGGCGTTCATTACCGTGCGCCGAAATCTGAGCACACGGGCCTGCAGCGTTTTCGCCTCCATAGAAATTGCAGGCACCGCAGCCGGGATTCGATCCCGCGACCTGCGGGTCAGCATGCGAGTACCTTAGCCACTAGACCGCCATGGCGGGGCGCTAGAAAATAAAGGAGTCAAAAAAAAAGAAAAACGACACGTTTCACAGTTATGCTTTGTCTCCAGGATCTTTTCGCTTATTGTAATGGTTCGCAGGAGGCCTTGGCGACAGATTGACGGACTAAGAGAAGCCCTAGAATGTTGACTCATCAAAACAACATGAAATAAAAATAAGTTATCTATTCGTGACAGAAATTACATCAATCTCATCCACCTTCGACATCGTCATGCGGAGTTTTTGAACTCCGAGTTCCATCATGTTGCATTATAACTTCATTTGTTATCTTATAAAAGGGCGCACTCTTAAACTGTCACCCACACATTTCATAGCTAAGACAGCTTGAGGTACACTCTACAAAAACTCCCTTGATTTTGTTTTGTAAGTCTTGACTGCCACGTATAGGATTATCCTAAAAAAGAGCCGTGAACTCTCTTTAAAGATTATTTCGTCGGAGAGTCGTCGGGTCAGCTTCCATCGAAACGAGTTACACATACTCTTTTTCTTTGCTCACTTTTACTGTGTGCTTCAAATATGTGTGTAATTGTCAAAAAACACTTATAAGGCTGTTGTTTTGTTAATATATTCGCAGAGGACCCATCGACCACAACAACCGTCCAGCTTCCATGGTCACCCTTCACGAGCCCTCGTTCGACGGGCCGGTTTTTCACCACGCGGTTCGAGCCCACGACGATTCCCGGTGCTGAACAGTCCACCTACGCACCCGGTATAAGCACGAGTCATGGCGTACCAGTAACTCGCTTCGAACCAACAACCGTTCCTGGAGGCTCCAGCCCGTCTCATCGTGCTCAAGGCTCAGTTACAAAGGACGGTGTGCTGTTTACACAGGACCGCCTTCCCGACCTCCACCGAGTCTACGAGAACCACTGAGCGCTTCCGGCCTGAGCAGACAGCTTTTCCCAGTTCCTTGTACGACGACCTATCTTCCCCTCAACCCGTTCCTGACGTCACTAACCCCGTGAAGAGGTACACGTCACACCTGCCACCACCGGAAGAAACAAAAGCCACCGCCGCTGCTACAGGAGGAGCTGAAAGCACCGACTCCGTCAGCCACTGGACTCTGCTGTGCAGAGTCAGGATGTTGATGACAAGTTCAAGTCGACTGTTGGCAAGGACGCCACCGGAACCACTGCTGCAGTCGGTAGTTTCCCCGCAACTATTGTACATGGTGCAGCAGTTCCTGTCGTCGCGGCCGTGCTACCAGAAGCTGGTCCAGTCGTAATCGCCAATGTTCCTGTTCACCCAGTGATCTCAACTGCGGAGCTCGGAACTGTTCAGCCCACCGCCACTGGAACGGTTCTGAATACTGATGCAGGCGTCGGGGTGACCTCCTCCACCGGTATACAAGGAGGAGCAGCGACTGCGGAAGGAACTGCTTCTCCCTCTACCAGTACTGTCGTGGCTGGAACTGATCATTCTACAACCAGTCCCCACTGTCGAAACCAATCATGGCGCAGCAGGCGACAGCACTGCGACTACAGCAGCCTCAGTGGCAGACGCTACGCACGCCTTGGCTGGTAGCGATCGCCACACCCATGACGACGCGTCCTCTCCGACGGTCACTGCTAGTTCCGAGCTGAATAACGGTGCTTCGAGCACAGGCGCACAGACGGATGTCTCCACATCCACTTCTGGCGTGAATGCTGACAATGAAATTCACGCGATGACGACGGTGAGCGGTGATGCTGAGGTAACCGAGCAGGCTGCATCAGAAGGCGCTACAACTTCGCAGACACTTACACCAGACGCTGCTTCCGTTTCAAAGGAAGCTACTAGCACTTCGGGCCCAACATACGCCACCAGCACCGCAACAGAAAACGTCTCAGGTGCGACTGACAGTCACACAGCACAACCGGGCGCCAATGGATCCTCTGAACATTCCTCTGAAACAGATGCCAGTAGCGTGCCTGTGCGCCAGAGTGACTCTACTGCGGACACCGGAAAAAAAGTCAGTGATTGCACTTATGCGACTATGCACGCCGATGCTCCTGGCCCTGCATCGGCTGCCACCGACTCCTCTGCAACGATCCCCATCGATTCTAAGCAAGGTCCGACTACTGGCGACGCAGGCTCTGGAGCTACTTCCGCTGACGTTGCCCCCGCAAGGCTTCGGTTGATTCAGCGCCAGTGACGGGCTTCGGTGATGCTTTCCAGCAGCGTCTAACTGGTGACGCTACATCAGCCACGGCTCCAGGTGGTGATGCCTACAGCCACAACTTCGGCCGCCGCCACCCTTGCACCTGCTTCCAGCGATGATACTCCGGCATCGCCATCCGTAACAGCAACACCTTCCGGTGAAGCTGCGACCAGGCATAGCTTCTTCCGATGCTTGCTCCTGCTGTGGCATCCGGGGAGAGTCGCCCCTGTCGCGCCTTCTGGTGATTCTTCCCCTGTGGCGGCTTCTGGTGACGCTGCCACCCAAATGCCAGCCGGTGATGCTACACCAGTAACGGCTTTCGCTGATGCTGCTCCCCCCTGCAGTGTCTTCCGGTGACGCTGCTTCAGCAACGGCTCTAGGCGATACTGCCATTTCAACCACTACTGATGACGCCACCCCTGTACCACCTTCCAGTGACGCTACCCCCGCCCCGCCATCCGGTGATGCTGCCGCAACCACTACCAATGATGAAACTCACACACCTGCTTCGAGAGATGCTGTCAGTGCACCGGCTTCCAGCGAATCTGCCCTCGCCATTGGTTCTAGTGACTCCACTCCTGCAACTGCAACAGGGAACTCTGCCTTTGCAACTGATCTTGGTGAGGCTAGCTCAGTAGCTACAACCGGTGACTCGGCGTCTTCCACCACCACCGAGAATTCGGTCTCGGCAGCAGCTTCTGGTGACTCTGCTCTCGGAAGCGACCTTACTAGTACACCTGATGTTACTACAGGAAGCATGTCTGCTGTTGGGCACGATGAGTCACTGCCCCAAACCACGGGGCCCAGCAGTGCAGACAATGCTGGCGAAACCACACCGGTGTCATTCACCGGTTCTGACCCCACCAGTGAAGCCACTCCAGCTTCTGCGGATGCCCCAGCTTCCTCAGATGCGCCAGCTTCCACGGATGCGCCAGCTTCTGCCGATGCCCCAGCTTCTGCCAATGCCCCAGCTTCTGCTGATGCCCCAGCTGCTGCCGATGTCCCAGCTTCTACAGATGCCCCAGCTTCTACAGATGCCCCAGCTTCTACAGATGCCCCAGCTTCTGTCGATGCCCCAGCTTCTGCCGATGGCCCAGCTTCTGCCGATGCCCCAGCTGCTGCCAATGGCCCAGCTGCTGCCGATGCCCCAGCTGCTGCCGATGCCCCAGCTGCTGCCGATGCCCCAGCTTCTACGGATGCCCCAGCTGCTGCCGATGCCCCAGCCACTACGGATGCCCCAGCTGCTGCCGATACCCCTGCTTCTGCGGATGCCCCAGCTGCTGCCGATGCCCCAGCTGCTGCCGCTGCCCCAGCTGCTGCAGATGCCCCAGTTGCTGCCGATGCCCCAGCTGCTGCAGATGCCCCAGCTGCTGCCGATGCCCCAGCTGCTGCCGATGCCCCAGCTTCTGTCGATGCCCCAGCTTCTGTCGATGCCCCAGCTTCTGCCGATGCCCCAGCTTCTGCCGATGCCCCAGCTTCTGCCGATGCCCCAGCTTCTGTCGATGCCCCAGCTTCTGTCGATGCCCCAGCTTCTGTGGATGCTCCAGCTTCTGCGGATGCTCCAGCAGCTTCTGCCGATGCCCCAGCATCTACTGATACCAGCCCCACTAGTATTGCTGGCGCTGATTCTACAAATGAAGGTGCTATAAATGATGCAACTGCTAGTTCAGACTCGCAAACTAGTTCAGCAGCGTCTGTAAGCCAAGGTACTGTTCAATACGGAGAAAGTTCTGGGTCCAGTGACATCACACCAGCTCAGCCAGCATCATCAGAGTTCACGACACCCGCCGCAGCCCCTTCACCATCTCTTACCGAGGAGAAGTCCACCGAACAGGAAAGCAGTAGTGAATCAAGCGCTATGCAAGCAGCAGAGCAAGGAGCCGACCAAACAACTACAACGGCAGCATCAGTGGTGCCAGAAGCTGTTTCGACAACTGTGGAGGGTGTGGCAATGACACCATCCGCTACCGATGCTGTGCCTTTCGGAGACAGCCAACCAAGCACGCCAGCCCCGGCTGCCGAAGAACATCCTCTTGGTGACGAGCCTCACCACGACGAAGGAGTGGCCGGTAGTACTGAAGCTCCTAAGCAGGAAGAAAAGCCAGTCACTGATGCTCCAGCCTATTCACCTGCGGATGAGCACCCACTGGGTGACGCCCCAGTAGTCCCTGATGCCAAGACTGAAGAAAATGAGGCTGTACCACCCATGGACAGCAATGAATCTGGCGCGCCACAGCAGGATGAAAAATCTAACGATGTTTCAGACAGTGCTAGCCCCACTGGTTCAATCACCCCAGCAGATCAAGAAACTGCAACCGATGCTTTTGGAGCTAGAAGTGGAACCGACAGCACTTCACCTGCGGCGCCAAAGAGTGAGGACACTACTGTTTCTGAAAACGTGGAACGCGAACAACATCCTGAAGGAGAGCCCGATGCTACAAACTCACAGCCAGCGGAAACAGCCACGACTACGACTGAATCACCACATTATGTCGCGGATGATGACTCCAGCAGGACTCTAGTCAGTGAAACGCCAATTGTGCCGGAGGAGGCGCATACAGTATCGCCAGACAACGAGGCAGAGAAGCCCGAAGCGTCCACTGAGCTTCCGCAGAACGATGCACCTCCACCAGATGGCGCAGCTGCAGGTGACAGTGATGCGCCACACGATGACGGCGCGGCTTCGGGAACCCTTGTACCACGAGCCGAAGGAAGTAGTGATTTGCCACCTATTGGGGCTGCTCCTGCGGCACCAGAACCAGAGCCACAACCTGCACCAGCGCCAAAGCCAAGCAATGGCAATGGGGGCCGCCATGATCACGGGCACGAGCACAAACCAGACGTACACCACGATTACGGAGGAAGGGTTCCTCCTTCGATTGAGCAACTGCTCGCACAGCTGAGCCCGGACACAAGACGGCAATATGAGCTGGACCATGGCATTATTTCCCCACAGTCCGGCTCTGGCAGTGACTCCCAGGGCTCGAAACCTAATGAGGTGACTGATGCCCCGAAGGCAACAGAATTTCCTACTCGTTACACAACGGCGCCGACTTCTGCGGGTGACAATGGCCCTTCGGGAACAGCGGGAGGTGATGCGAGTGGCAGCTCAGATGGCTACAAGGGCAATGAACCGTATGAAGACGACAAGACTAAATCGGGAGATGCTACTGCAGTAATGACGCACGACCCTATCGTCCAGCTAGTGAAGACTGGCATCCCCGACCTGCATCTTGAAGGTGCAGAGCCCCACAGGGACAGAAGGCGTTCTCAACGACGTGCTCACTGAGACGACTGACAGTTGTATGGCATGGCCAAGTTTGTCGATAATCTAGGTTGTGAAGCTCCCGACAATGTAAAGTATAAGAGCACGACAATGGACACTGCTGCCACGTAGTCGAACAAATGGGTTGATAACGTGACGACGGAGTGTTGGTGAAATTTCCAGCGCAACATTTACTATGATGAATGTAATTGAGCTTCACCCTTAGCAATAACGGAACAACGCTGTGATCACTTATTCTAAAACATAATATTGAAATGTCATATAGGGAAATGCAAGAATCATTTTCTAGCTTTAAACGAGATATGGCATTGCTTCAAGCATTGAGAGAACTTTTGTATTTCCCCATTAGAATACCTTCTGTAGACGAGGGCCCTCGTTGGGTTCAAGAAGGTTTTGGGTTACAGGGCTTCCCAACCTAGAGCACCGGTCAACTTGGGACGATGCCTCACACATACGGGGGACTGTGATGCGCACATCGGCGCCCTGAGTGTCGTCCATCCATTGTACATACTCGCTGGGGTGTGGGTCACAAGCCGGGGGAACAAGTCGAGGCGCCACATGGGCGTCTTGGCGTGGTGGCAGCTACAAATTCTGCATCGCAGAAAGATGACACGCCAACAGGGACGAAGAAAAAGACATGATTGAGTGAAAAGCCAGTTAATGCCTCATAACCTTACACATAAGGAGGACATATTTTGTGAGGCAATTGAATAATCTTATGCGAGCAAGCACTTGACAATGACCTAGCACTTGAGGTCCCAACACTGGACTCTATTAAATTTACCAAGCACTGCGAGTGGGTGCAGCTCAAACGTGAAACGTGCGTTCCTTGCGGCATTACACCGACCGCAGGTGGCATTCTGAGGTCAATAGTCAGAAATCACGAAATTAGTTACCTGCAATCTTAGCAATCTGGCATTGAAAGTTGGACTAAGCTTCTCGGTATAACACCACACAGCTAGAATTGGCCAGCTATTTCTGCGGTGATATTGCTTATAGTCGGTTACTACTTAAGAATAAATGTAAGCTTTACCCACAATCACCGCTGTTCCAGCCACGCAAAATTGGCATGTATAATTCATCCAATCGCATTTACTCATTTCAGTGACGTTAAAAAATTTTTGATGTGCTTCGTGCGGTTTTTTTTTTCTTATACAGACACATGTTCATGTGGATGATTTTTGAGCTGGAAAACTTCTAGCAAATTTAAGCAACTATTGCACATAATTGTTAGAGGAAACACTACATTTTTGGTACGAATGACGAACTTCTAGATATAAATGTGCATACACTATAGTACTTACATTAGCACCGGAAAGGTACATATGGACAAAATAGAAACCACCTAGCACGCGACCCTCCCATTGATGAAAGGCAGATGGGTAACACTTCGGGGGGCGGAGTTTGTAATTATTTTATTCGATTTTAACCGACTATAGCTCCACCGAACAGGACGAGCTACTGTGAATGGCCGCATCTTACTGAAGAGAAACCGACAGGTCATCGTACGTTAGTATGAGTGAAGCCGGGTGAAACATGCCTTAACGCCAAGTGCAATTGACGAGATATACCAGCGCGACACTTAGCTAGCTCAAATGAGACGAAGGCGGCTGGACGTCTTTCTGCGGTGACTCGCTTAGGGGCACAGTCGGGGGGTCTGGAGGCATCCTGTGTCTACACTTTTCATCCGTTATTACTATTTTCCTTTTATATTATTATTATTATTATTGTTTTACATGGTTCGATCATCCACTGTTCGGCGAGGCTGGTTATGTATTATTGGTGTGATGTTGCCAATAAACACCTTTCTGAACGGTTTTTGTTAAAGAAAAAATTGTGTCCGGGGCTCATTCTTTCTTGGCAGTTGTTATGTTGTTGTAACACAGCACTGCCAATAAACCATGTCGTGTTGCGATGACTAAATTGATAGTCTAGTCTAACGAAACGCATCTAGCAGATTCATGACTCTATAAACGATAAAAACATAAGGTTGTTCATCCCTGTCTCGACAGCACTATCTGCAATGAGACATAAGATTTCCGGAAAAGGCGACTAAATGAGGTACACAATATCAGATGGGTGTTTTACTTACAGCGGAACATGGCTACTTATATTATCGTCACATGAAAAACGGTTGCAAAAAAGTGAGAATGTCCGCTACAAAAACGCATGCTTCACTGAAATTTCTTCAAGAGGAAACACCTAATAATAAAGCCTCTAAAACACTGCAACGTTCGTGCAACTTCACCAGGAAGCAGTTTTTTTTTCATTCCCATATACGGACGTGACCTACAGTCTGTCTTGACGTTTGTTAGCTGTAGTCAATGCTGGAACACTGTGTGTCTTTTTAAAGAACGCTCCAAAGTTATGACGGATAGAATGGCGGTGATCTTTCAGTGGTAACAGTGACGCCAACGTAAGTACGTTGTTTATCGGTACAGCAACGATGTTTATACCTAATCGGGTCATAATAGTGTACAGAAACTGATCACTTGAAGAAATATAAGGAAGCAAGAATGATTGTTGTATTCAGAAAAGTACCCGAAAGAGTAGCAGTGAAATGATGATATATATGGCATGTATAGGTTATGGTTATGTAGGCCATCGCAGTTTTTGTGAGAACTCTACTCCTTAATTAGGCATTTCATATTTCTCTGATTAGATCTTGTTTTCCAGATGTGCAGATTGTTCGTAAATAAACGTCTGGTATTGTTTTACGTGTTCTGCTAGAGACTAGTCTAATTGATTCACAGTGATGACGTGGTAAACATAAAGAATCGTTTAGATCGATCAGTAGTCACTGGCCAAGTCTGCAATGCTAACACTACCTGTGGCAGCACCATCATCACCACCACCAATAAACTATTTTTAAAACTACGTGTGTTTTACTGTACGCGACAGTGACCCATGCTGGTTTATCTCTGCTACGCCTTCGAACAATGCATGACGCTGTGCTACGACCATAGAGTTTCCTAATATACACTAGAGGGAACTCTGGCGCTAGAGTCTATGGGAGCTGCAACGCACGGCGCTTCAGTGAGCATGGGAATAATTGGTAGTACACACATTTGTCTAAACTTCGTACCTCTGGCCTGCTTTTGGCTCCGTGTGTGTTCGTGTGGCTTGAAGCTGTTTTCTAACGAAACAAAAATCAGCAAAGTTCAGCGATTGCGCGTCACCACCCTATTTTTTCGAATTACCTTTCCAAATTGGGTCACGAAGTTCAAAAGGGTTGAATCTTACTTTCAAAACAAAATCGAAACACAGCAATAAAGGAAGCCGCAAGTACGATTCGCCACCCGCAAGTATGAAGACTAGGCAAATGTGTGTACTACCCATCATTCCCATGGTCGCTGAACGATCGCAGCGCCAGAGTGCCCTCTAGTTAATTTTGAGAAACTCTATGGCTACGACAACACAGCACTACATGAGCGTGTGCCAAAAACTGGAAGCCCAGACACAATTCACGATACCAGTTGTTGAAATAGCGAGCCCAGCAAGTACATACGTAGCTTGGCTTGGTTCTCTCCCGCCGATTCTCCTCTACGAACTTTACACGTGCTAAGTCGAAGCATGGCGAAGACAACTGCTGCCCACCAGACACACCCGTTTTGTATTACTGCTCCTTATTGCAGTAGATATCAAGCCTTAAATGCCCCATTATACGTGGTAGTTCACCGGCGTCCCTCGTCTGCGGCGTCAACAGGGGCGATGCGAAAAATTATTCCGTGAAGGTATCAACACATGACGTCATCACAAAGTCATGCAAGGCGACATCACACGTTGACGTCATCCCCATGACATCGTTGCTTGGTCAATGGTGGGCCAACCCAATGTCACCTAGAAGGATATCAGGCCTGCTCACCGCCACCGTGACGTCACTCGTTTTTCCAGAGCGAGCACGTGTACGGGAATCAGTGAATCCATTGCCACCATCGTCTCCCAGTAAAAGATAAAGCCTTTTCGGCGAGGTTTACACGCTTAACAGCTTTATTCTGCCTTTTGGGTCAAAAAGGGCACTCGTTTAGGTGAATTATTGCGCTTCAAAGCATCTAGAAATTCACGTGAGTCATTTCTTCCACGAAAAGGGCAATGGTTGTACGCTATCGAACGTGTGGTCGGTCGATAAGAGCGAAATTTGATGGACCAACAAAGTGACGAAATAAATGTGGTGAATTTTATAGATTCTTTATTTACCAGACAAACACTATGTAGAGCATGCAGAAAAACTGTTCCTTCATTGATTGATTTGTGGGGTTGAACGTCCCAAAACCAATATATGATTATGAGAGATGCCGTAGTGGAGGGCTCCGGAAATTTCGACCACCTGGGGTTCTTTAACGTGCACCCAAATCTGAGTACACGGGCCTACAACATTTCCGTCTCCATCGGAAGAGAAACTGTTCCTACTCATTCGGAAAGTTTTTGCAGTTTTATTTGTACTCTTTCGAACATCTGTGTTCATAGACACGTAGCTATTGAGGAGAGTGTGTGCTGTTGCCACAAGAATGCTATTCAGCACATTATCAGGGTCATGACAACTTTAAGAGAACACAAAATATTTTGTTTCACAAAAAAAAATCTTCTGATTGACACAAGAAGCGGTGTTTCCTCTTTTGCTTTGGGCACTATCGCAGTGCATGGTGCGTAGTCGGTCATATAACTGAGGTCCTGGGAACAATGTTAGTACTGGGTCTATAATAAACCGCGTAGCCCCCGTCGGCGCTTCTACACTTCAATGCCGGTTCTTTTATCGGTATATATTTTCGGCAGTGGTTCTTAAATATTTTGGCTTGAAGTAGAAATCACAACTGAAAACCAAGTAAGAAAGCGCTTTACCGTAAGTGTAGACACGGGTCTAAATTTCGAGGAAACTTATCATGCTAAGGTGCTGACCACAATAATACTGCAATAAAGTGGCATTAATACCAGAAAGAAAGTACTATGCACAAAACCGATGCATTAAGCCATTCTTTCCATTTTTATCAACCAAGGGAACAGAAGTAACACAAGTCCGTTGAGCTAATCACCAATATTTGACTGTTTACCGACCCTGAAGGAGAAACGCTTGTTCTGATAATGTACTGCCACGCGCGTTTATTAATTTAATGCCAGGTCTTACGCCAACAATTCAGAAGCACACATGACACCTTTATTCTAGAGCAAGAACGGAACATGGTGGAGATGGGGTCATTGAAACCAATTAGTAATAGGTGTTTATATGTGGGGTTTAACGTCCCGAAACCACCACATGATTATGAGAGACGCCGTAGTGAAGGGCTTCGGAAATTTTGACCACCTGGGGTTCTTTAACGTGCACCCAAATCTGAGCACACGGGCCTACAACATTTCCGACTCCATCGGAAATGCAGCCGCCGCAGCAGGGATTCGATCCCGCGACCCGCGGGTCAGCAGCCGAGTACCTTAGCCACTAGATCACCACAGTGGGGTAGTAACCAGTGCTACGGACACACGTACGTTCAGGTTACAAAAAAAAAACGAATGTCGACGTCAGCTTGACGAACGACACACTCTCATTTCGTTCTTTGGTTCTCCTTAGGAAACGAGAATGCTCGCAACTTCGGTCCCTTTGCCGCGATGATTGGCACGCAGCATCGCCCAACCGTTTGGTTTCACAGCCGCACAAATTAAGAATATCCAGTGCACAAAACACATCACGTATTCACGCAGCAGGTTGCGTAATACGGACACAGAAAAAGACGGTTTTCTCGAGTCGCCAACAAGCACACCAGCACGCCACAAAAACGTTCGTCGGGCTTGCCAATCCATGTCTGTCGAGCAATGAGAGCAAGCGTAGGCACGTCTGTGCAGCAAAACACGCCGGTCACAACGGAGTGACGTCAGAGGCCGAGGCAGACACAGCGAGACACAGGCCTGAAGTTATCTAGATGGCATTGGCCGACCTCGGAGGCAGTGCTAAACAAAGTGAGGTGCAGCAAGCTTAGTACCTGTTCAGGAAGAAACCACCGGTTCTGGATTCTGCTTAAATAACTGTGTGCCAGAGACATTCCAAAACTATGTTTGTTGCAAAAAGCTTTCGGAGGAGGGTGCGGGAGAAAGAGATGTGGAGATACAACTTTATTTATCCCATCTTATGGGAAACGGGTTGCGAGAAGGTGAGAGATCCTACTCGCGGTAGATTTCCTCTACCACCTCAACCCACCTCAAGATAGATTCCTGAAGGTCGTGGTTGTAGCTGCGCATGGCAGCCTCCCAATGCTGCTGCCTACGTAGTTGTTCACGAAGGCTCGCGGGAAGGCAGGTTAAATTCATTGACCTGAAAAAAAGGCACGTTTCACCACGAGGGCTAAGAAATGAATGTGATTGCATTATCCCAAGTGTCCGGCGCAACACTATAGAGCTTTAAAATTGGAAACCCAAGGTGCTAGGGGACCCAAGAAACTTGCGAGCCACCAGGACGCATGCGAAGAATGCAATCCACTGTCAGAATCTTGCTCTCGCATTGCCCCAAACCCTGTAGCGTCCTCCTTGGGCGGCAAATAAAACCGAAGAGCATGTGACCTCAAGAGAAGAAAATAAACATGGCCCTTGGCACTGTCTATAGTGAATTGCGCCATTGGCAGACGAAACCACGACCCACATTCTCTGCTCACATCGATTCTGACCACACTGCAAGATATACGCTTCCCTTCTATAGCGTAAGCCTACAAGAGTCAAAGCGTTCCCACTCTCACACCACCCCGAGCCACAAGGCGCTCTTCTTTTTTCCTCGCTGGCAGGCCACGAGTGACGTGGCGCCTACAACCCAAAAAGTCGCAGCTTCGGCACAACGCCGAAGCAATGAATGTGATAGCAATCCATCACATTGTTATGCGGAGGCAAAAAGACTTAGGAACGATACAAAGTTTAGTGGACGTGCTGGAATATTAGTTTAGCTGCAACGTTTCTCGCACGCACAGCAGCACATTGTTCCTGTGTCTGGGCACGTATGCGAGCCCGCCTAGCTTCCGCGCGACTAGCATTCCGTTGTAGCTGTTCCGCAGGTGTTCATACAACACGGGGTATTATTCCATACGGCGTTTTTGCTGGCGTTTTGCCACCGTTTCCTTCCTTGGTGTCAGTCGACATCGAAGATACCAGTGACAGTAGCGAAAAGTACGGTTCCAATGCACTTCCCCAAAACGTTCACCGCAGATTGTCCCAGACAATGCAGTGTAGGCGTTGACGCCTGAAGCAGCTGGATGGTGGGACAAGCTTTCTTGCTTGCTTGCTTGGTTGCTTGCTTGCTTGTTCTTTTATATATGGCTCCCATCCACCACGGAGGATTCGCTAGTTCTACCTTTCGGTCGAGCTACATGTCTCATTTCAGGAGCATAGCCCCTTAAGACGTATACTTTCCCGGCGTCGTAATAGTAGTAGCCAATATGGTGATGGCGATGGTGCTGTGGCACTTGCACCATTAGTACTCGGATTGCTCACGAGATGGTGCTGCGGCGCTCGTTCCGATGCATTCTCTGGTGTGACAGAATACCCCTATAGGCTACACTCTTTCGTTGGCAGTCTATAGGCTACGCGTTTGAGCGATGAAAACGGCGGAACGGGGGCTCAAAAAGCGGCTGCAGCATGTGCTCGCCGTCAATATCAGCAGGTAAAAGCCCGCGAAGCCACAGCTGCGCTGAAGCGCTGGCAAAAGGATCCCGACCTGAGAGCCCACGAAACCGCGGTGAAACGCGCACGAAGTGTTTCTCGCGCCTTTACATGAAGATTGACTGGGCAAGATATGCGGACGCTTCGCGGTTTACCGATGTATACCTTCGGAGCTGCGCCCACTCATATCGTTCACTTCATAGATATGCCATGATTTTTGTTCGTGCTGCTTAACTACAAGCTAGTCATACAAGCTTTGTTCAAGAATGTTCCTCTCAAGTTCATTGACAGTAAGCCTGTGGTGTATATACATATATAGCTTGCCCTTAGTGAAATGGATTGCAAGAGTGGCGTGACCTAGTTGATTAGCGCAGCGCGCTGAGGGGCAAGGGTTCGCTCGTTCGAATCTCCGGTGGGTTTCTTGGATTTTCTTTCTTCCGCTTTAGTTTTCTTCGTGCCTTATCCGGGACATGACGGCGATGGCGAAAATCAGCCGACAGTGTCTATAGAATTGCTATCGCAACAGTAATCGGCAAATATAGCCTGTGTCACCGGCAATGCGAATGAAACGCAGCGCGGGCAACGTGCAGCATGTACTGTGTCTCTTGCGAATAAGTCTCTTGCAAATAAGCCTCTTGAGAGTAAGCCTCTTGCGAATACAAACCTTGTATAAATCTGTCCTTTCTCTTAATTGATTCATTGAGCAAGGCTTGACATCGAATTCACTCAGAATTTTATGTGCAATTGCTGTATTGCATGAGGGGGGGGGGCAGAAAATTAGGTGGGCAGATGACATTAAGAAGTTTGCCATTATAACGTGGCAGCAGAAAGCATAGGACCGGGTTCAGTGACTGAACATAGGAGAATCTTCGCCTTGCATTGGGCGCAATAAGGCTATTGATTATATTTCCGAGCACGGGTTACCCTGTAGTGTGTTGTGTCATAACAACAGAGCGCATATTTAACATTGGCAGTTTTGTTTGCTCTAAATATAGGCTCTTAACATTCCAATTCATATAAGATACTATCTAGGAACATACTGTGTAATAATTTTCATATTTTAAATTTTGGTACGTGTCGCATCTCGTGCGTTTCACCCAACGTCAGGTAATATTGTACCCTTACTACACGTGAAAACGCATAACGTATGCCTGTCTAAAGCAGCACGTTGCTCAGCGATGGGTCACAAGTTCGAATCCTCGGTCACGAGTATAGACTTCTTTATTTTTCGTTACGTCGATTTTATGTATATATGCATACATATACATATACAGGACATGACGGTGACAGCGACGGCAAAAACCCAACGTGTGTTCATATAATTGATAAATAAGAGGAACAAGATTGCTCTCGTCTTCTAGTAAACAGGGGGCGAATAAAGGTGCTCTGTAATTGTTTTTCAGCTGGTAGGAACTCAGTTCTAAAGATGCTGGACAATCCACAAAGTCACTGTGATAAAATAGTTGACTTTCGCTGTTTAACTAAGATGTTTAGTAATGTCACGGTGACTTTAGTGATCTAGATATGCCGGCAACGTCCGTAATCGCAGATCAGCAGTGTTCCGCGAGTCTCCGGTTGTCAACCACACAAACACACCTCTATACTTCGTTTCATGCATCGTGTGCAACGCTGTGGAAGCTATGCAAGGAGATCGATCAACAAAATATGCAACTACGTGCGTCTCGCGCTTTATTCCGTCGTTGTAAACGTGGCCTGCGCAACAGGCTCCAGTCGGGCGACCTTAAACGATCACAAAGGCTTTGATGCAAAAAAATAGACTCTGAACTGTCCACAACAACCCATTGACAACCTCATAAATCAAGAAGTTCGTTCTTTCCCAAGGCATGAAGCATCTTCATTTATTACGTACTTAATGGTCTAAAAACGAAAATAATATTAATTGATCTGTTTTGATGACATGTGGGATTTAGCGGACCAGAACCAGCACACGAGTATCAGAGACGCTGTAGTGGAGGGCTTCGAAAATTTCCACCATCTGAGGTTCTTTCACGTTCACTTAAGTATGAGCACATGGACCTACAGCATTTTCGTCTCCATAGAAATGCAGCCGCTGCAGTCGGGATTCGATCCCGGGACCTGCGGGTCAGAAGCCGAGTACCATAGCCACTAGTTCACAGCGGCGGGGTAAAGCGGAAAAAAACAAGAAAAAACTACAAAATCGTATTGAGGTTGGGGTAATCAGTGGACTATTTGTTCATGTGAATGCAACTTTTCAAAAAAGTCTCGCTAGCATCCGTAACGTGGCATCTGGTGTATTTAACAGTCTGTAGTGGGTTTTAATCACGTAGCATGAGGTGTGCGCAATATCGCAAATTAAATAAGAAGCGAAGTCCACCGTTACTGCACTTCTTCCTCTGTAAAGTGCGCTTTTCTTTGTTTTTGTTATCAATTTTTAATACTCTAAATGTCTAAAAAAATTAAAATAATCTGTCCTTGACCCATCCCCCTGAGTGGGTATGAATCATGGCGGAGACATTATCATCATCATTCTAGGTGGATTAAGAAGGAGGAAACAAGTGAGCGGAGATGACAATCTAACTCTCTCGAAAATATTCATGGCATCTTCAGAAAATCAAGATCATGACAGGCAGAAAGGGACTACGCCGGGGCAGCAGTCTACGAAGGCATCAGGTTTGCCATACGACACGCTTTTTTTGTGCCAGTGTGATCACGCAAGTAGGCGTAGCCTTTGCGATCCTATGCGCTCATTCTTGACCCTCCGCGACTAACTGTTAACGTCGTTTATGGCACTGTTACTTCTTTCATGGCTTCTACATTACGCACGGATTGAAACGCGCCACCATTATTGAAGAGAGAGAGAAAAAGAAACGACTTTAATAAAGGTTTTAATGTCTGCTTATGAGTGACTGATCAATGTCATTGTCATGCCAGTGCAAATATTACCGCTAAAGCTTTAGTTTACCTTGATGTAAGAGCTTAAATAAAAATAACGTCGATGTGGTACGAACTGTAGACGCTGGAAGCAGAAGTACATGCATCACTATAACCCATAAAATTTCGCGTTTGAACCCTTAAGAACACTATAGTTGTACAGCGTGGAACACGTGGTCCACCCTTAGACACGTCTGAAGGTTTGCTCCTAACAGAGCGCGTCTTCTGACGTCGATATAATCTCGCATTTTCGACGGCCATCTACGAGTCCCGCCGGGAAAACGCCAGCAGAGAGCATAGCATCTGGCATTCCTTCATTAAGGAACACCTGGTTGCCGAAGACCTGGAAAGTAGTAACCGCAGTGCTTTGTAGGCGGAATAAATTTTACGGGAAAATATACGGGAGCAACAATACTCGAGACTTTTTTTTTCTGGCATAAACTTCAATGGGTGTAATACACCGTATTTGATAACCACGCTAGAGGACGAATATGGTGACAGACCGTGGCACAAAAGGATATTATATGCATAGATGTTCATTTATTGCTTTTTTTTTGACGTCTCCTATAATTCAGAATTCGGTTACCTCGGGACTTTTTTCAGGTTCCATGAAATCTGCATTACGAAGAAGTTTCTGCATTATAAAATTTATAAGACACCGGAAAAAGGGCCTCCTTTGAAATGACAACGTTAGCCGACATTTTCTACAAGCTTACTGCCCCCTCCCCAATTAAAAAAAAAACCGCAGCATATCCACGGAGTACATGATGATGAGTAGGGCGAAGCGTCCATCCGACCATTCGTTCTTGCTTCCGTCCATCCGTGCGTCCGCCTGTGTGACCGTCAATGCGTCCATCCGTCTGGGTGTGCGTCCGTCCAGGTGTGCGTCCTTGCGTCCATCCATGCGTCCATCTACCCATCCATTCATCCGTGTGTCCGTCCGTGCATCTGTCTGCCTCCTTCCCTCTGTCCATCTAGTGAGAACTCCAAGTACCCTCATCCCGCATCTTTGCATCATATATTCAGCGTATAGAAGTACCGCCATTCAGCGGACATTCTAAAGACTCAACGAGAGGTGGCACTCGCGCACTTTCTTACGGCCTGTTCTCTGTGCCTACTTTCAACCTTTCACCACCTCTAGTTCATGGCTATAATCTCCTATACACAGGGCACTATATCCATGTCACTGTGGGCCAGCCCTCGCTAAATCTTGTTAACACTAAGGAGGTCAAGCCCAGCAAGTTTAATGTGGCAACCCTTTCTGGTCAGATAGTGCCCAAAGTGCGTCCTTCCGATATTAGTTTTTTTGAAGCATCAAATTCAAGGGAAATTTTATTAAAGATTAAGTCATTAAATCTAGTCTTGAAGTTATTTCATCAGAAACAACTATCTTTTTAATTATGACTGACATGCATGGGTTTGCTCCTCAATTGAAAAGGGTGCGCGCGTTCTGCTCCTCAAGTCCAGCCGTGGAGGTGGCTACTTACTATACTACGACGACTACTACATACATCGCGGACGCACGACCCACGGCATAGAGACCCAAAAATTGTCCCGGTGCTCAGCGGGTTTAAGTTGCGTGACTGCGGCTTACTGACAGAGGCGAGTCAGACCCATGATGTAAAGAAACATTTGTACGCGCCCTGCTTTGCTACGCTTTCATATCAGTCCGCCGTCCACTAACGTTCTATTGCGATTCCACACGACGCCATTCGAAATCTATCTATCTATCTATCTATCTATCTATCTATCTATCTATCTATCTATCTATCTAGTCGCCTACGACATTTAGCTCTCCTGGCCGTTTCGATGATGGTATCGATACCGAACTTGGTATGGCATAACATTACGGTATGAAGAACATATTTGACTTGTCATAACATGAAAATTATTACATTTATGTCATGAATGTCGTGTTTTACATTTCATGGTCGTGCAGCTCTTGCGGTGGTTTCGTTCACAAGGCATGTTGAAAACCTCATGTGGTATTGCATGATTGCATGGCAAACACAAGCGACCAACGCTAACATCAAAATCATGACATGCGTGTCATGTAACAACATGACTACATGTCACGCTCATGATGCGGTGGCTGCCGTTTCGCTAGCTTCATTTATACTAAACTTAATATTACGGGACGTGAGGACGAAGGTATGATACTGCTGCAAACATGATAAACATGAAATGCGTGTCATGTAACAACATGACTACATGCTACGCTCATGATGTGCTCGTGGCTGTTTCGCTAGCTTCACATGTACCAAACTCGGTATTACGTGACGCGAACGGACGACATCGGTAAATAACACATCCGAACATGATTATTGCGACATGCGTGTCATGTAACCGCATGACTACCTGCCACACTGATGATGTGCTCACGGCCGTTTCGCTAGCTTCATGCACATATGTCAAATTTGCTATTACGTGACTCCAATGCATGACTGGTGCGAACATGATAATCATGAGATGCATGTTATGTGAGAACACGACTACATGCCAGAGTCAAGGCGCCAATACATTTTGACGTAATGCGGTACGCATGCTCGCCGGCGTTCATTTCGTCACGTCACGCCGGCGTTGCCACGCCAGGCGCCGGTCCTGCCGTAGACTCGCAGGCACGCGCCGTGCTGCGTTGCTTTGACGCATGTGCGTTTCAGCGCGTCCGGCTCCCTCCGTCACGAAAATAGATAGACGCAGTGTTGTCTGGGTAACGTCTCTTATCATCAGGGGCGGATCCAGCCACTCACTTTAGGGAGGGGTTAAGCGGTCGCGTTAGGTAACACCTAAGCATCGGCACGAAATGCAGCATGTCGTATTTCGCGCCGGTTGCCGTCGGGCCACGCCGACGGACGCTGGTCGCGCCTGGTGTCAGACTATAAGCACTCGCATCCTGCTAACGTAGCGTCGCTGTGCCCAGCGTGCGTGCGCGTCAACGCTACATTGGATCATATCGGGCCCTTCATGATGCACTCGTGGTCGTTTTACTAGCTCCACATATACCAAATTGGGTGTTACGTGACGGCAATGGATGTTGAAATATGTGACCGGTGCAAACATGATAATCTTGACACGCGTGTTATCTAGGAACATGACAACATACCATGCTCATGGCGTACTCGCGGCCGTTTTCCTAACTCCACATATACTAAATTTGGTATCTCGTGAAGTGAATAGATGACGAAGGTAAACGACACGTCCAAACATAGTAATCATGACACGGAAGTCATGTACGGCACCATTTACCTCCACCTGGTAACGTTTTGTTTATTTTAAAATGACATATCAACATTTCTCATTCGTGCTTCGCATATCATCGATTCCCACAGTACGTGGGATCTGCCAATTTTTTTTATTTATTCTTCTAGATAGAGGAGGAATGTGAATTCTCGTAAATACCAAAAAGTGAATCTTAGTGATTGTGTCGTTAGACACGTTTCGGCGTAGCAGTTAAGTAAGCCTAATTGTCAGCACGCGCAGTCATAGCTTACGGGTTGTGTTGATCGTGTAATTAGGTTCGGTGGTTTCTTCTTTCTCTTTCACTGTATATATTTCCGACCTCTGATATAAACCTAAAAGGGAAGTAAACAATTGTGCCTATCATGTTTGTTTGTCAATTGTGCAAGAAGTTCCATGCTACAAAGCTTGTCATTGTGATAGGTGTGTTTGCTACAGCTATTCATCCCCGGCATCGAACGATGCCATGAACGCGGCTATTCTGAAGTCCCTTAGTCTATCCAGCCATTATGATCTAGTTGGCCTCTCATACGACGCCGTATGCTATGCACCCTGTGCTATATAGCATTCTATTCTCTATAATCCTATGCCATATATAAGGTATTATACTAGACACTATATATCCAAGAAGTGTTACGTATAGCGGTGAACGAAAGCATGGGTGAAGCTGATATAACTAGAGTCGTTCCAGTGGTAAAACGTATATAAAAGCATTGAGCTTGTATGAATAAAGAAAGAAAAGGAAACAAAGAAAACGAGATTGGCAGGTTGCTAGACTTTGCCATACAGCACAAGACCGGGTTCATCGGCGGATCATGGGAGAGTCCTTTGCCCTGCAGTGGGTGTAGCCAGGCCGATAATAATTATTATGATGATGATGAGCATACAAAGTAATACCTATTCTTTTACCACCCCATATCAACGTGCACTACACGAAGACAGGTCTACTTGTCAAAACTGGTTCACGCGACAACACTGTTTAAGCATTTCATATGAATAGTCTATACTGCACTATATTACACAATATCCTACAGTGTTGTAATACTGTGTTGTACTAAGCTATATTATACCATACTATACTATACCATTGCTATGCTATAGGTGTCACGTCCCCAGAGTCCCCGAGTCGACCTCCTGCCCGGGCCATCACGCAATCGCCTGGAGCAGCCGCTAGGGCGACGGATAGGTCCACGTCTTGGGCATCTCTTAGTGCGCAGCTGCCAGGCATCGGGTCTGTTGGGAGTTCCGGGGAGCGTTCTTCGCCAATATCATCGGATGTGAACGTGGAAATCACTGTGAAGACTGGTCACACCGAGCTCCAACATAAGCACGACGTGTCGTCGCAGCCTACCTCCGCAACGCCGAACTCAAAAACACTTTCGAGGATGTCTGGGACGAACCTCCGCTCGCATACACCGCACAGTTGCTCAGCGACCTTCTCTAAGGAAGCTTCGAGAGAACCAATGAAGCGTGCGGCTGATAAGCGTCTGTCGGTGCTAGAGGACAAGGTAACGAGACACCAAGTATAGCTGGAACGCCACCTCGATGTTTGCTTCGTGTACTTGCACTCCTGCGCTTAACCATGACTGCGCAGAATTTTATCATCTATGTGTGTGTTTGTGTGGGGTGGGGAAGCCCCTTCCTAGTTTCTTAAGAGGGAGGGGGACGCTAAGTGTGCACCATACTTTGGGGGCTGCTGCAATAAACATTTGCCCCCCCCCCCCAATCCCTTGAAGGGGAATCCTGCTTGCGCATGACTATGCCTGGCACTATCTATTCGTGTGACACTGTACAGTTCAGAATAATCCAGTAATAATCTCCGAGGCTTTAAGCGACCCAACCATGATAAGACTGTGAATCGCGCTGAAATGGAGGGGCCAGAGGGGCTGCACACCACCGGCAGCAATTACATATACTTACCCCCGTATTCTAGAACGTCCCTTCACTCAACGCTTCGCCTTCACTTGAGAAAGCTGATGGGAGCGTCATCTCTAGGTACGGCAAGTCACTGCATATCAGCGATAGTCTGCTGCGATTCTTCAGTAGTGCAGCGTCATTTTTAACCGAGTGGTAGCACTGTGCTCAACTCTGAAGTGAAGGGTGAAAGTCGAGTCGAGGAGCGTTTGTGAATACGGGCCTTAGACCTGCCAGGCATGACCTCCCACTGTGGCACACGCTGTATCTTGTACAGCGATCGGCAGAGTGCTGACGCATTTGTACGGGTTGTGTTCTCACCGCTCGGATGGCGATAAACCGCATCAAAGTCACTTCACTCGATGCAGCGGCCGCGTTTTTTTTACGCCAGCATTTTGTTGACTTGCGCAAGGTTGTATGCTAAATGAGTGAGCCGCCAGCCTTATTTCTTGTCACATTCCAATCTGACCATATCGCATTCATTGCATCGCCGTGCGGTGAAAATTACTTTCATGAAGATGCCCCGATCATTTGATTATCAGAATTAGCGTTCCCGAGAGGCCTGCGTGAGGCACTGTACCGAAGCCTGCACATGCTTTTCAGCACGCTACAACCACATCTGCAGCGGAAGGCAGCAGCTACTCCCGCATGCCAACTAGAGCAGCTTCTGACAAAAGGTCCTTGGGCGTTTCCCTGCCGGTCCTTTCAGTCCCGAGCACCGACACTACGACCCCGCTATCGCAACACAGCGCTGTTTCGTAAGTCATTATCGAGCTTTCGTTTAGGTAACTTGTTTGTTTGCTTGTTTGTTTCTTTGTTTGTTTCTTTGTTTGGTTGTGTGTACCTAATGAGTGAGTGAGTGAGTTAGTGAGTGAGTGAGTAAGTGAGCACTATAAAGAAGCCAATATCCGGTGTACGATTCAGAGCGTAAGCGCCACACACTTCAAGCTGCAACATTTGTATACTTTTCAGTATATCTCGCACATATCGCGTCTGCGAACATACCACCTGTACAGCGAGCTTTTCAAAATCCTTAGTCAATCTAACTGTACATGATGTAAGCACAATAATAGCGAGATTAAAATAAAAATCTCATTTTGCTCATTTAATGAACGATGCGCAACTTTTGTGACTAAATGCAGCCAGGAAGCTCGCCGAGTGGAAGCGAAACATACCATCGCGTCCACAAGCCATGCCGCGGATTTGCCAAATGAACTTGCCCATCACGGTCGGAACGGAGTCATTGATCACAATTTCTTAGGCGTTGTGAAAAACTTGCGTGTGCATTGCTTTCGAGGTGCTCATCAAACCTGTCCCATACGAGAGAAGTGAATTGCGCACTCCGCGTTCCTCAACACACAAATGAAGATGAAGCAACGCGTTTATTAACCATAATCACACTAAACATGCAGGCCTCGGCGGCAACGATGGCATCACTCGCTAGCGGCTTGTTAGTACGACAAATCTGTCAGGCAGACATGGTACATATACGTAGAATGTCGTTCAGTTTTTACGTCTTCTGTAGCGCACACGTATTGTAAAACATTGTTGATGCACAGTAACGGAGCTGAAATACAACGTCTCACACCACGGTAAATAACGACGTAGTGAGCATTTCGCACTTTACATGGTTCGGGAAACTATCTCACAGCACGCCACCCATAGTTTGTAGGCATTTTAAATTAAGAACGGTGACGAGAGCACGGACTGTAATGTCCTCCTCCGCTCCAGTGGTCATCCGCATAGACATTTTTAACGTTTTTTTTTTCTTTAAAGCGTATTTACAATTGTTTTGGCCATGAGTAACTCGAATCTGTTTGCTTCGTGTATAACATCAAGAGTCCTGTATAGAAAAATTCTGCCTTAAGCACAACTGAGCTTCGATGGTAAATGGGTAAAACAAACTTCTTTCGTGCTCTTTATTATACCAATGCTTTACTTAGATTTAGAATTATGTGATAAAAAGTTGAGCATACTTTCGCGTCGTAACAATTATTAACGGTGGCATTGACGCAACGAAACCTTAAATGCAGTCTCTGCGTAACTCTGCTTGCAGAAGTCGTGCAGCGCCGGTCTGTCTGTCCATTACAACGATGCTCTTTGTCATCACCTTCGCTTTCCTGTACCTGCGGCCGCACTTCACTCGTGGATTCCGGTTCCTCTCACGACCCACCACAGCTGGAGCCTACAGCGCAGATGAACTGGTCGACTGCGTCGATACATCCAGCCAGCTAGCCGTCCAGCTCGCCGACGGCGTCATATACGGAAAGTACAGCAAACCAGCGGACCCCTCGGAGCCCCACGTTCGCAACTTTTTTGGCATTCGCTACGCGGCCTCGACAGCGGGCAACCGGCGCTTCAGCGCGGCAGTGGCATCCCCACCGTGGAGCGCCAACGGCACGTTCCACGCGTACGAGCACGGTCCTCCGTGTGCGCAGATGTCCCCGGCGAGCCGCACGCCCGTAGGCTCCGAAGACTGTCTGACGCTATCCATCTGGTCACCATTCTTTTGTCAACCGAACGACATGCTCAAGACCGTCGTGGTCGCCTTGAGCACCGACTGGTTCCAGACGGGCCACCTCGCCGACTATCAGGACTCCTGGCGCCGCATGGCCGCTTACGGAGACGTCGTAGTGGTGGCGCTCAACGTCAGGCTCGGAGCGTTGGGTTACTTGAGGACGCCCATGAAAGAGGCTCCGGGCAACGCGGCCTTCACGGATGTGGCGGTCGCCCTGTCCTGGGTACACACCAACGTGGGTGCCTTCTACGGTGACCACACACAGATGGTAGCTGTAGGCCTTGGGGGCGGTGGTTTGCTGCTGGCGATGGACCTTCTCGCCGATGAGCGCCACGCACCCTATTTTAGGCGCCACGTTATCCACGGCCTGTCGCCGATGTCCCTGCTGCCGCGGAACGACGTCGCCGACGCACGCATTCTGGCCAAGAATCTCGGGTGCCTTGTCGACTCTTCTACGTTCACTGAAGAGATCCTGAGCTGCCTTCAGGGCAGGGACTACGAGGACCTCGTAAGGGCGAGCCAGATGGTAGGGAACCTGGGATTCGTACCTTCGAGGGAAGACAAGCCGCTCTCATTCCACGCACTAGTCACGAACGTTGCCACCAGCCCGCTGACGCAAGTGAGCGTACTGTGCGGTTACAGCCTGCGCGACGCACTCGCGTCCGTGGAGTACGTCCTCACGAAGAACAACGTGACGCGGGAAGGCGACAAACCGAGGGAAACGATGACCCGTGCGGCGCGCCTCTTCGGTCGCTCGAATGGGACCGGTGGTGGCGCTAACCTGCCCGACAGAGCCAGAGCATTTCTAGCCAGCCTGGATCGCTCGGGAGTAAGCCGGCTGCTCGTTGACGCCATGTACCATTGCCCGTTGCTTGACTTAGCATCGGCGGTGACCGAGAGAAAAGGCGTGGCGTTCTTCTATGTCTACATCGGTACCGGACTATTTGAACCAGTGTTAAACCTTACAGCACTGATTCATTTTGTGAAGACCGGGTAAGAGTACTTCATTCTGGTCTGGCTTATCAGTTGAAATGCGCAGAGAGCTAGCTTGAGCTCAGCGTGCTGTAAATCATCGTACCTATCCACGTGATGGTGTGACAAAAAAGCCTTTTGTCACTCCTTGTTCAAGTTTTAGGCATCAAAATAGGATAGTATGATCGAACATTGCGTATAAATATAGCCATTTAAGGATCGCACCTAATAATATTGTGACCTTAAAACTCTGAAATATTCGGTATCCGAGTACACTTCGAGAAAGAAGTACAGCGCGCCAAAATGTGGGAAAAGGTCTTTGCGTGCGGTATCACTGTTTTAGATGGCGTAAGCACCTTTGAAAAATATATGCTTAAGTTTGTGAAAACGTTAGTAATGAAATGTTTGTGCAGGTGCTGCAGCTTGACAGTCGTCTGTCACAATCATAGAATGCGGACGAGTTGGAGCCACGCATTAAGCAATAAATCGTTCACAAGATGCCAACAGTCACGTGATATGATATGTATCTGCTCTTAACACGTTTTTTTCCTTATCTTTTTTTTTATTCCAGGGTACTTCACTGGGTTCCTTTCGGCATTAGTGAGGAAGTAATCATCCTCAACAGCACCGTCGACTATTCGCCACTTGGAGGATGGAGAAATGGAATCTGTCAGATAACACGAGAAATTGTCAATGCGTTTTTCACGTAAATAAATATTTAGTATCTAACGAAAAAAAACGATGTATCCCAACTGGCACAGGCTTGATATTTAATAGGTTAATTCATCGTCCTTTTGAACCAAAAAACTCACTGTAAGTAATGTATCCACAAAAAAAGAGAGATCTCCGAGACTGAGGCTGAACTTTCAAGTAGTCTATTTTATTATTGAACAAACAAAGAACATAAACACACGCATTTTAGGGCATACGATGAACCGACTGCTCTCTGGTACACGTAGCATTCAGGTATTCGGTACACGCGTCTCTCACGTTGTTCGAGCGGATAACATATCTGTACTCGCACAGTGTGTGCAAGGTTTTTCAACTTAAGATTTACAATTACAAGTACACTTTAACTCGTACTGGTAGCATGAACACGTAAGGTAAGGCTTATTGTATTTGAGCAAGTACGCGCGCAAGAAAGCACTTACGTACATGTTGATGCTATAGAGTTACAAATATACAATGATCTTGAGAGGAAGAGTAGATACTAAACGCAAAAGAAAATACTACCGTGCATGGTGAAGCAGTGTTACAGCTGTGTGTGGTGGTTAGTAGCACAGGATAGGCAACAATTTTCTTAGAGAAAGAGTAAGAACTCCTGTGAAGCAAAAACTATTGTAAAGGCGATATTTAAAAACGCTCGTTTATCGTTGTCTTGGGACATGCTGAAGAACTATATAATGTAACGGGTTCAAGAGAAGAAACACCAAAAACTAGTTTATTGTGGGCGAACTTGTGCCCTGAAAATTATGTGCATAAAATGGAAGATTCCGCTAGAGCGTTCCAAAACAAAAAAATGGCAGCATATCTAAGGAGTGAATGACGGAGAGTAGGGTGAAGAATTCGTCCGTCCATTCGTTCTTGCTTCCGTCCGTCCATGCGTCCGTCAGTGTGACCGTCCATGCGTCCATCAGCCCGTCCGTGCGTGCGTCTGTTCGTGCGTCCGTTGCTGCGTTCATCCAAGCAGCCGCCCCTGCGTCCGTTCATGCGTCCATCCATGCATCTGTCTATGTGTCCGTTCGTCCATCTATTCAACACTCCAAGTACCACCATCTCGCATCTTTTCATCATATATTCCCCATATAGAAGCACCGCCATCCAGCGGACATTCCAAGGACTAAACGAGAGGTGGCACACGCACACTTTCTTACGGCTTGCGCTTCGGGTCCACTTCCCACCTTTAGCCACCTCGAGTTCATGGTATATACTAGTTCACTGTACTCATGGCACTGCGGCCGGACGCTCGCTAAACCTTTCGAAAACCAAGGAGGTTACGCCCAGCGAGTATGACGTAGCAAACTTTTTCAGTCAGATAGTGCTCAATGTACATGCCAATGGCTGCTAATGGGAAATGAGAGGCGGAGAATTCGGCTTTTACTTTCTTACGGCTTGCGCTTCGTATCCACTTCCCATTTTTAACCACCTCGAGTTCATTCATGGTATATACAAGTTCATTGTATTCATGGCACCGCGGTTCAACGCTCGCTAAACCTTTCTAAAGCTAAGGAGGTTACACCCAGCGAGTATAACGTAGCAACCCTTTCTTGTCAGATAGTGCTCAATGTACATACCAATGGCTGCTAATGGTGATCGCAGCCTGCGCGTTAACTAAAAGCCGAATGCTCCTGTCTCTCATTCCCTATTAGCAACCATTGACATGTACATTGAGCACTATTTTTTATTGTTCAACAACGCACAGAAGAAGTCTCTCACCGGCACCACCTTGGAGGTCAAAACGTTATACATGTTACATACTACGGAAGACGAACGGGTGCCGCTATAAGGAGCTTCGCCCCTAAAACAGTTCATCCGCCAACGTGCCTTCTTTTTCTTCGCAGTCCAAACCACACTGACTCGTGACCAAAAACGAGAGACATGAGTCGTGCGGCCACAAGCAGGAGCGTGCACAAGACTGTGAACGCTGATTCTTCATAATATCGGATAGTGTAATTAGTCTCTGTGGCAATATGATTAAGGTAGTTTGAACCCTTTCATTATGTCATCTATAGTAACTCTTGTGTACTCTGGTGGCATTGGATTTCGCTGTTCAGTTTACATTAACGTAGCGGAGACTTAATGCAGATGCATATCAGCAAACGCGAGTACTACTACATTACCGGAAATATCGACGAGTCAAAACGCGCATTTCTGGGTACATTTCTTCTACTACAGTGACCGAATGTGTTACACTTATCTGCCGGACAATATTTCACAGCAACGCAATCACCACGACGCTGTTTTTTTTTTTTTGCAGTAAAGAAGCTCTACGTACGAAGGGATACGCGAGACAATTTCGGGGAAGTTCCGGTGTGAACACAAAATCACCAACGACGATGTCATGTAAAGATGTCCTGCAAATCATGTGAAAAGTTATGTCATAGTGACGTCATTATGACGTCACATGGTGGCGTCACTTTTTGTAACGACAAGGCGGGCGGTGATAGCCGCCTTGCCGTGGTCGGGTGTATTGTACTGCGTCACCATTGCGTTTTATGCATCGCTTATGCCTCACAACTAACTTGCAGCTATAACGTACGAATATAACCACATTTCACGACTCCAACAAAGAACTGTACATATAGCTCGGACAACAAATTACAACTTTGTCAGATGTGCTGTTTTTACCGATTCCTGTAAGAGTTTGCGTTGTCTTGGTGATTTCCTTTTCCTGCAGTGTTCGCGCACGCTTTCTTTATTTTAATATAGCAAATGTGTTTGCTCTATCGACTAAGGGCTATTCCATAGCTGCCGTTAAGAAGGCCGGAGTTTCTTCCCTTTAAGCACCTTCTGCACGCATATGGGTCCGTCCACGTCGAACATAATGCGTAGTACTCCGAATGTCAATTACCTTCACGTGCAGCAAATGTAAGGAACGAGTAAGTAACAACGGACACAATCATTCGTGTAGCCGGGGGACATACGTCGACCATTCTTTACACGTCTAACGCCAAACAAAACATTACGCAAGGCGATGCACAACGTCTAGGCGGTTAAAAGCTTCTTCGGCGAGCTCAATTTGTGTCTTTTCTCCTGCCTTCGTTGAATGATGGGAATAACCGAGGCTCTCGAACACATCCCGACGTTGTAGTGAAAGCGTCTGGGAAGGAAAGGTCTGGCTGACACAGATTGGTGACGGAGGGAGAGAGTAGAGGCATTTGGATATATAGAGCTGGGCTCGCAAGGCGTCGGCGCCATCGCTTCTTGGATCCACGACGACCGTCACTAAACGCAAGGAAGGCCATGCGTAACGTAGCCAAACAAACGATGCACCACCCCTCACTCGGCACTTCCCATCCGCTGTCGAAGCGTCCACATCGGCGGCATATGGGTGGACGACACATCGAAGAAGAATCGATTGTACATCACCGCCCCACCGTGGCTCGTACGGCGTCATTCTCCCCTCCTTTCCTTCCACACACCCCGACGTCTTCAAGCTGAACGCCAAAAGAAGGTAGCGGCGGCGGCCCCTGGAATTGGAAGATAGCCATATACGCTGTCCGTGGCTATAGCTCTGTAGCGTGCATCAGCACCAGTTAAGATGTGCGCGGTGCGTTTGATCAAGCGCGAGTTCTTTCGTTGGTAGGAAGAATCACTGCTGAGGAGGCACTCGAGCCATAAGAGAGCGCGGAAACGTGTGCTTCTTATTATATGAATTGTGTAGCGCGCCTGGTTCTGCTCCGTCGGGTACAGGCCGCTGCTCTAGCGCTAGCGATGCCGAAGGCCAAGAAACGTGAGCTACTGGTTGTACTCGTTTTAGCAGGTGAGTTCCCTCTAAACTCGTTCCTCTACCTCTGTCTCTCATGTCTTCCGGTTATCTTGTTGAATACTTCGGAAGACATTGACCAAGGTGAATATTTTTCGCTTCGATGTTTCGGCTCAAACACAGAAGCCTTATTCACATTTTGTTTCTTTCATTTTGACAACAAAATATTGAAGTAGCCATATATTCTTACCTTGGTCTTCAATGTGCTCAACAATCTTACATCGCAACCACACGAGATTGCGTCAGACCTTCCACATAATCTTGCTGTTATATATTTGGAGAACATGGGTGGTTAACATAGCGAAAAGTGCGTCAGACATACAGCGATGGGCAGATTGTGATTGTCGCGTTTGCCATAATGGTAATAAGATTTTCGCATTTGCCATAATGGTAATAGCTATGGGGCTAATGGGAACTCCTCTTAACGGGGTAGCGTCAAAGAGCTCGTTTCGCAGAAATTCCTGTGTCGGCGTTGGCATCAGTATTGCTGTCGTTGGTTTTGAGCCAAAAATCAGCGTTGTCCGAGACCACAAAATTGCAGCATATCCACGGAGTGACTGAAGGTTGGTGGGACGAACCATTCGTCAGTCCGTCCGTGCTTTCGTCCGCCTATTCTTTCTTGCTTCCGTCCATCCATGCGTCCGTCCGTGCATCCGTCCGTGTGACCGTCGTTGCATCCGTCCTTCCACGCGTCCCTCCATGCGTCCGTCCGTACGTCCATATTTCTTCCGTCTGTCCGTTTATCTGTCCATTCGTGAGTCTGTGCGGCCGTCCCTCTGTCTGTCTGTCCGCCCGTTCATGCGTCCACTCCTTTGTGTGTCTGTGCGTACATCATTCCGTTAATCTATTTGTATGTCCGTCCATTCGTCCGTCTATCTAGTGAACACTTCAAGTACAGCCATCTCACATCTTGTCATCATGTATTCATATACAAGTGCCTCTATCCAGCGGACATCCCAAAGACCGCTCTCTCGGGTTTCGGGTATGTGCCTCCGGTGGGTACATACACCATCGGATGATGGACAGACCCACACTTTAAGGTGCTTCACCCCTAAAAATTGAAAAAGAAGAGAAAAAATAAAAGTTTCGGTTTCAATGAAAATAGAGCCCAAGCCTCCAGCGTGTCACGCAAGAGTTCCACCACAAAGCCACGACATTGCCTGAAACTGGCTCCAAAAAAAAAAGACTCTATATGAATGCCATGTAGTGGCAGGGGCCTTCTTAATGCATGTAATAAATACTGCGTGGCAGAAGCTTAAAAACGCGTCGAAACGTGCTAATTGCGTAAGGAGTGAGTGTTTAAAAAGTCCCACCCATCACAAAGCGTTCACAGATATGCAATCATAATCAGAAAGAGCCCGAACAAAGTGAGCCGCTGCGTAGGTTTGCACGTTGCCTTACGCTACTCTACCTGTAGAGGGCATTCTAGGACAGTTTGAAATGGCCAATGTTACGCGCAAATACACTCGTTTCATTGCAGCATAGAAGAGGCATGCGCCTAGAATCAAATCCAGGCTTACAATTGCGAAATAGATGCGCACGAGGCCCAATTACGCAAACACGTTGCACAACTGAACGCGAAGCTCACGATTTCTCCGAGTATTTTTATTTGGGATTACCCGCATACCCCTTATTAATAGCGTACATTTCCGCTAACTTTCCTGCCCCCTCATGAAACATGTTTTCCCCGTCTGTGTCCAGCAAGGGTGAACGCATTCGCATAGAAGACAGCGCGAATCCAAACGAAAGGTGTTTAACACGGCACACTTTTTTGACCAGCATAGACTGGTTGTTCATGTGGACTGTTTCTTCTCAGAAGGTTATAAAAGAAGCCGAATGTTGCGAAAAATACAATTAAATGTCTGGGCTTCGTTCTGTATAAGGATCAAGAGCAAAGTCGTGTCTACGACTTGGTTTTAAAAATGCAGACTTTATGAAATCAGAAATACTGGAAGAATGTTGCGTCCTGAACGTGAATAGAGAAAAACGAACTCTATAAATTTTGGACGGCTATTGTGGAGCATAGAGCGTTATGTATTGTAAAAAGAAAGTGCGTTCATAAGTATTGCAGCAGGAGACAACACTGTCATATGTCCTCGGCTATGTGGGCGTGCTGTCTGGCTCATAGGTGAACGCTGTGTCTCGGAACACTAAAATCAGCACCAGCGAGAAAAGCTATTTTTGATCCGCGTTCCTCAAAAGCATCAACAGCAGGGCTAGTTGGTTAGACTACGTTCCCAAAAATGTGACAAGCTTGTAAGAACTACAAGACATCGTCTCAGTCTTTATGCCAGTTTTGATGATGACTAGGGTAACGGCGATGGCGCTATAGGCAGTTATCTCCAGCTTTTAACTATTTTGGGCAGTGTCATAGAGATATAACGCCTGATATACTTAAGTGACTTTTACGTAACAACTGTCTTTTGCAGTTATCGGTTTATGCTCCACGACATGCCACCGCATGAGAGTTTTACAATGATCTCCGACGGATTTTTCACTCGCATATGCAATAACCAGGACGCAGGTAGAGTTCTTGCCTACAAATAATTTGTTCATTTCAGCCGTCGTCACCGGCGCACCTCCTCATCAATGCAAGCCTGAACCAGCGCCTAACTGTTCCCTTGTATTTCCCAGCATTTTGGTAAGCCACACTTTTTTGTTTGGGACGGTTTGTATACGTGTAATGGCATAATCGCATGTTCCGCCATAACAGGACCTTGCCCCGTTTTTTGTGTTAGGTTAGCCTGAGTCGGATTGGATTTGATTAGGTTAAGCTAGATTAGGTTAAGGTTATAGGATAAGAAACACTGACGCGCGTCTGAATGACTTCCCTACCTTTCCTACCAAAACACCCATCTGACAGCTACGTATACCTTGCTTTGAATCGACGCGCCAGCTTTTTACAACAGCTGACTCTAATCCATCAGGGTATAGTAACTGGATGAAAACTCAGATTCTAGAATCCACAACCTCACCAGGTACCGAGTACCAAGACAAGCAAAAAAGCCTCAAACAAACGTACAAGCCCGTGTCAGTTCCTATAGTTCGCGTCATACTTCGCGTCTCAGATCCTCTCCATCCTAGCACTATTCACCCTAGTCCGAGTCCGTCAGGAACAGTCTTTCAAGTCGCCTTCCCCTCCGACACAACGCACAGTGTTTGCGAACGGCTTTCTGGCATCGTAACCCACATCGCATACTCGCGGGCGGACTGTGATCCGTCAGAACGCCGCGCTAAATCCGGCCAGAGCCGTGCAAACTCAAGTCTTAGATCCACCTTGACATTCTCATGTCAAGCTGTGAGACCAAACAAACTTTTGCTTGTTAAGCCTGTCTACAGGCCTTGATTTTCGAAAACGCGTTCTCTTTGTCCTTGCAGCTAAAGCTAATCGTTGGTTTGTTCCTTGTCCATGTTGTTACTCTTAAGTTTGTTCTCTGAGCAAATAGCATGCACTCCTTCGTTGACAGCTACAGGACAGGAAAGGCTTGACAGGAAGGCATTTTACCCGGCACCGCCGCTCCGCACAAGCTAGTAAGATGGCGATTGAGCCACAAAGAGAAGTGCTGAGTGCGTCACACACTTCGACGCTTTTATTAGGAATGTGTGCGTTGCGCACCACGTCGTGTAAATGTACAAAGACCAGCAATCAATGATCTGTCAATTTGGAATGAAATGGAAAAGACAAGCTAACACGAAAAGTACATTTGCTTTCCGCTTACGACATAATTCACGACATTGGCGAGATCCGTACTCAGAGAACCGATATAACATGGACATATATTCAGTTCCTTTCTGACGTCATGAAAATACATAAAAAATGATTGACAATGTGAAGAAGAAGTGAAGGACAAGGAGGGGGGTATGAAAGAATACAGAGCATACACACAAATGGGAATGGGGTAAGGCGAAAATTTGGCAGTTTGCAAATTACATTATTGAAGTTGGTCTCAGATGCAACCTTCAACGAAGAAAATATCGTGTGAGGTTAAGCAATGAGACACGGATGGAGAAGCAACATTTTTGCTTCAAATAAAAAGAATGAATAAAACTACCTGAGTGATTCAGGGAACGATAGAAAAATTATTTACAACTAACAAAGACTGGTCCCCCCCCCCAAACAAAAAAATCTGTCGTAAAGCCCGAATTCGCGTTGGTGTATTAGAGCACAAAAATTCCGGACAAATGTTTGGGGCAGGCAGAGCTAATAGTTTATGTATCGTGGATATCAATCGTGAGATTAAACATGCAATGCACTTTCTGTTTTTTTTTTGGATATGACCGAATACACTATCATGTTATTATTAAAGATATGCTACATCTGACCTGATTGCTTGTAGATTACTTGGCGTAATTATAGAGTTCGACAATTTGGAAATACTTGACAATGTCGAAAGCTGGAAGTGTACAACCGTCGTGTCTTGTCAGCTCATCACATGGGGCAGAAACCTAGATATTAACAAAAAAACTTGAAAAGAAGCTAAGGACCACCAAGCGTGCAATGGAACGAAAAATCATAGGCGTAATTCTAGAATATAGGAAGACAGGGCACATACACATAGCACAAACAAGGAGAGCCGATATTTTAGCAGATATTAAGAGGAGGAACATTGACTTGGGCAGGTCACGTCATGAGCAGGACAGATAACAAAGAGCAATTATAACGCCGGAATGGATGCCATGATGTGGGAAACGTGCCCTAGGAAAAGGACGGCAAAACGTTGAGGGGGGGCGAAGAAACTAAGGAATTCAGGCGTGAAATAAAATCAGCTATGGTGACATATGGTAAACTGGCCATCAATAAGAGATGCCTTCTTCCTGCAGGGGACGTAAAGCAGGTTGATGAAGACGAATATGATCGTGGTCATGCACTTGCTAGTAATTCTGAAATGTTAAACTTCCTTATTCCTACAGGCATTCAGTTCTGGCATGGCCGCGTAAAAACAACGCTTGCCGCAATCATGAGCTTACCCATTTCTTGTGCAATAGAGTCTTCGATATTATTGTTCACGCAAGACGTGTTTCACGACGCCAGCGTTCTTTGTTTCTCTGCTCCTGTGTCCGTGTATGTGCGCCAAATCTTTTTGTCGCAATGCGCTACAGCTTCTCTAAAATATCGAATCTTCGCGCACTCCACGCCTGAGTGAAGCGTTCTTCGTAAGATGGCGCCACAGCCCCCCTTTTGTGTCCCACAAAGCTAACACGGCAGGGTTACCCCTGTGACAGCTGTAAAATACACAATCGAGAAGAAAACAAAAAGATAATTATCAATGCAAGCACCATGAAGCTGCTCAGTCGCCACTGCACATATTGTCAGGCTTTGTACTTTGGCTTTACTTTTTTAAAGCGAAGTTCTTTTTTTTAATTTTAGTCAGTGATCGATACGTGTCTGGTTTTTAACGTCCTGTGAATGCCAGCCGAGCTTCCGTAAATAACACTAAGTGTTGGCCGACAAATCATTGCCAATGAGCGCATTAGAAAGCAGTAAAAATGACATAAAACATGAAATTTTTAAATCGATTTGTAAGCTTGCTACGAAGTGCACGCAGATCGTACAATAACATGATCCACAGCCCTGCCATTTATTTTTAATATCGCCGCTATTTCAATTCAAGGACATTATCAGGGATGTCCTATACTGAACAAGTCTTCATGTCTGACTGATGATCTCCAGAGTCAATGTGCACCACTGCGACCCTGTTTTTCATACACGAACGTTTTTCATGCATTAACAGAAAAATATCTCACTAGAAAAAAGAGCCTTAGACAATACTGCACAAATTGTTGCAAACATAAATAACACCGCGAAGCGCAAAACAATAGCGTTAGCAATTACAAGAAACATCTCGTGATCTTCGCCAATGCACAACGATATACGACACGCCTCGTCTCCTGCCTTGACCGGGTGCAGTTCTTGAACCCGTGCCAGTACGTGTGCTTCGAGCGACTGCTGCTGCCCAGCATCACCGTCAGAAAACACAACGATGGAACGCTGTGCACGGTAAGCGCATTGACGTCACGTTCAAAGCCTCCTTTGTGCCCGGAACGCTCTGCCGCTTGTTCTTTTCCCGGGTGAAATCGGTTCTTACAGGACGCTCCAGCTATCCGAGATTTACGCGCAGTTATGCGGCTATTCTGCAATAATAGCACACTGCAGCGTACTACGTCATTGCTCTCTATTGCATGCACTCTCCTTATTTGCGTATACGTTACGCGATTTAAGCAATGTTTTCACAGAACTGCGTTGTATTATCATAAGCCGAGAGCTCGATACGAATTGTTTCTTTGTCTAGCCTACACGTGCCGCTCAGATTAGTAGCATGTGAAGCTAAGTAGGAGTTAGTGTATGTCTCACGTACTGTACAGACCTGCATGAACAGATGTACTACTGAAGAGTGGCTTACCATTGGTGTGAGCGGCATTGTACTGTGTGCTCGCGCTTTGTGTTGCGCGGAAAAATAAGATTGGTTGCATCAACTAAGGTCATAGACCAACGGCTGTCACCCATACTCGATTGAAAGTACAATGATTGTCGCGATTGTCGCGATTGTTGAGGCATCGAAATTTTTCGCCATTAAAAGCTGCAACATGATAGTTCCCAGCTCATGAAAAATCAGGACGGCTCACTTCAGTTTCGCTGGTTAACCCTCTGTGCGCAGTTCTTGGGCGGTAATTTTAAGCCTACTTGGTCCCTGACCTATGTTCGTATTTTTATAGAAAGTTCACCATACTTTAAACGTTAACCGCAGAAATAGACTGACATCAATAGACAGTCTCACGTTCAAATGTATTTAGGAGGATGTTCGACGACCAAGACTTCTGTTGGGTTGGAAGAAAAAATCAACGATGGAGAATATAATATACTCTACTGTGCAAGGGGTGCACGCAGCCGAACCTGATTTCCAGTTTCACCACAAAAGTTTCACTACAGAAATTTATTATATCGCAGGCGATCAACATCAACAACAATTCAACATAGCGCAATGATAGCTTAGTAAACGTGTATGCTTACGAGAAGATGAAAAACTTAGTCACATAGACAGGAAACCTCAAATGGCGTGCAGGCAACACATGCAATCGTTGCTTCACACACACACACACACACACACACACACACACACACACACACACACACTCACACACACACACACACACACACACACACACACACGCACACACAGTATTGTCACAAACAGATATGTATGGCTCGTGTATACATTTCTTTGTGAACAAAAACCAGAAATAATACGTGAATATGTATATCCTGTGCATTTACATGGCTTTCCTGTTGTTACCAAACGAGAAATCAGCCTACCAATACCAGGCAGTTCCGAAAGACAACCTTCACACGTCTCTGACAGACGAACACGAAAGGCAGACTAGCGTAAATAGAATTTCTCCTGACCGAAAAAAAAAAGAGCTTCTACGAGAGAACAGGCAGAAATTCTATGTGACAGTCCCTCCAAGATCACGAACAGAGCGCGACGGCAGCGGATTGCCGCTAGCACGTCGCAGGGATTGCGTCGAGGACCTTTAAACAACGGCAACAATGAGCAGGCACGCGAAGCGACCTCGAAAACAAGGCCCAGGTGGTGCATTAAAAGAAAAAGTGGATAATGATTTGGAGTATGAGGTACTCTATTCTGTAAAAGCATAAGGCCGTCCCGTCACACTTCCAAGTGTACGTGTGTGTGTGTGTGTTTTGAAAAAGTGGTAAACAATTTAGAGTAGATAGAGTAGATACTCTACTACGGGAGAGCATAAAGCCGTCCCGTAGGCCTCAAACCAGCCTGTACAAGACTCTGTATTTGGAAAAATTTATTGTCACAAACGTCAATAACGCTCAACAGAACGTTTTCTTCTGAGACATACAATAACGATGATGACAAACAGGCGTCATTTACATGAACATGTATATGAGATTACGTTGAAAGAACATGTAATTCGATGGTTCACACAAACACAACTACAAAAATATTTCAAGGTAAACAAGGTGCACAAATAAAACATTAATACGTACATTTTGCATACTTACATGTTGGCATGCCATTTTTGCCGGCGCATCGACACATCAGCCTACCAATACCGGGCCGGCCGAAAGAGAAATTTCACTCGTCCGAGAACTAAACGACGACACAGAGACAAGAAGGACACGAAACTCTGTGTCGTCGTTTTGTTCTCGCGCTATAACTATCGTCATGCCATACTAACTAGCCCAAGCTGCCACACTTCTAATTCACTCGTCCGTCACAGACCGATACAAAACGGCAAGACCAGTGCCAAAGAAAATCCTCTTCGCCGAGGAAGAAGAGCTCCTCCGACAAAACGGACAGCAGCTCCGAGTACAATCGCTCTAGGATCGGGTAGAGCACGCGGCGGTGGCGGCCCGCTGCAACCGCTTCACAGCGGTTGCGCCAGAGGCAGAAAAAGCCGGCAACAATGAGAAGACAAGCGAAGTGGCCTCGCGAACAACGCCCAGAAGAAACGAAGTGATTTACTTTGAGGCAGCGAAATTCGGCATATACGGCTCTCCAAAAAACGCGAGCAATGACACAATGTCTCAGAAAATACTCATTTGTTTCCCGAAAAGAGCAGTTCGAACATGTTGCTGACTGGACCATTCTCTACCTTTCGAGGTGGTCGAGAGTGGGGAGCACAACCCATCCCAGGCGCCACATGTAGTTCCGGAGGTGTCCAGGCAGAAAAGAAGCCGTTAACGTGCTCCCAGACACCCGTCTAGAGCGAGCACGGCGGGCTGGTGGGACCAACGGAAGCAAAAAAAAAGCAGCAGTTGTCTCACAACCTGGTTGTTCAAAATATCTGTGCCAGCACAGGTCGACTGGACAAGGCTCTGTGTTTAGAAAAAAATGTTTAACGATATCGAGTACTTGGTACTCAACTATGATAGAGCATGAAGCCGTGTGTTAAGAAACATTTGTTGACAATTTAGAGCTCTTGATACTCTACTATGGGAGAGCATAAAGCCGTCCCGTGGGCCTTGCAAGAGGTGGAGAAACAATGCCTGGCGAAATTGATTTACCGAAGCGGCCGTGGTGAACTGCTAACGCCAATAACCTGTAAACACATCAACAGTTTTGGCTTCAGTTTGTACGCAGTATGTCTTCATTTCAAAGTATGTAAACTTAAAAGAAAGGGTCTTAATTTTCAAGTAAAAAATGATATTTCATGAGGAAGGCATAACTTGTAACCTAACTTTGATCTTTGAGCACTTGCACGGAAAAAATTAAAAAAATTGCCCGCAGCTTCCCTCGGGGGAACACTGAGGAGGATGCGGAGCATATAATTGGTTAACGGGGTGTTAAAGTGCGACTTACTTGGGTCGATGGCTAAATTGGTTAACGTGGTTGTGAAATGGGGTGTTAAATTGCGACTTACTTGGGTCGATGGCTAAATTGGTTAACGTGGTTGTAGGAGGGGGTGTTAAATGAGTGAACACGTACACACGTATGCGAAAGGGCGGCGCTGGTCGAAGGGACGTCGATCATTGTGTTTGTGGGTTCGTTGGAATTCATTTCACCGCGACCTTGGACGTCGACGCGCCGTACAAACCAACCGACGAGCGGCAACTGAGCGAGCGAGCGCCGACCTTGAGTATATATACAGCGCGACGGCGCATGCACTGTCAGCTGTTGAATGTTCTCGAAGGAGAAGCGCGCGCGGCACAGATGGTGGGCGACGGCGCGACGGCGCATGCGCGCGCGTCAGCTGTCGAATGTTCGAGAAGCGGTGCGGGCGGCGCACTACAAGGCGCGAGTATAAGATGCTTCCGCATCTAAAAAAAACTATAAAGAAATGTGCTGCTGTGTAAGCGCTTGAGGGAGGCAGGCGTGTACATTGAAGCTCGCTAGTAGCCCCTTGCGTAACGCCAGCACTCATTGACCCATGTTGGCAAGAGACACCATAGAGTGACCAGGTGCCGCTACGCAGTTCTCATCAGACGCGCCAGTGTTGCTGACCCTGACCGCTAGGGGCGCGAAAAACATGCATCCCACCTGTGCTACGGTTATGACATGGAGGAAGGAAAGGTGGGAGAGGCCCTGACGTCGCTCGTTGTGAAACCGTGGTGAAGCCGGAAGTCGGCCATATTGACTGGGCGAATTATCCTCTCTTGTTTACACATGAATGCGAAGCAGAAGGCGCGACTCCCTCTCTGGCTCGGAAAGCACGTGGGCTGTGCAGCGCGCGTGTCGGGACAATCCGAAACTAATGGAACGGGGCTCAACAGCCTGTGCCAACGCGACACCTTTGGCGAAATCATTTCGTCTGAGTATTAACAGCGAGTAACGGCTAGCCGCCAAAGAAGCAAGTACAAGAGAACGCGTGCTAGATGCACTGACAACGGCGAGTTTTTTCACGTCATTAATTCAGCAACTGTACAGACATCACGATTGGTCGTGCGTCTTATTTACGGTTGCATTCCGACACGAGACTGACGCAGCGCCCGGCCACTGTGCCCGTGTTCCGCGTGAAACTCACGGGCGTCACCATTCTGCGACTGTGGTCACTTTGAGCATGGTGCAAGTGACACTTGAACGTGGTTGCTCTAACGTTGAGATTACAATGCTGGGGGCGAGAATAACAAGCGGAACAGAAAAGGTCTTTTAACATGCACATGCAACTTGTTACTGTACAAATACAGAACAAGAAACTACGTATGTGCACATGGTCCTCATTGCGTCTTGCTGGGCACAACAGTTTCGTCCGTTGCCACAAGCAGGAGCACTGCCCGGCCGCCACTGACCTGCAAGGCGTTTGTCGCCATTCCGCTTCGTCATGGCGCCCAACGCAATTTCGCTGAACACTTTAAATGCTTCATCCGCGTCATCCGCCGCACGACACATGGATATGAGCTCGTTCTACGACGCACTGTTCACGTTCCGTAGTGGACTAAAGGTTTTGTAAATGTTGCTAAGAGTACAGTAACTGCCAGGAGAACACTGCGTAACCAACAACGCGGCGCAGAACATGGATATTGTCCGCCACGGCTGAGCACGAGACCTGCGGAGGCACACATGCCGCCGCCAGCCACGGCCGCTCACTGCTAGACCAGCTTCACAGCGCAACACGTAACCATAGCAACGCTGCCATTGTGCCCAGTGAATATGGCCGCCATGATATTATTTCCTCCACACTTTTCACTTGGCGCGCCGGCTGGGCATGCCCTCTCCAACTTTTCCTTCCACCGTGGGTTATGGTATGGTAGCTAGCCACCATAGTTAAAGGTCTGCTCACTCATGGCAGGAGGAGACTCTTGTCGCATTCGTCATGTCCGGCCACGGCTGAATTTCGCTTCTGCTCTCCGCGCATGGCGGGTTGGCAGTCGCATTGGACAAAAAAAAATGAATCCAGTTTCCGGTGAAAGGTACACGAACTGCGGAGCATTGTTTCTCTTGCGTTTATCGTCTGTCAACTAATCTTTTAAATTCTCTCGTGTTGTTTTCTCGTGTTTACGGGCTTTTTTTCTGTTATTTGCGCCTTATTACGTGTATTTTATATATTTCTTGTGTTCTCTTTTCGTTTTATATATCATTTTGTATCCTTTTCAGCGCAAAGCTCACTCGGGGAATGTAAGATAGGTGGTCGTCATAAGCATTCACAGTAAAGAAAAGAAAAAGAAAGAAAGAAAGAAAGAGAGAAAGAGAGAAAGAAAGAAAGAAAGAAAGAAAGAAAGAAAGAAAGAAAGAAAGAAAGAAAGAAAGAGAAATAAGGAGTGTGTCGTCAGGCACATGATAATTTGGCTGCCCCCCGTTTTTCCAATGAGGGAAAAGCTCCTAACGTTTTTTAAAGACGATAATCTTTCTTCGGGACCTTCGACGCCAAAACTTTGGTCTGTCTGTCTGTCTGTGTGTCAGACTGCCCATCTGTAGATTTGTCTATTTGTCCGCGCAACGATATCCTGAACGGCACCCAACGATACGTCAAATAGCCAACCCCATCCGCAGCATCCACCAATATTGCTCAAGTTTCAGTGTTAATACTTGTGCGATTGTCAATTAAAAAGCATATATTGCGCATATCTGAGGCACCATAATAACACGTCGATGTTTTGTATGTGTGCCTTTATACTAGAAAAGGTATACATAAGTAATTCTAAGGACCGTAGCGTTTATCAAGCAGCGCTGACAGTGCAACGCTTTGCTAAGACAACACGGTGGTGGCACCTGCCCGTCGCTTTGCGTTCTACACTTCATCGCCTCCGAGACAGGCGCGCATCTTTCTCCGTGGGCACGCAGGCCTTCCTTCGTTTTCGAAGATAACTGCCAGATGGCGCTTGTGTCTAACATGCCTCGATGCACTCGTTCGCCTTCGCTGCACGGATCGAGACTCTCCAACGCAGCGCTTTCAAAATACAATTAACCAATTTTCTCGCGCAGAACATCAAATAAACGTTTTGTTCACTCTCTCCCCACGCAAAACTATCGTCTTTCGACGACATTTGCAGTGAAACAAGCAGATACGGTGCCATTTTTTTTTCTTTTTTCGCAGCCCGCTTTCGGCTTCTTGGGCATCGGAACTTGCCACAACGGCACCTGCGTCCAGCCCACGTCTCATGGCCCCACGACGGTGCAGCCAGGGACTCGTCCTCCTCCAAGGGACACGTTCCTACCCAGAGACATAACAGCCTCGCACCATCCACGAGGCTCGACAGTCGTGCCCGCAACCACGAGTCACACCGGTCACTCAACGGGCACTACTGCAGCGCGCACTGCAGCCACTGTTCGGCCAGTTCACATAATGCCTTGAATAGCGCACGAGTTTTCTATGCGCTTGTTCTGAATATTCATTTTTTTATTGGAAACTGTACGTCGAGCTTTTCCAATCGTACGTATACGATTGCAACACTATTTGTGCTGGTTGTATGCACGGCTCTACGATGCTGTTTTCTTTTTGGGGTTGGTTTTCTTTTCTTTCGTTCAGTGAAACTGTGCAGCAGCAGTGTTTATAATTTAGCACAGCTGGGAAAATGAGTGAGAATTTCAAAAAAACATAAGATGCTGTGCTAAAACGATGGTGTCTCTGACAGCCCACATCTGCGTTGTAATGCATTGTCAATATTAAAAATACAAAAAATACAGTTTTTCTTTCAGTACACATTGTTTTTTTTCTTGTGGTGGTTGAAAGATTAGGACACGGAGGAAATGATAGAAATAATAACTATTTAACGTAATGAATTTACCGATCCTCAGTTTGACGTCCAGATCTATATAAACATATATGAGAAAATGCACCTCGAAGAATATCATAGGCTCTACTGAAAGCGAGTCAGAATTGCAAAAGCCAATTAATTGTCTGCACGAACAGTATTAGACTGCCTTCTCACACGCTTTTAAAAAACAAGTGCGTAACAGGAATTTTTTTAACAAAAGCGTGCTCTGTCGACCCCTTCACCTTACCGGTATCATACGTGAGCGAATAGGCCAACTCAAGATAAAGAGCGCTTACCAGCGCAAACGACAGGGCAGGAGGGGACAGGAGAAGAGACGAGACAGAGCGCTCTTTTCCTGTCCCCTCCTGCCCTGTAGTTTGCGTTGGTAAGCACTCTTAATCATGTTATACCAACACGCCCAATTCTACTGTCTCTTAGCCAACTCAGAACGTTTCATTATTCGTAACTTCTCTAGGTATATCGTTTACAAAAACAGGCATTGCAGTGAGTTTTCTTATTCTTTTTTTGTCTGTGATACTACTATTTCTTTCGCAGATGGTGTGATATGCACATATTGTATGATTGTTCTCACACTCATTTTTTGCGCACTTGTTTCAGGTGGTCAGCGCTTAGAGGTCGTAGGTATTTTATATTCGTGGTGTAGCAGAATGCACAAGAGATCGCGTTGCAGGACTAGAAACTATAAAATAAATAAATAAAATAAAAAGAAAAATAGGCATATTTCGCGCTTTCAAACAAAGCACAATAAGCTATATATCTAACGGTCAACGTGTGGCAAGTCCAACCACTGCAGTTCTACGCACGAAACAATGGCCATCCGAAGGTGTGTCTGTTTCTTGGACAGCAGCGGCCAGCACGATCGGCGGATTAAGTCGCTAAGGTCTCACAGCTAGGCCTAGCCGACGAGGTGTCGAAGTTGAACAAAAGAAAACTAACTGCTTATACGTCCAAGAATCTCTCTCCCGAATTTGGTTAGCCACACGATGCAAGAATCATTTCCCTGGGTTAAACTGCTACTCCTTTCCTGCCTTCTGGGTAAGTACGAGTTTCGCATTTCCTCCACTATACAATAATGAAAAAAAAATAATGTCGCTTCAGGTTATCATTCTCGTCAGCACATCTCATGCACATGGGCATCTGAGGAAACGAGAAACACCTTTAAAAAAGACCATCTTTTGAATGAGTCAATGGAGTTTGGTGAAGTCAAAATATGAGCCACCTTGCGTACAAATGTTTACCTGTACGCCGAGACAAGTTTTCACTAAATCACGTGCCCTTGCAAGCTGCTCTTTTTTTTTACAAATTAACCACTTGAGAAACACAAGGCAAGAAAAAGATTATGTCTGATATCTCGCCACAAGGAAACTCACAGCGTTCCGTTTCTTACTAACATTTCATTGCTACTGCGGTGGCACAGCTGCATTTTCGCATTGCGGCGGCGAGTTGTATAGGTGGGCAACTCTGTGCATCGTAGATGCCCCCGTCGATATGAGTCAGCACCTAATTCAGAGCTCTGCCCCGGTGTGCAAGTACTCAGGTTCGATTATAGGTGGCGATGGCATCGTTTTGCTTTTGTCTGAATGTGTGTGTGCGAGAGAGAGAGAGAGAGAGAAAGCTTCCGGCTTACTCTAAGGTCCACGTTAACAGAACACATATAGCGTTGGCATCCTAGCGCACCCATAAGAAGAAGGGCGAGGGGGTGAATTTCTTCTCCCTCCCCGAAGTTTTTAAATCTTGCGTGTATGCATAAACATGCGCACACACAGACATGCATGACCATACATCAAATATTATCGGGCTACCTCTCAGGAAAAATGAGTAGCCGAAAAATGAGGTGGTCGAAAGGAATCCATCTACACCATGCTTCATGGGTAGGTTTCGGGACAATTCTCCGCTCGATTCCCAATTTAAGGCTTCGGTGACACGAATAGTCCTGTGATTATGTCTCAATACATGAATTCAGGTAATCATTCATTGTACGTATAAGGCGTGATTATATCCGCCTACAGTGACATCTTAATTGGTAGAGCACAATATGGTGACGTTTGAAGTATCCCTCCACTGAAGAGAACAGCTTTATGTTGTGTTTCGTATTGGCCATAGTATTATAGTCCCAATAAGAGTTGATTTTTACTCCAGGCTGCGCAGCAGTGTGTTTAATTTTGTGAGTGCAATAGGAAGAATCGCTACGTATACTGGCCTCCCTAACCACCCCTGGCGAATGGCCAGTAAAATACCTAGTTTTTTTTTAATTAGAAGTTAAGCATTTAGCTTTCTTGAGGTCTGGAAGCGATAGCTCACTTTCAGACAATGACATCACAAGGACTTGATCCAGGAACCCTTCGGGAGGTCGGAAAACTACAAGTGTGAATGTTTTTGAAGGCGAAGTTCTTTCGATTTAGATAAAATAAAACAACAATATCGATAAAACAACATTATTAGATGAAGAACTATCGTGCTGAAAATAGCTTTACGAAACAATGCGTAAAGCTATTACCCGTTGTTTTCCTTCTTGCTCAGATTTTGCAAAAAAAAATTATATACGGTTCACCAAGGTGATGAAGTGCCTTACTGCGGACATACATTGGTAAAAATACTGGTATGACTATGTTCTCATTGCTTCTCTATTTCCAATTCGATAGTCGGTCGAACGGTGCTCATTATACGTCCAAACCAGATTCCAAAACGACACCCAGTGAAATAGAGTCAATCGAATGAATCCCTTACGTAATACAGGTACAGCACAGGCAGTGTAGAGAGAAAAGCCTGCCTCGGCAGATTTTCGGGGAAATATAGCAAGGGCGTTTGGTTCCTCAAGTCATGACAGATGTGTAGGTGACGAAGACTAGTCAGAGTCCACTTCTGCATGGACGCAACACTTGTACAGCGGGCGTACACGTTCTGATGAAAACTGCAAAACGAGCAGGACGATCCAGGTGGCTCTATATTTTCATGAGATCATTATTTGTCCCACATTATGTATTTCGCTGTCTCAGCTTATACGGCTCGCCAAAAAGGACAGGAAGAATAATACTAGATGCAAACCTCTTTTCTTTTCTCGTGTTAAAAGAAGAAAATAGAATATTTTAATGGGTTCTATTTAGTCCTTTTTAAGGACACCCCTAAACGTGAAAGGAAGAGGCCTAATTATGAGGACACTGTATTCAATGATTCAGTGGTATCATGCTTCCTACAGAATTGGTTAGTTTTTTTTCGCAACACAATGGCTGCTGCACGGGTACGCCAACTACAGGGAGTCATCCTGGAGATGACGAAGTACAAAACTTACACTGTGCTGGTGAAATCAGCCAAGCAGGCGCTTCAAGCGAGGAATTCCGACCGAGAAAACAAGTATATATATATATATATATATATATATATATATATATATATATATATATATATATATATATATATATATATATATATATATATATATATATATATATATATATATAGATTTTAAAGAGTCTGGCTTCGGTTGCCGTAGAAGTTAGGGAAAATAAAGAAAATTAGTATACGTCTCTAAAAAAACTGTTTATTGGTGACGTTTCGATCGGAGACCGATCTTCATCAGGTGTGCGATGAAGATCGGTCTCCGATCGAAACGTCACCAATAAACAGTTTTTTAGAGGCGTATACTTATGTTCCATATATATATATATATATATATAGATAGATAGATAGATAGATAGATAGATAGATAGATAGATAGATAGATAGATAGATAGATAGATAGATAGATAGATAGATAGATAGATAGATAGATAGATAGATAGATAGATAGATAGATAGATAGATAGATAGATAGATAGATAGATAGATAGATAGATAGATAGATAGCTAGATAGATAGATAGATAGATAGAACAAATGTATACATAAGGGCTCGTTTTTCCGTGTTTTACACAATAATAATGACGTATAACAAACAATAATGCCCAGAAAGTATAGGGAAGTTATTAGACCGAAATTTGTAATGTAAATGTGAAGAAAGAAAAGTGGGTGAAAAGATAACCTGCCGTGAGCAGGAACCGAACCTGCGACCATCGAATAACGCATTCGATGCTCTACCACTGGGCTACCACGGCGGCTACCCCTCTAGCCACTTAATCGGGTATATATGTGAATTAAAACGTGGGAGTGTCAGTGTGACGCCACTTTTCGTGCCCAGCGGTTGAGCAGCTGGTGTGAGCAATAACGACCGTAGAGATGCAAAAGCAAACAAAGCCACCGTGAACGAACGCGTCATGTTTACAACTTCTTTCCGTTCAAACAGTGCAACCGTTTACCAGTGAGCGTCGGGCTTCGACAGCCGGGGACAATGATGATTACTAAAAAAGCGATGATGACATCACCAAATTGTGGGTTCGAACATCAACCAAGGCGTGCCATGTAATGGCGCGAAACTATATTTATTTCAGACTCATTCATCGGCAGAAATAATGATAAAACGTATTATCTCCTCGATTCATGCAGCCTGTTAACTGACTTGCTTCATCTAGGTTAGTTATTCTCATGCAAAGTAAAATACAACTTTAAATTTGAATCCGCGATGCTGCTTAATGCATTGCATGCAATAACCAAGACGAAATTTGACGAAAAAAAAAGACTTTTCGAGCAAGTTCTTGCTCAAGTTTTATGTACGCAATTATGTCCGGAGCGAAATTCACATATCGAAAAGGGAACATAAAAGACAGAATGTGAAGCGTCGATTTTTTTTTCTCTTACATTCCCAGGTTTAAATTTCGCGCCACAATTAAGTATGGGTGAACATAATATTTTCCTTTTTCGCTGAAGCTGAATTACCGTACTGTTCGACCCCGACGGCTTTGGTTTTTATTATTAGACTGCTTCTTCGCTTCTCGTGCTTCATTTATCAATCATTTCGCAACGACATGCTGCGGTTATATATTTTCTTCAACTTACAATCATCACAGTGTGAAAAACATTGCAATTCAGATGGCGAACGCAATGCGCTATCTTCCAGATTCAGAATACCTGAAGCAAAAATATGGGCTGTTTTTTTACCAGGATGCTTTTCATTAGAAGATTATTTATACTTCTCCTTTTATTTTAACTTCGCTTTTTTATTATCTTTTCTTCCCCTTACCCCTTTCCCCGGCGTAGAGTTTGACGTCAGTCGATCTGAAAACTGGCTAACCTCTCTGTTCTTCTTTTCCTCCTCCTCCTCCTCCTCCTCCTCCTAAAATCATACATTGTGTGCCTACTTTTTCAGCGGTCGTCTACGCCAGAGAAAAAGTGAGAATGAAAAATGGTGCCGAGTGCAAAGGCGAACTGGTGAGTCGTAATAAACACACCCACCACCACCACCACCACCACCACCACCACCACCACCACCACCACCACCACCATCATCATCATCATCATCATCATCATCATCAACAACAACAACATCATCATCATCATTATCATCAGATCGACCCGGCTTTCTGTGTCGGCAGTGCGTGTCTCACACATGGCTCATCCAGCTGTGAAACTGTTGTGAATTTTCGCTTCGATGTGAGTTTGCCCTCAGCCAGTTAGCTTAGGCCTGAAATAACGGAACGTGGTTTATTTAGAAGATCTGCTGTTTTCTTTTTTTGTCACACTTTCAAAACATTTATAGCCTCTGTCCTTTGCTTGTTATTTACATTGAATTCACGATTCATGTTTCTTTCTTTTTCTGTTTTCAACTGTTTATTCTTGACGTTGTTCCGGCGTAGGACGCAAAAATTGACGGGTATGCACCACTGAAAGCATGTATGTGCCAAGCAGCTCCTAGCATAGCACAATCATGTAGCGTATAGCATGGCAAGAGCAAGGGAAAGAAAAGCGAGCGTTAGGTGTAGGGATACGAGAGCGAGGAGAAAAAAGGACGATGGGAAAGGGTAGAGCATGACAGAGTCTTGTATAGTATCATCATCATCAGCCAGCCTACGCCCACTGTAGGACAAAGGCCTCTCCCATGTTCCGCTAGTCAACTCGGTCCTATGCTTGCTGCTGTCACTTTAAACCCGCAATCTTCCTCATCTGTTCACATAACTTTCTGTTGCCCCCTCGAGCGTGTGCATTCTCTTGGAATACAGTCTGTGATTCTTAATGACCGCTACGTGCCCATGACCATTTTTTCTTACCCTTAACACCCGTCCGTTCCCTCATACAATTTTCTCTCTCCTTGATCCTTAGCGTTACACCTATAAATTTCCTTTCTATTGCTTGTACAGCAAACATTATAGAGAGTGTCAAGTAGTTCCTAACTTAGCGCAGTCATGCATACACCAAGAAAGGAAAGGAGGATAGTGGAGTGCAAAGCATGTATATACTTTACCAAGGAGGTGATAAACGGAGGTGAAGGCAAGGAGGACTAATGCTATGTGAAGGAGGAGAAAAAGAAGGATGTGAGAGGGTGTACTATAACTCAATCATTTACAGTATACCATCACAAGTGGTGGGAACGAGAAGGGCTAGTGAGGAGGAGGGATGTCCGGATCAAGAGCAGAAAAAGGAGAGATGGAAATGTATAATGACAATATGAAAGGTAGAAAGAGGAAGGAAACAAAGATAAAAGAAAGTGTATAAATGCTAAAGAACGTAAAATAAACAAAAAGGAAAAAGAATGTCAAGAAGGAACTCAATCTGTGTTCGCTATAGCAGTGGCGCTTGCTTTCCAGCTCCTCTATTCACTCAGTTTGCGCCGGCTTAAAACTGACTTTAATGTTTGTTTCTTTGTTTGTTTGTTCCCGGTTGTCGATGCTCATCTGTTATGTTGAGTTCTGTTGCCAACATTCTCAACCTCATCCTCCATCCCGTAAGCTCACCCTTGACGCCGTGGAAAGAGATTTGCGCGAGGCTTATCCTATACGAACGCGGTCGGGAAGAGACGCAACGTTACATTCACCGCAACAATGCACAAATACACTACGGCCGGGTTCATCGACTCTCCAGCAGGGAGCATATGAAAGGCACTTGAAGCAGGTTGTCTACAAGCACAGATTTAATTAACCAAATGAAGCCGCTGTAACGCAAACTTCAAAGCCCACAGACAAAATAATGCGACACACGCAGGTGCTAACTTCCGAGTGAATTTTTGTTATTGAAACACCTCAAATATAAAAGTAACCCCGGGCCTGCGCAGCTTCTGATCCCCAACGCCATGACACACCAAAGTAATAAGGTTCGGCTATCAAGATAAAGAACTGTTTCATACAAAAAAATAAAAATAAAAAGTCCTTAAATCTAACAACACTATCAACGTGCCGCTGAAGGTGTGCAACCCTCGTTCCACCGGTATACCCACAGCACCTTCGCATCGAAGTGCGCTTTCAAACTGAAAAGACCTAAACTCCGGCACTTTGAGCCCTCCCAAGCACCATAAAACGTAGTTTAAGCCGATGTTGGCACATTCAACGCATCTTAATGTATCTAAGTTGACGATTTCGTACACCTGCTAAACAGGCTGAGTCAAGCGGTGAAAGCTTCAAAGTTCTCGTCAAAAACCAAAAGTGGTCGTCAATGGCAGTTTCAACACTAGTGGTACAAAAAAACTGCCCTCGCCTGATGACGTCATCATGACGTCGCAGGTCACAGAGTTCTATGACCTTAGCATGACGTCACTGTGACGTAGCTGTGAAAACACGTAACTGTAAGTGATATGCTGACGTCATTCCAAGACATTGTCGCTTGGTCCGAGGTGGGACGGTACCGTGGACACCCTGCTAAACTACGTGAGGTGTAGAAAGCGCGTCTGTGTCCTCTCTGAGTGTGTGTAATTTTTGGCGCTTGTTTCGTCATGTAGAAATGTTCCTAACCTCCGATCCCGGAGGAAATGGAAGGCAACTTCCGGCTCTGAAAGATTTTTTTTAATGCGAAGCATTCCTTTGCATAAAGCAGGCGCTTTCAGCCACTATTTATTCGTACCAATTCATCTATTTAGCAGCTACGCCTTGGGGTTCTCGTGATTACTCCCCTAGCATGGAGTGAACCAAAATTAGTACAAAAGGGTAAGATGGTTTGGGGAATATGACTGGCTGGTCATGACATTGATAATGTGACAACCCCGTCGTGTACATCGTCAAACCCTTTCCGCCAGACATGTGCGGCACATACCCAAATACCACAGGTGGGTATGCGCCACAGTGGATTGAAAGTTTATGTCTGCCCAGGAACGGCGAGAACAGGCACTGGTCATTTTTAACGCGAGAGAGTTGACATCGGCATGGTTGACTCGACGAGTGCAAAGAATAGATATCGGGGCCTCAGCAGAAATAAGACACAAGCATATTACGTGGCAATGAATTATTGGACCACAGAGCCACGCCAGGCCTCGATGCTGCTTTGAAAAGAAATTGAGGGACCCATAAGCTTCGTTTTTAAGAGCCGAACGCCATAGCGAAATCCTGTCCTTTATGAGAACTTCAACCACTTCGAACATACTTTTTGTTGCATGATGTAACTCAAGAAGTTTAAATTCGATGAAGTTGAAAGCGGCTTCTGTCAGTTAAGCTTTCGCATAGAATTTCATTCTGTGCAATAGGTAGCATGTTTTCAACTACGAAAAATTATGCGCACCAAATCCTTTCGTACTTGCTATGCACCCACAATGTGGCCTTAGGGGAACTGTTGTAACGTGCAGTAACGTGTGTGCATTTTGTAATGAGTGACCCGCTTTAAACAATGAAACCGTTAGGATGTTCTGACTCCCGATGGCATTGTACCACGCAATGTGACTGTCATACTACATGGTGTATTGTGAAGCCTGCATTGTAAGGCATGAAAGTCATTTTCACTGCATTTTTCAAGCATAAGTAGTAATTTCAACCATATTTCCAAACAGACACGTAGCTGCGTGGTAGTACACCTGCTGACCACGCAAACAGGCTGGGTTCGATCCTCACTCCTACCCGGAAAGGCTTATCATTTGAACATATGTTTGAACTGTTGAACATATCTGTATGCATACATATTGTGCACATATCTTCAGCGTCATTTCGTCAAGTTTCTATAACTACAACACAGCCACAGTACCTTGACATGCTTCGCATAAGGTCGATTCAAAAAGTACATGGGATCTGACGAATGTTTTTAGGGGGTACACGGGGAGGGGAACCCATGCGATCGACTGAGAAGGAAAATGTCGTTTTCGTCTTTGAGTCGTCTTACGAAAACACATAAAGGACAGTGCAGGTTCCATGAACTCTTTTCTTTCCTAGAAAAAAGTTCGGCAGATCCAACGTACCTTGGGCATCGATGTTATGCGAATCATACAGACGAACGTAGATTGTATTGTAATTCTTTTTCATTGATCGGTAACGTTACGAAGTGGTGCTTAAGATATGTGCAAACGCACGCAGGTGCATACGTTAAACAAACGCATATGTTTTATATAACCAGTTGTTTACAGTTGCGTAACGATGCCAACAGCAACACCGATATTGGCCATACCAGAAGCAGTAAGCTGATATGAAGTGCTGCTGCCCTCGAGAATGGTAGCCCTGGCACCTCTACATAAATCAACCACAGTGGATGGCGCCTTACAACAATTGACCTTAAACCGACATGACGGCTGCATCGCAGGAGTACATATGTAATGTTTATAAAATTGGATAGTCCTCACGGCAACCAAAATTGATGTTTCAGAATACTAGCGTCTATCCGAAAACAGTTCCGAGACCTGGCTAATTCTCTGGTAGGATAAATGATTGCCACGTAGAATGCTGGGGTTCGATTCCAGCTGGGGCCCTGACATTTATCCTTTGTATTCATAGGGTCAACGCTGGCGATGTCAGCTCTTTTTTAATGCTCACGCGGTAAAATTACCCATGTCTGTTCTCACCGTTCCTAAGCAGATATAAATCACTTGTGGCACACACCCGCATACAGTGGCACATACCAGCCCACGATTAAGATTATGATGATGATAATGATGAAAACTTTATTTTGGTTCAGAGAAAACACAAGGGAGACCGTGTATGTGCCACAAATCAGGTGGAAAAGGCTTGGCGACATAGGCGACGTCATTTTCACAATATTCATGTGGTGACCAGCAAGTCAATTCGCCAAACCATCTTACCCTACCATACAAACTTTCAGACAGACAGACAGACAGACAGACAGACAGACAGACAGACAGACAGACAGACAGACAGACAGACAGACAGACAGACAGACAGACAGACAGACAGACAGACAGACAGACAGACAGACAGACAGACAGATAGATAGATAGATAGATAGATAGATAGATAGATAGATAGATAGATAGATAGATAGATAGATAGATAGATAGATAGATAGATAGATAGATAGATAGATAGATAGATAGATAGATAGAGACAGAGACAGATAGACAGAGACAGAGACAGAGACAGATAGATAGATAGATAGATAGATAGATAGATAGATAGATAGATAGATAGATAGATAGATAGATAGATAGATAGATAGATAGATAGATAGATAGATAGATAGATAGATAGATAGATAGATAGATAGATAGATAGATAGATAGATAGATAGATAGATAGATAGATAGATAGATAGATAGATAGACAGATAGATAGATAGATAGATAGATAGACAGACAGACAGACAGACAGACAGACAGACAGACAGACAGACAGACAGACAGACAGCTAGATAGATAGATAGATAGATAGATAGATAGATAGATAAATAGATAGATAGATAGATAGATAGATAGATAGATAGATAGATAGATAAGATAGATAATAGATAAATAGATAAATAGATAAATAGATAAATAGATAGATAGATAGATAGATAGATAGATAGATAGATAGATAGATAGATAGATAGATAGATAGATAGATAGATAGATAGATAGATAGATAGATAGATAGATAGATAGATAGATAGATAGATAGATAGATAGATAGAAATGCTTCGTATATATACGGAGAATTTAGGTGTAATCTATTACTATTTTCCATCCTCTTTCCTCACAATCGTTGCAGTGTAGCAGGCTAGCTTAGGCCGACCTCACTGCTTTTCTGAAAATAAACCTATCTCTCTTTCTCGGATCTACTATAGTAGTAGGTTGCAGCAGCTTATTTAGAAATTAACAGTATACAGCAGTCGCTTCTTTCTACTCTTTTCAGTACATTCCTTTCAAGCCATGCGTGAGGTACTGCAGAGTCAGTTGGGTGTTGTTCGTGCCGAAGTATCAAGAACAACAAGTTGCTGACGGAACTCCATGCCGGGTAAGCACCCTAAATATGGTCATTACCATTGTGCTGTCTTACACTAGTGTATAAAGACTTCGGACGTGTTACAAAAGTTTCATTTCACCAGTAAATCTAGTCTTGGTTTAGGTACACAGCTAAATTTGCCAAAGTACTCTGACACTCGATTCGCTAAGAAGTCGCCCCTCTGCAGTGAACACAACCACAGATCATTGAAGGTTTCTACAGTTTTTACTTTGTCAAGATGTAAATATGTTCGAAGGTATTCAGCGTATTTACCGGATATGCCAAAATCGCTGGTTTTGCACTGAAGCAAATGGGTATCTGTCATGGTTTGCTAGCAGTCATGGGCAAGCAAGCAGCCATACTCACGAACACGACGTTGGTTACGTTGGCACTATGGGATAATTTGGTGCAAATTCACGCGTTCAAGTTAGAGAAGACGCTAAAATGTAAGGACATCCTTTTTTTTTTGGAGCAACACGAAACAAGGTAAATGCAACTGTAAGCAAAGCTTCTATAGAAGCCCGTATCTTCAGAAAACGGCCGCTCATCAGCTTCTCATGGAGCCATCTCTGTGCGGAGGTAACGATTCCGGCTCTACAAAGAATAAACAAAGTGGATGTGTAGCAATATCTGGTAAACAAGGAATGTTTTCGTTCACACTATCATGAAATTTATTCTGGAAACAGTTATCACGGACCCTTGGCCATTTTTTTTTCTTGTGCTTTGATATAGAACCGTTACGTATCAAGTATGCATGCAGGCCTGCTCATTGAAGAGCGACACAACTTAGCGATCTGCTCACCGATAAGGGACAGTGTAGTGAGCGCTACGTGTTCATGAATTAAACCAGGCTGCCTGAATACTGATACATAAAAATGAAGCGAGCACAGTATGCCGAACCATTGCCCCAGTTTTTAGGGGCGAAAGCTCCTTAAAGCAGCACCCGTTCGTCCCTCGTAGTCGTAGTCGTAGTGTGTAACAAGTGTTACATTTTGACCTGCAAGCTGGTGCCGGTGGGGGATTTCTTCTGTCCTTTGTTGAACAATAAAAAGTTAGCGGCGTGCGTGTTACCTAAAAGTCGAATGCTCCTGTCTCTGATTCCACATTAGCAGCCATTGGCATGTACATTGAGCACTATCTGACAAGAAAGGGTTGCTACGTTATACTCGCTGGGTGTAACCTTCTTAGTTTTAGAAAGATTTAGCGAGCGTTGAGCCACAGTGCCATGAATACAATGAACTAGTATATACCATGAACTCGAGGTGGTTAAAGGTGGGAAGTAGATACGAAGCGCAAGCCATAAGAAAATAAAAGCCGAATTCTCCTGTCTCTCATTTCCCATTAGCAGCCACTGGCATGTACATTGAGCACTATCTGACAGGAAAATGTTGCTACGTTATACTCGCTGAGCGTAACCTCCTTGGTTTTAGAAATGTTTAGCGAGCGTTGGGCCGCAGTGCCATGAATACAGTGAACTAGTATATACCATTAACTCGAGGTGGTTAAAGGTGGGAAGTAGACCGGAAGCGCAAACCGTAAGAAAGTGTGCGTGTGCCTCCTCTCGTTTAGTCCTTGGAATGTCCGCTGGATGGCGGTGCTTCTACATGGGGAATATATGATGAAAAGATGCGAGATGGTGGTACTTGGTGTATTGAATAGATGGACGAACGGACGCACAGACAGATGCATGGATGGACGCATGAACGGACGCAGGGGCGGATGCACAGACGAACGCAGGGACGCACGCACGGACGGGCGGATAGACGTATAAACGGTCACACAGACGGACGCATGGACGGACGGAAGCAAGAACGAATGGAAGGACGGATGCTTCGCCCCACTCTCCATCATTCACTCCGTGGATATGCTGCCATTTTTTTTTTATCTAGAAGACACGGGTCACCGGATGTACTCGTGTTGCTATTGCACTCTTCCACAGTGCAGCGTTTCCGCGGGTACGGAGGCAAGCGCTCGGCGTTGCATGTTGTCCGCATCCTCGCTGTAGCCAACACGTTCACCAACGATAAAACTTACGCACCTCACAACTCCGCACACAGCAAAAAAAAAAAAATAGAGTATATCCACGGAGTGCATGATGAGTGGGGCGAAGCATCCGTCAGTCCATTTGTGCTGCCATCCGTCCGTTCGTTCTTGCCTTCGTCCGTCCGTGCGTCTGTTCGTGCATCCGTCCGTGCAAACATCAATCCATTCATCCGTCCGTGCATCTGTTCATCCATGCGTTCGTCCATCCATCCATCCGTCTGTCTCTCCGTCCATTCGTCTGTGCATCTATTCGTCCATCTAGTGAACACTCCAAGTACCGCAATCTCGCATCTTTTCCTCATATATTCACCATATAAAAGTAGCGCCATCCAGCAGACATTCCAAACACTAAACGAGAGGTGGCATGGCCGGACTAGAGGAGCAGCACGCGCGCACTTTTTTACGGCCTGCACTTCGTGTCTAGTTCCCACCTTTCACCGCCGCTTGTTTGTGGCACTGTGGTCCAACCGTCGCTAAACCTTGCTAAAACCAGGGAGGTTACGATAAGCGAGTTAAACATCGCAACCCTTTCTGGTCAGATAGTGCTTAAAGTGCGTCCTTCTGATACCAGTTTTTTATTCGTGAACATGACATTTAAGGCAAATTTTACCGGATATTAAGTCAACACTCGTCTCTGCAAGTTATTTCAACAGAAACAACTATCTCTTTATGAGTGATTAACGAGCGCGGGTTCCCTCCTGAATTCAAATGAGTGCGTGCGTGTCGCTCCTCTAGTCCGGCCGTGGAGGTGGCTACCTACTTTTACGACGCATTACTACTACTACTACTACTACTACTACTACTACTACTACTACTACTACTACTACTACTACTACGATGACTACTACTAAATGAATCGCGGACGCACGACCCACGCCTTAAAGGGCCACTCACCAGGTCCCATACCAAATTTTAGTTAGACAATAGAAGTTGTTGGGTGTCTGATGAGGAACATTTTGCCCCAAAGATTTTTTGAATCGGCTCATCAGGAACGGAGAAAACGATGAGAGGAGGCGAGCTCGAAACCCTTGCCGCTCCTTCCCGTAGCCTTCGCAAGCCAAATCTCTTCTCCATCCTCTCAGGCATGCGACCAAGAGGTCAAGTGCGCATGACGTGCCCAAATAAGTCCATAAACAATTGTATCGGGCCAGTTGGTAAGGATCCATCTTGCTAGGAAGCGCAGCCACTATTACACAGAACACACAACACAAGCGCTTGTGTTGTGTGTTCTGTGTAATAGTGGCTGCGCTTCCTAGCAAGACAAATAAGTCCAATCCCCAAGCACGCTAGTGGCGTTGCTTTGTTGACCAGCGTTATTTTGTGGTCTTCTGCCTGTTTCTGCGGGATGGTTTGGAAACGCTGGCTTAGACGCGGTAGAATAAGTGAGCACAATGAGTGCGCGAACGCGTAGGAGCGTTCCACGGCGGTCGCCTGCTCTATGCACTGACCGCGGGGACACGAACGTATGCGAAACGCCGACACATTAGCCCCGCATCTCATTGCAATTCACGGGAGAAAAATAGAAAAAAGACGCTCACATTCTCTTATTGCGTCTCATTATTTATCTAAAGCTTTATTATTCTCTTCAAGCAACAAATTACATAAGCTACGCTTGCCATGTTATATAGTTTTCGCCATGTCACGTGCCACTGTTTGCAACGTCAGAGCAGAGTCGTCTACGTAGAGGACCAACACCACAGCATTGCCGTGTACGTAGGACCATTCATACGCGCATGTCATGCCCTCATTCTCTGGGTGCGTGCCGGCAGAAGTGAGGGGGGGGGGGGCAGTGTTCATCTTGAAATTTGCCCATTTCCGTGACGCGTAGCGTTGCAAATTTTGGCAGACGTGATCATGAACGTCTCGTCTACGCAATGCACTAGCTTGTCAGCTCAAAATTTTCAAACCTAGTAAGTGGCCCTTTAACGAGCTTCGCCTTTCAAATTAAATTCTCATCTCAATTATTCCAAAAACGCATGCAAGTGCGCAACACCAAAACACGTGACGGGGCGTGTCGTGCAAGCAAACTTCACGAGCGCGCCTTTCCATGCTCCGCAATGGCTGCACCGAATAGTAATGGCGTGCGCCTCTCGTCAGAGGGCGCCCAGGCGAAGGCTTTAGAGGCGAAGCTCCCCAGGCCGTAGGTCGTTCCCTCCGCTGTAGTAGTAGTAGTAGTAGTAGTAGTAGTAGTAGTAGTAGTAGTAGTAGTAGTAGTAGTAGTAGTAGTAGTAGTAGTAGTAGTAGTAGTATGTAGCCACCACTAGTTTATGAGTTAATAGATGGCGTTGTGTACATAGGTGCCTGGGAATAATTAACTAGATTACGTTAGTGCTTTTCACAGCATATCCACGGAGTGAATGATAATGAGTGGAGAGAAGTATCCGTCTATCTTCCCGTCCATGTGTCCATCCCTCCGTGCGTCCGTCCCTGCTTCCATCCGTGCTTCCAACCATCCCACCGTCCATGCTTCCACGCCTCTGTCTTCTGTTCATCCGTCCTTCCGGACACACGGACTGATGGATACACGCACGAACGAACGGATTCTTCTCCCCACTTATGATCATTCACTCCGTGGGCATGCTGTGATTTTTTCGTAACGATTAAACACTATCATAAATTTTTTGCCCATCCAACCTGCAATATTGTTCGGTAAGTAATGCCTTTGTAAAACATAAATACATAAAGCACCCTTGAGTAAAACTAGGTTTTTTGCTACTAGCGTTCGTTCCGTCGCCACCTAGTGGCACTTCAATTGCATTACCCATTACTTCTTTGCCTATGTCGCTGATAATTTAGACGCTTTTAGCCCTACGTTTCACGACTTATTTGGATCGACCTCAAACGAGACATGAGGCGTGTAGACTGCGTCGAGGCGTAGTAGAAGTAAGAGCACGCTGATCTTCTGGTGATTTTTTTTTGGTTCGTGCAGAATCGAGGGCATATCTGTATCGTTTTCCTATTCATTCATTGCCGCATAACATTGAGATAATTAGCCTCAGTGCTCAAGCTCTCCTTAGCAAGCCATGCAACCATTTTAAGAGACTCCGAAGGAATGCAGTGTTCTGCAAAACTCATCGCCTGGCACTCATCATGAGGCACTTTTACAAGCGAAGATCCTGAGTGTTTCGGCTTGTCCGAGGGTCACGTCGTGGTCACGGTTCTTCCTATATAGACGAGCACGCACTGAAAAAATCGGTTGAATCTCACTACCCACCACCGGTCCATACTATGCATACTTTGAGTATAATGTTCGTCGTACTAACCAAATCATTATGTTTAGCTCAGAAGTGTTGTCAGAATTCCCGACGAAATTTACCATGGCGCTCAAGTTTCTTATCTAAAACTGGAGACACAAACGAGCATCTCTGCGGTAAGGTTATAAATTCGAAGCAACACTTTTTGAAGCGTACCCGCAAAGCAATGGTGTGTTTATGCAAAGCAGTCCAGAGTAAAAACTTTGCTCTGGGAAACACCAGTGCACACAGCATGCTTCACCCTTCAAAGTAAATTTGAAATAAAAAATTAAGATAAGCCAACTGATTAATTCGCGGAAAATCGAGCGCAGTGCGGTAGCAGACTTAGCTTTGAAAATAAGTTATAACCGCATTACACCGCTTCTACACGGTCATCTTTCACTCCTTCTCTTTGCAGAGGCTGCTCATTTTAAGAGGCGTGTGTCAGCATGGAAGGTGCGTGAAGCTACGTAAGGTAACAAAGGCACCGAAGATAAACTTCACGGCCATAACGATGACTGCTGAGCCAACAAGCCCAACTGTCGCTCCTCTAATTGCTGATTAAAGCGACAACCGGCACTTAGCACGTGGGTCCAGGACGTCTTGATGGAAATAAAAAATTAGCGGCACTAACGGTTTTTCTTTCGCATACATAACAATGTTTTCATTCTTTGAGACAACTTTTTAGTGCCTTCTTTTTTACGCCGAAAAGTTCCCTTGCTAGTTTTCTCGTCTATTTTGTTTTAAAATGTGCACCTGTTGTTATCAGTTGGTTCTGGTGTTTTATAAGTATGAAAACCGCGACCAACCAAAAAGTGAGCTCTGCGTTAATTTTGACCACCTGTGTTTCTTCAACGTCCATCTAAATGAAGTACATGCGCGTTCTTCGATTTTATCTTGATCAAAACGCGTCCGGCCTGGATCAGCCACGTAAAGTTTTGAAAAACGACGTGGTTACTTAGACGAGGTTTTTGACTGGGCTAGTTGGTGAAGATCTATAATAGCTGATCACGCTCTCAGTTACACGGGCGAAGAAGGGACATGTAGTACACCTTAGGTGCACCTTATGTGCACTGCTCACTTTGTCACATTTTGGTTGACCAACGCGCAAACTCCTGCGATTTTGTTTTTGTTTTTGTTTTTTCTCGAAAACACCTTTTTTTACGTCGTACCTTCTAGCTACAATTTTTTATTCTGTGCGAAAGCCTGTGTACATAAGGAATTGCTACCACTTTAGATCTAGAACCAGTCAGCCCACCCGTTTCCAAAAATGGTCCCGTTTTATGTTTGAGCTTCAGTAATAGCCTGATACCTACAGCCAACATTACAGAGAACGGGTACCCTGCGTTCTGCAGCCGAGTAACCTGTTCATGAAACTGTGTGTGAACACTGTGAAAGCAAGATTTTAACAATGCAGACCGAAAACAATTTGCGATGATTCCATTCTTGACCAGCTTAGAATGATTTGAAGCGAAATTCATGAGTGGCTTCCCGGCCCTAGGCGATAAGGTCCAAAGCACATGATGTGCCAAAAACTCAAACTTCAGATCCAAAACCTGTAGCTTTTTTTTTTCAACCGGTTCTTCTCATCGAAATGTTAATCCCCTTCCTGGCGAGTTAAAAGCATTCTATACCGTTACTCTGCGGTTTTTTTATTCAGCACATCACACCCCGAATTTGAGTAGTTATCAACATATCTGAAGACTTTGTAGAATACGCCGTGTAGGTACAATGCCAAGTTTCGATCTATGCTGCTCATGAATATGTCGCTAAGGATGGGGGCTACCTTCGACACGATGCAGACTCCCTTTGCTTGAATGAACGTTTTTTCGCCGAACCCCACGTGAGTGTTCTCTATATAACAGTGCAGAAGCTGAAGGAAAGACTCGACGGACATACGCACCTGTGCCAAAGGTCCCTTTATCTTTACTATCTGTTATGAGTCCTTGGACACAGTGCATTAAAGGCGCATGCGGCAGTGAATAATATAATCCTTGAGCGTCTATGCTGATACCCCAACAGTTGCTTCTGCTATCTGGTGTTGAGAACTCCGTAAGGCCCTCAGACTTAGCCAGCGAAAAAGTACAATTACTCCCAAGGAACGCAACATTTCTTGCAGATACCCTGCAACGAGGCACGGCCACGCCCCTTATTTCTGAAAGAATAGGCCTAAAATAAGCTTCTTGCTTATGGTTTTTTTTCTGTCAAAAATGCCCTCAATTTTATTCCTTTTCAAGTCTGGACATTGGAAGCAAGTTTTCCTAGGTTACATTTCTTTAGTAACTCGACAGCTTTCTTTTTCACGCTTTCTATACTCACAAATTTGCATTCTTCAAAGCAATTTCGCATCATCGCAAAATTTTTTTTCTACGTATATAATCTCCAGTTGAACAACTAAGAAACCTCCTTTGTCTGATTGAACCACCCTCAGTTTGTTGTCAACCAAATAACTAGCAGCTCGAGCAACATCAAGGCTAGGCCTGTTGCTTACCGAAGCTTTGTTCACCACGTCGACGCATTCCACAACACATCTCTCCTTTTCTTTCTCAGGTACTTGCCGGGCAATGTCTCTTGTGAGGGATAGCCTGTCAACATGGTCGAGTTCTAGCTCCTCGCAGAACTTTTCTGGGTGAAGCCGTTTGTTTTCTCTTCTCTGTGCATCTGTGCCTGTGCAAACATTTCAAGATTGTAACAATGCTTCGCGCGGTGACACAGGCAAACATTCGCATTTTCTTTTCTGTTTCACTGGCCCCCCCGCGGTGGTAGAGTGGCTAAGGTACTCGGCTGCTGACCCACAGGTCACGGGATCAAATCCCGGCTGCGGCGACAGTGTTTTCGATGGAGGCGAAAATGCTGTAGGCCCGTGTGCTAAGATTTGGAGGCACGTTAAAGAACCCCAGACAGACAGACAGACAGACAGACAGACAATGAACTTTATTTGATCCTGAGGACCACCTGGGGCCAGCGGCTTCCGCGGGTCCCCGATAGGGGACCCGCGGAAGCCGCTGGCCCCAGGTGGCCGAAATTTCCGGACCCCTTCAGCACGGTGTCTCTCATAATAATATGGTGGTTTTGGGACGTTAAACAACACATATCAATTTTATATTTCGCTGTTTTTAATTTATCAACCCTCCGATGCGTAGCGTCACCATCCGAGATACGGCACGTAAACCACGTAAACGTTATCCCGCTGAGGTATAAGACGCTGTCAGCAACGAAAGTTCGCTGCACGGTAACGCTTTTCCCTTAACCTCCGCTATCACCCTAACGGTAAACTATAACTGTTTAGTGTCACTTGCTCACCAGGTACGGCGAGCGCGAGCCAGCAACCAAATGGAATGGAAGATGTTCTGGGACAGCACTCTCTCTCTCGTTAGTTGTTGTTTGGGCAGCCGTTTTGCCAAACCATGGAGTTCATAATCACAGCTAAGTAGGTTTGAGCTTTCAGTCCCCCCATAAGTAGTCCATCAAAGGCACTCTGCTCCAGATTGCTTGCAGGCATGTTGCAGTCATATTGGATTCCGTAGCCAGACTGCAGCGAGTTTCTGCACGTAAAGTGTACCAAGGCATATCGGGGGGACAGAAAGCCTGCCACTTGTCTTCATGAACTTCCTACGTAGCTAAATAATGGTCTGTAGAATTTCTTCAGAAAGGCTGCAGCATTTCTGGAGCCCAATGCGACAGCCGGCCATCTCGTAATCTGAAATCACTCAATGAAAAAGCGTTCGACATTTGACGAATGCAGATCAATATGTGTGCGTGTTTTTTATTACATAATGGTCACCATAAATTAACATGTGTTCTGTGGAAGTGTAAATTTGAAATTTTGTAACATAGCAATGATCATTCCCTCATTGAATGACAAAACAAGATAGCATGTCTATGTATATCGGGTGGTCGGTGTTCTACCACAGAACCATGACATTGCTCAAAACTGCTTAGGAAGAAAGCCATATGGATGTAATGTAGTGAAGCCTCCTTAGCGCATGTCATATTGAATAGCAGAATCCTAAAATCGCACTTAGCGTCAATGCAAGCGCATTGTGAAAGAATTGAGGGACATTAAGCTGCCCACCTATCACAAAGTGCGCACGGCACCTAGTGGAAGAGTTGTGGGTAATTCACCAATTAGCGAAAGGAAGAACTATGTTGAATTGGATTGGATTGGATAAACTTTTATTTGGTCCTCCAAAACACAGCTCACTGTGCTGCGGGCAGCTCCCACGTTGGGACTGAGATGCCAAGCTCCTCAGCCGCCTCGCGGGCTTGGTGGGCAGCCCAGAGCTGATCTGCCAAGGATGAGCTGCGGATTGCCGCCTCCCATCTGGCAGAGGTGATGTTTGATATATGAGCGAATTTGGTGCACTGCCAGAGCATGTGTTCTAATGAAGCTATTTACCCACAATGTGGACAAAGATTACTTGGGTATAGGTCAGGATACATGATGTGTAACATTTTCAAAGTAGGGTACATCCGCGTTTGCAAAAGCCTTAATGTAAGTGCTTGGGGCCGGGTTAGATTTTTGTGAGGTAAAGGGAAAATCCTTCTAGACAGGTAGAAATGTTTAGTGAGCTCATTATATGTTGTCAGAATTTCCCGGTTATCCCCTTCACCGGTAGAACGCATCCCCAGGGAGGCGCGGTTGGAGAGTTCTCGCGCCGCCTCGTGTGCTGCTTCATTGAGATTGGGAGGGGAATCGTTGATTTGCCCAAGGTGAGCTGGGAACCAACTCAGAAGATGCGTTATGTTCTTGCCTTGCAGTATTCTCAGCGTTTGTTCAGAGACCGTCCCCTTGGCGAACGCCCGTAGTGCTGCCATGGAATCACTGTAGACGACTTCAATGTTATCCATCTTGAGTGCTAAGGCGATGGCCACCTGTTCCGCAATGATTGGATCTTTCGTCTTGACCGTCGCTGAGTTGACGACATGGCCAGCCCCATCGACCACCACTGCCACAAACGCTTTCCCATTGGCGTAGGAAGCTGCGTCAACAAATACGACCCCTCGTTCTTCGTTTGAGACTTGACGAAGTATAGTCCTGGCCCTCGCTACTCTTCTTCAGACGTTGTGTTCTGGATGCATGTTTCTTGGTATAGGAGACACCGTGATATTCTCCCTGATGTTGTCGGGGATATCATTGTAATTGTGCCTGATTGCCATTGGGTGTTGGCCCAGCTCCTACAGGATCATTCTCCCCGACCTTGTTGTAGATAACCTTGCAAACTGTGCTCTCTCTTGGGCTTCTGCGATTTCTTCGAGCGTGTTGTGAATGCCAAGCTCAAGGAGACGCTCGGTGCTGGTATGTATGGGTAGGCCCAGGACCTTCTTGATAACTTTCCTGAGGAGCACATTCAGTGTCTCGGACTCTGCTCTTGACCAGTTGTGCATTGCTGCCTCGTACGTGAAGTGGCTTAGAACAAACGCATGCATCAACCTGATGAGGTTGTCTTCCTTGATCCCATTTCTTTTGTTGGCCACTCTGCGTATGAGGTGCACCGCACTGTCTGTTTTCCAAGTTAACTTGGCTATAGATTTGCTGTTGGTGCCGGTAGACTCTATCAGCATGCCCAGGACTTTGATGGAGTCGACCCTCTGGATGGAATCCCCTTGATTTGTACGGAGGTGGATGTCTATCTGGTTTAACGGCTTCCATCCCCTGGGTTTCGGTCCCCGGCGTGCAGTCCTATACAGTAAAAGTTCTGACTTACTCGAGGAGCACTTGAGCCCAGAAGGACGAAGGTACTCTTCTACGGTGTCAATCGCCTCTTGCAGGGCGCTCTCAATCTGCCCCTCGCTTCCACCTGTGCACCAGATGGTAATGTCATCTGCGTAGATGCTGTGCTTCAATCCTTCAATGCTCGATAATTTCTTTGACAGTCCAATCATGGCAATGTTGAACAGCATTGGTGAAATCACTGCCCCTTGCGGCGTGCCCGTTGCTTCTAGTTCGATTGCTGCGGTCTCGATATCTGCAATCTTCATCACGGCTTTCCGATCTGTAAGAAAGGACCATACGTAGTCATAGAAGGCTTTCCCCAGACCAAGCTTGGAAATTGCTTCGAGTATGAATGAGTGGTGGATGTTGTCAAACGCTCTTTCTAGATCTAGGCACAGAATGGCTCTCACGTCTCTCGTTTCATTGTCGATGACCTGGTGTTTGATAAGCTTCAATGCATCTTGTGTGGATAGCCCTGCCCTGAATCCAACCATATTGTGTGTATATATGTCGTTATCTTCCAAGTACTTGTTTATCCTGTGCAGTATGGCATGTTCTGCAACCTTGCCGATACGTGATGTCAAGGATATTGGCCTCATGTTGTCCAAGTTAGGGGGCTTTCCTGGCTTAGGAATAAGGATCGTCCTGGCCAGCTTCCACTGCTCTGGCACCCTGCCTTCTTTCCATGCTGCATTGATCATATCCTTCAGGGTTTCAATTGAATCATCATCAAGGTTACGAAGGGCCTTGTTTGATATACCGTCCGGGCCAGGGGCCGACCTGCCGTTGAGATCATGCAAAGCTCTTCTGATCTCCTCGATGTTAAAGTCGCCCTCAAGACCTGGATTGGGCCTGCCCTGGTACTGTCTACTTGGTGGTGCCAATCCTCTTTTGATTGGGAGGTACTTATGCACGAGCCGCTGCACAACTTGCTGTTCTGTAGTGCGCCCTATCTCTTTGTGCAAAGTTCGAGCGATAACATGCTTTTGATTTGTTTTGGTGGTGTTTTCGTTGAGGAGATGCTTTAACATATTCCATGTCTTGCCATTGCGCATCTGACCATCGACAGAGTTGCAGATTTCGTCCCATTGCTGCCTGGATAGTGCGCGACAATGTTCCTCGACTGATCTGTTTACCTCAGCTATCTTCTTCCTCAGTCTTCGGTTCAGGCGCTGACCCTTCCAACGGTTCAGTAGTGCTTGCTTTGCCTCAAGAAGATGAGCGAGCCGGCTATCCATTCTTTCTACCGGAAAATCTGTGGTAATGGTGGAGGAGACGGATTTGATGTCATTTTAATCTGTTTGACCCACTGCTCCAAGCCTTGTCTGTGGCCATCTTGTTCCCTTTCCATCCTTATCTTCCTGAACTTATCCCAGTCTGTGAAGTGGAATTCTCTCTGCTTTTTACGCTCCACGAAGAAGGTAGTGGCAAGAATGCAGTGGTCACTCCCTAGGTCTACAGCAAGGTTCATCCACTGGGCCTTCTTGATGTTCCTTACAAATGTAAGGTCCGGGGTGGAATCCCTGCAGCAAGATGTACCGAGCCTTGTTGGCAGGCTGGGGTCTGTGATTAGGGTGAGATCAAGTTCACTGGCACTTTGCCAAAGTCGATTTCCTTTCCCAGTGTTGTACTTGTAACCCCATGTATGATGAGGGGCGTTGAAATCACCTGCTATGACGAGTGGACATTCCCCGGCGATATTAACAGCTTTCTTTAGAACCGTCTTGAACCCTTGCTTTTGTTCCTTTGGACTGCTGTATATATTAAGAATGAAAATGCTCTGACGGTTGCTGGTACCTGGCACGATCACTACCATGACGTGTTCCAACCGGCCTGCTTCTATCTTGAGGTCGTGGGTTACGTGCGTTAGTTTGTTGCATACGAAGGTGCAGACTCCCCTCCCTTTAGTATCCCCTATTACAGGCCGGAATCCAGGCAACGTTGCTTGCCATGAAAGGGTTTCTTGTAATAATATAATATGAGGCTTTTCTTGGCTGCTCCTGATATACTGCTGTAGGGCTGCCTTCTTTTTAAGGTAACCTCTACAGTTCCATTGCCAGATACGAAATGCTTCACGTAGCGCTGCCATCATGGTTATTACATGGGCGGCCAGAGCCTGATGCTGCACCTGTCGACTGGTTTGGTACCACTAGTATTGGTGGCCGAAGGGGTGAGTTTGGTGCATGAGGAGGCCTTGCTGTATTGTGCATATATGCTTCGACTTTTGTAATGCGCAAAGTCATAGGCTCTTCCAGTGCCGCCACGCTTGACTGTAGCCTACCCATCTGCTCGCTAAGATTGGCTACTACTTTGCTGAGCGTGTCAAGGACCTCCTTCATATCTGACATGGTCGTTTGGTTGGCTTCCACGTGTTCTGCTATGACTGCCCTCTTTTTTGTGGTTCTCGAGTCCCCCACGTTTTCAGCCACAGGGACATCGACTGGCTGAGGCATTGGCTGTGAAGACTGCGCGCTGGTTAGCTTAGTGAGAAGAATTTTAATTTCCTTTAACTCAGCTGATAGCCTCTCGTTCGATTTTGTAAGTCTCGCGTTTTCTTGCTCTAGCTGTGCAACTCTATCATGCTCTGGCAGCTTACCTGTCATCACCTCTGCCGCGCCGTTGCGCACTCGCTCAGCCCAGCTGCATTTCGATGCAACTGCAGGCGTCCTCCCCGGGTGTGAAGCCGTGATCTCGAACTGAACGCCAGGCAGCTGGCCATTCGGGTGCCGCCCAGGCTGATCTCGACCCTGATGGTGACCTTGAGAACTCGAGCGCCCCCGTGATTGGGAGCGGGCCTTGGGTCTAGAACCTCTTCTGGAACGCGACCTACCCCTGGAGTGGGGCCGCCTTTGCTGTTCTTGAGTAGTCTGGATGCTCTGGGTCCCGTAGGCTGGAATAAGCTGCTTGTCGTTGATGTCTTGACTCGATGTGATTGATGCGTCCCGGGCTTCTGCGGCTGCTCGCGATCTTTCCCAACGTCTGCGTCTGACGACGTATGGCACTAAGAACCTGTTCTTGCACTCTTTGTCTGCCGTGGGATGGTGACCGTCACACAGCCTGCATCTTGGATTGCACTGGTGCAGGCTATCTGGGTTCTTGATCTCGCAGCCTCTGCAGATGGTTTCAGCTGGGTTCGGACAGACGTCAGACCGATGTCCCAGCTTTCCACAGACGTAACAAATATCGATGTTCTTGCGGTAAAGGGAGCACTGCAAAAGTGAAGGTCCATATCTCACGAATCTTGGCACCTTGTGTCCTTCGAACGCTATGATGATGGTCCCGGTGTCCTTGATTCTCTTGACCTGCAGCGCGAGTGGGTTGTTCGCGTTCACAATCTTTCGGGTCAAAATGTCCTGAGTATCGCTTACGGGAATCCCGCGAATCACTCCTTTACAAGTATCGTGGGGTGCCGTGGCGTACGCGCTAACCTCGAAAACTTTGCCTCCAATGTCAATTTGCTTGACCTTGAGGTATCTTGAAGCTCTCTCTTGGTCCGGAGTGCTTGCCACCATAATGTTCTGCTGCAAGTTGTAACAGATGATGTCCTGCATGGCCTCCTCCTCTTTGATGCCGGCCGCCAGTACTATCGCGTCTGCCACGGCTCCAGTGCCAATTCTCGAGATATTTAATCCTCCGCGTGGTCGTAGCACAATTTTGCTGAAGTCCATGGGTAGTGGCGGCATGCGTCCAGCTCGCACGATTGTATGCTTGGTATCATACCTACTACGACTGGTTCGAGCGTCTCCCGCAACGCCAGCCTTGGTCGAACCCTTGGCAGCAGGAACGCTTACCGTGGCTTGCTTATTTTTTGAGCGTCTCGTTTCGGCTTCCTTCCAACCCATGTCTTCCGTGCAATCCTCTGGAGAGATGTCCTCTCCATCTACTTGGTATTCAATTCTCAGCTGTAGGTTCTGGAACGCGCAGAGCGTTGCGTCACGTAGGCGCCGGGTTGGCGCATCGGCGACAATCGCCGCCTTGGTTGTTAGGCTTAAATCCCCCGGTGGCGTTGCCGTGTAAAAATGCCCAAAAACGGTTTAAAAGTCCACTCACCAGCACAAAGATGGTATCTGCTGAGTTCTTGAGAACTTAGGCACACGATGGGACTGAAAACTCAGCGACAAATTCGTGAATACCACAGGAAAGCATTCTTGAAAGCAGGAGCCGATCTTCGCGCGTCCGCACTGGTCGGCACCTAGAGCGTCTCCCCCAACTATGTTGAATAGGCACTTAATAAATGTACATCCAATTGACATTCCAGGATAGTTTGCCGCACATCCATGCCACACAGACGTTACTATTTTGTCACGTACCTCCGCGCCTTCCGTATCTCGAGTGGCTCATGTTCTGTAAAATTTCTGCAGAAATGCTGTACGTATTTTCGTGAGGGAGGCCAGTTGATATTCTTGAGAAGTGCCCAGTAGGTTTTTAAATGTTTCCAATGTGTTTCAGTAGACTCATATTATATACGCTGGCTAGCTGCCTTCTAAAACGCCCTCGAAAACAATATCTGGAACTGAATCCACCAAGTGTTTTGTTCGTAAGTATCCTTTGCTAGCGGTCGGCCACAGTTGATAATGATACGTCCATTATCAGGATTGGCAGAGCTGTTTTTTTTTGCCTACAATTAAATGATGAAGGCATACTTCAGCGATTCTGATACTCCACTTATAATTGCTGAGTGCATCCAAACAATTCCAAAGATGAGTTACGACTGTATGGCTTTATGGAGACAGTTTGCGATGTCAGTAACAACTTGTGTTCCCAAATGGTAGTGGTTAAATGAATGTCCTATAAATGGAGGGTCTGTTTCAGCGTGCACTGGTTGGATAGAAATGGAGACGGGGGCTAACCAGGGGTGCCGGCCCACTCACTATCAAAATTCAGTCAAATAGAAAATACTAAACTGAACAGTCCGCTTATTGCACACATTCATAATACCGTCCCTGGGGTGGTATTCTGTAAGTGTCAAGAGACTGGACTTGGGTAAGCGGGGTGCTTTGAATGCGCATATGTTACATTACTTCTATAGCCACATTACTCCTGTAAAGCTGCTATTGTGTGAACTGTGCTATGCCTCGTACCTAGCTCCTCGTCTACAAAACGTAATTGCTCCTAAATGAACAAATTGCTTTTTAGCTAGTCTTTCTGATTGAATATGAAGTTTGTGACAATTTACATCAACTATGTTTTATTTATTACCCAACCTTGAATTGAATACCTAACCAAATTACCGGCACGAAAGCTCGCTAAGAAGAAAATTGCACCATCTCCTGCTAAATGGAAGTATGTGTTCCATTCAGACCAGCAGCGGGGAGATGGTGAACGGCGCCCACACAAACTCATCTACGTCACCTCAAGCAGGCGCCAACATTCAGAACCTCTACCTGACTAACGCAGCCGGTGACCATCGCTGCACTACAAGAACTACAACGTGGGCATTAACATGATGGACAAATTCAAATGACTTGACAGCCATCGTCTCGACACCGACACTCAGCGTTGCCTGCGCGCTTTCCGAGAAGAAGTCGACTCCGAAACGGACTTCACTATAGCCCGGATAAACATATGGTGCCTCGACGCGCACGCCATAGAGATTGAACGGGATACATCGCTAACCAAAGCAGACGTGCTTTGTCTCACGATAAAGTGGAACGCGGCAAGGCCAACAATAAACGACCATGAAGTGATCGCCGCCAATGAGCGATCACGCTAGAGAGATCAAACGTGATCCTGTGTTTATCAAAGCAGACGTGCTCTGTACCACGGAAACTTGGAACGATGCAAGACCAACGATCAACGGCTACAAAGTGATCGGGTGTAAGAAGGAACCGTTTGGTTGCCTTCGCCGCCGACTCAGGGAGAGGTGGGGAGCGTAGGAAATGAGGGAGAGGAACAGGGGTGCGCACTCGCAGTGAGATTGTGGACGCCGCACACCAAGGGACGAACAAAGCCCCGCCATAAGGTGCTTCGCATTTAAAAGTAAGTTCACTGACGAGTCAGGATGGGTTGAAGGACATACGTACGGCAGACACTTCCAAACGATGACTGGCAACCTACCACTGCTCCTAAAGCTGAATGTATACTAGTACTGCGCGCTACCCTTTCGAACATATATATGGCTGGAGCTTGAAGGTAACAAAGAAACCCAAAAAAAAGTTAACGATCACGCAGCTTGCAGGAATAGGGATTACGCTTGGCGCCACCTTAAGAGGCAGGAAGACAGCAGAATAACAGGGGGAAAAACCGGGGTAATAGATGTTCTATTTGACATCAAGATTAACAAATGGACCTGAGCCGGTCACGTAATACTTAGGACAAAGAACAAGTGGTCAGCTAGAGTGACGGAGTGGTTATCGGGAGGTGGAAGCAGCCGTGACGGAAGCAAACTAGAGGTAGTGACGAAATCAGGAAGTTATCGATGAAAAAAGGGGATCTTTTTGGGAAAGCATGGTAAGTTGAAAATAATAGGGACTGGGCTTTGGGGGGGGGGACTTTTTTGTGTGACGTGGGGGCCGGGATGGCAGATGCAGTCGAGTATCATGTGCTCTTTTTGCCATGGCAAAAATATTAGGGAGGGGGCACAGGCTCAGTGTGCCACCCTTAGCTACACCAATGCTGTAATGTAAGTGGGAAAGTGGATGGCTAATCATATTTAAAATACGTTTTTTTTTTACCTGGAACCACAACAAAGCACAGCGCTTTAACTAACAACGCTAGGTATCGGCGAAATGGAGTTGTATTATAGTTAATGTTTCCGAAAAGCAGCTGCAACGTGGCGGGAAAGGTCTTCTCGAAAAAAAAAACAATGATGCAACCTTTTATGTATCGCTGCTACACAATAAAATGAATCTTACAATGCTCTATTCCTGGGCGCATGCACGCCACCTGGACAACAGTGACTCGGCGCACATTTTTTTCTTTGATGTTGTTTTTTTCTCTCTCTTTCTCTCTGTTCGGCATGACGTTCCCACCATGCTTGTAGAACAAAAGCGAGTCATGGGGGCCAGATCGCAACAACATTCTCTGTACTTCGACAGGGCCAACCACAGTCGCGAAATTGAGCAAAATAAAAAAAATCCCTAGGCGAGGCAGCGGGCAGAGATGGCAATACGCAGAACAATGCCGTCTGCCGACTTCACAGGCGCCGACGCAGCATCGCGGTGCACTCTCTTGTGATGGTTGGCTGCCCGGTGATCGAGGAGCTTATGAAAGCTTTCTTTACCATGACACCTGCAATGTTGCTGTTGTTGCTCTTGTCATTCTCGCTTGGTGAGTACAAATTGATAGTATCACTAACGTCACATGCTTGGCACACTTTTTGATGAACTTCAGGCCTAAATCACGCCATTTATTTTTTTATTTCGATGCTACTTCAAATCAAAAGCAGCATAGCCGTACTTGTCAACTCTTTGGAGTAGTTCGGCCAAAATTATCAGAACGTTTTATTAGCAATTGCTCCCTGTGATCGGCGGGGCCTCACCACAGGTCAGACATTACAATTGGCTCGAATTTGCCCTTAGAGGCCAATACAGTGTAAGACGTTCCAACGGATACGAACACTTCTTATCAGAAAAGTCTGAGAAAAAAATCACACCTGCTCCCGCTAAAGTTAACCATGTGTAGAAGCGAAGAAGCGGGCGCTGACACTGACACGGGCGGCGGTCTTGACGCTGGCGCTCATCGCGGCGTTGGCAGGAGAGAAACCTGCGGACCCGCAAAGCGAGCAGTGATAGACCGGTGTTTCCTGCTGGGGCACGTCAATCAATGCTAATGGGCAATGCGAGACAGAAAACTCCGGTTGTACACAGAGACCCACAGTCAACTTTCAGTTAACGCGCACACTGGAAATGTTTATTGTTCAACGACGCACAGGACAAATCTCCCTCCGGCGCTACCTTGGAGGTCGAGATCCAGTGCATATATACGGGTGCCCAGTAAACGATTGTGCCGCACGAGCAGTCGGTATTTTCAATGAAGAATCCTGAACTCGATAGAACATAAAGTGAGAGGTCCATGGGACGGCTTTATGCTCTCCCATAGTAGAGTACCAAGTTTGCCAAATCGTTATTTAGACACGCTTAGCATCGACATTTGTCAGCTGATGAGCAGGCGTTTTTCTGTTCTACCATAGCAGAATACCAAGTACTATGAGTCGTTATACATTTGCTCTAAACACTCGCTAGCAGATGATGCCTGGTTCGGTGTTACGAGGCGAGAGAAGGGGAGTAGAGGTGCATGCGCAATGGAGTTTTAAAACCTGCGCTCACTCCCTCCTCCTTCTCCTCGAGGAGAAGGAGGAGGGAGTGAGCGCAGGGTAGCAGACGCACCCTGCTTCGGCGTTGCAAGGCGAAAGAGGGAAGAGCGTGAGAGAGGAGAGAGAAGGGGAGTGGACGAGCATGCGCATTAAAGGTGGTCACGCCGCACAGCGTATTGAGCTCGACCCTAAACTGCTTCGAATCTAAAATACATATTCATGTAATACCACAAAGGGCGTCATTTAGTGCATTTCCAGCGTGGGTCTAGCGTTAGCAACAAGACGGAGAACGATTTACAGCCCCGAATCTTTACATTTGCGCCACTCAGATACACTGTACTGTGACTCAACCTCAAAGCTGTTGGGGTCGAGTGCACAAATGTTTCGCTCGTAATGGCTAAGTGTTATTGTTTTCTACGTTTATAGTACGTCTTTAACGAAAAACCCTAGTACGACAGTGCTGAGTCAATCATGGGTAGGCAAACAAAAGTGAAGGTCACTTAGACTCTGTCGAGAAATATATCCTGCGCTTTGGACTCACTCGGACTCAGACTCACAGCTGGACAACAGACTACGTGAGTTCGAGTGAGTCGACTCAAGGGTGCGTTTACGGACTAATGAAGTAATTACGGGCCCTGAACTTTTAATTTTGTGAATAAGATAATGCGCTGTTTCCATCTGTGCAAACTCTGCGTATAGCGTTAAAGTAATGCAATCACGAGAAAAGTGGAAAGAATGATATGCAAGGTTTTACGTCCCGAAACCACGATGTGATTATGAGAGACGCCATAGTGGAGGGCTCCGGAAATTTAGACCGTTTGGTGTTCGTTGACGTGCACCGATATTGCACTGTATACGCGGACCTTTACCAGTTCGCCTCTATCGAAATTCGACTGCCGCATACTGGATAGAACCCGCGATCCTAGCCACTGACCCGAAGAGGCTGACTGGAAAATGGAAATAAAAAATAATAGTTGCAACCTTAAAGCACGAGAAGAAAGCCGAAAATTGTATGTTTCAGGGTTCGTTTTTCCTTGTTAGACACAATATTAACGAGACCTAACAGAGAATAACCTAACAGACAAACGTAAAGGGAAGTTACTAGACCTAATTGTAATGTGAATGTGCCGAAAGAAAAGTGGATGAAAAGATAACTTGCCACGGGCAGGAATATAACCTGCGACTTTCGAATAACGCGTCTGATACTCTACTGACTAAGCTACCACGGCAGCTGACCCGCTGTTCACTCTGTGGAGTATGCACTGACTTACGTTACGTGCACACTGAACCACGCCTGTGTAAGGACGTCCCTGATCGTTCTACGTCAGGGGCGTCCGTCAGTACGAGTCATGGTGCCCGTCGCGTCTTGGACGCCTTCGAAGGCGCTTGTCTTCGACGTTGTTGTCCCTACGGGGACTAGTGCCGAGACCGTCGTTGATGCGACGGCCTCAATAGTCGGCCTCTCAGAGGTATACTGCGTGCAGCATCAGGGAGCTCGAAACTTCCAAGTCACCGTTAAGAGCATGGCCTCCATGTCTCTAATCGTCAATGCTGGCTGCCTGGTGATTGGCGGCGAGCGTGTTCAAGTCGTTCCCGTTGGCCCACAAGTGACCAACGTCGCCTGCCTGTTCCTGCCATCGTTCGTCTCAAACGAAGCTCTCGTCCAAGCGTTATCCCCATATGGCAAGGTGCTCACTGTCACCAGTGGTTTGATGAGCGGGCGACGCGGCGTACTCACTGGAACGCGGTATGTTCGAATGGAGATGAACGCCGCTAATCCTGTGCCGAACTACCTGCGCATCTCCGGTCACCGTGCTACGTTTGACTACCGTGGTCTCCAGCGTGTATGTCGAAGATGCGGCTCAGGGGACCATCTACGAGCCCAGTGCACAACACCGTATTGTGGTCGCTGTGGTGTGCACGGTCACGTTAGTGAAGGATGTGACCGCCCATGTCGACGCTGCGGGGACGGCCACCCAACTGTGGTTTGCCCTGTCCGCCGCTCTTACTCAGACGCTGCCGCTGGTGCCTTTCCACCACTGACACCGGCAACGGAACCAACTACCGACTCGGGGGACGCAGAGGAGGTCACCGACGCTGTGCTGGCCTCACCCCTACAAGTTCCTTCAAACGAAGCGCACAACGAAAGCGCGATTGTCGATGCGACGCTTGGCGCGTCGGCCTCCCCGCTGGTGCAGGAACCGTGCGCTTCGAAAGACGCAACGCACTGCCCTGAAAACGGCGTCGGCGTCTCTTCTTTGACGCCACTTGATGTTCAGTGCACAAATGACCCCAGTTATCAGGCTGCTGCTGTTGGAGTTGACCCTACGACCCCTGTTATTTTGGAAAACAGTGGCGAAAACACCACAGCCTCTTCTGTTGCGGCCGCTCCGACCATTTCGACATCGCGTCGTACACGTAAAAAATCGCCCTCACAAAGGGTGCCTACACCGGACTGCCGAGACGCGGACAGTGCTGCCAGCATCAAGAATGTGGATCCAAGCTTGCCGGCGGCTCAGTCCCTACCTCCTCAGGACACGTCTTCGGAAGACGGCTTCAGCCTGGGACTGGATAGTAGCATCGGACTGTCTAGCCTTGCCGATTTTGACGTTGAAATGGGAGCTCCACGTGTAACAAAGCGAGGGCACACTTCTAGCTCTTGCTCCGATGAACGCAGTGATGGCCGTGGTAAATCCCAACGGTCCAAAAAACCTCGACCCTCTTCTGGAGGGTCGAACAGTGCGTTGTAATTTGGTCGAGCAAGTGTCTCCTGGACACTTTCCAGGACACCGTCTAGAACTATGCGTCCAGGTTAGTCTTTACTTTTTATTATGGCTACTACACTGCATATTATTTCATTGAACGTTCAGGGTTTTCGAAGTCCGGCAAAGCAGGCTGAAGTGATTAGTGTCGCCAGCGCTGCAAATTGTGATGTTTTGTGCCTCCAGGAAACAAATTTTTTCTCGCTATCCGACGTGCTTGCTTTTAAACGAAGGTTCAACCTAGATTGTTATTTCTCTTTTGCTACATCTCGTTTTACGGGAGTAGGTATTATTATTTTTAACCGAGCTCTATTAAGGGATCATCATGCTTTTTACGATGGCGTGGGCAGGGTTTTGGCTTTAGACTGTAGCTACTTTACTTTCAGATTAAGGATACTGTGTGTGTATGGGCCAGCGCAAGCTGGACAGTCTAATGACTTTTTTAGAGACCTGGATGTGTTTTTTCTTGACGGTCGTGATGTCATTTTGATTGGCGACTTCAACTGCGTTCTAAATACGCGAACCGATGTACAAGGTCCTGGCTGGGGCCGGTCTGCTTGGAATTCACGCGAGATTCGCCGCCTTGTCCACCACTTTTCATTACTAGACGCGCACAATGTAGTGCACGGAAATACCTTTGTTTGGACATGGCGACGTGGACGATCCTCCAGCAGGCTCGACCGGGCTTATATCCCACGAGCGTTAGAGGCGTTTCTCTCTGATTTATGCGTTCCGTCCTTCCCACATTCTCCTGTGTACGTATCTGATCATCGGCCTATTGTCTTGAAGCTCGAAGTTCCATTTTCTTTCTCAGAAAAGCCATGGCGTCTTGATGTTCGCGTCCTGCAGGACGCGCGCTCAAGATCAGATTTGTCACGCGCAATACGTGTGTCGCTCATGGCGTCTGGTCCTGAAGATTGGGATGCGCTTAAAACACAGTGGCGCCTGCGCTGCGCGGTAGAGGGGCGTTCGCTTCGTCGACGCGTTTCTGAAGAGCTTGCTGATACCGCGATGAAGTTGCGCATTGCTTTGCGCGCCGAGACGCCTTCTCCTCTGATGCGGGCGTGGCAGCGTGAACTGCGTGAACGCTTTCAGCGCTTGACTGCTGCTTCGTCTCTGGCGGCAGCAGCATGGCGCTGTAGACACAACCCATGTGCACATCCCGAGGTGCTGCGCTACGCGAGACATTCCTTTTTTGGGCAATCAGAGCCACCTGTCTCTATGACAGCACAAATACCACCTGCGCAGCGGCTTCCTACGCGTGATCGATCTGTTTTCTTGGCGCATTTTGAAGCAATGTCGTGTTCGGCCATGAGGACTAACTGTGATGAAACACCGCCAATGCTTAAAAGTTTGCCCCGTATTCCTCAAGAAGCTGCAGATTGCCTGCACATCCCTCCGTCGGCTGATGAGGTAAAGGCGGCACTGAAATCTATGAAACGTGGAACGGCCCCAGGGCCAGACGGTTTACCTGTTGAGTTTTACTTGACATTTTGGGATGAGATTGGTGCTACATTTACCGCGGTAATCCGGCGATGCTACGAGGACGGTGTCTTTCCATCAAGTTTTCGAGATGGACGCATTGTGCTTATTCCAAAGGGTGATGCTTCCTCTGTTAATCCTGAAGATTGGAGACCTATCACGCTCCTCAACGTTGACTATAAGATATTCGCGGCGGTAGCCGTTCAACGTTTGAGGGGTCTGTTGAACACCCTAATAGGTTATCACCAGACTTCATCAGTGCTTGGACGAGAAATACACAGCTTGTCATATACCACACGGGATATCATAGCTTATACTTTGTCGCGATCTGCGCGTGGTATCCTTGTGTCTTTGGACCAGGAAAAAGCGTTTGACCGACTAGAGCACACGTATATCTTTAATGTGCTCACAGCCTTCGGCTTTTCTCATTCGTTTGTGGAAATGATTAAAAATACGTACACTGGTCTGAAAAGCACACTAGTTCTGGATGGTTGGGAAAGTGCTGCCTTTTCTATAACACGTGGGGTCCGTCAGGGATGTCCATTGTCTCCTGTGCTATTTGTCCTCAGCCTTGAGCCATACTTGCGTGCTCTTGATGCGGATTCACGTGTCCGGGGTCTTCCGCTTCCTGGTAGCGGTGTCGTGAAAGTCACAGCTTTCGCTGATGATATAACCTTGTACCTTTCAGATGAAGATAGCCTTTCACGCAGCCTGCATGTATTTTCCCAGTATGGCGACATTTCAGGTGCAGCGTTGAACACCTCCAAATCCCGGTATTTCTTCATTGGCTCTCCAAACTCCAGGCTTAGCGCCAGTGTTCCCATTCAGCCGGCCGCGTCCCTTCGTATTTTAGGTATTTCATACAACCACTACGGTATTTGCGAATCTGTTTGGTTAAACGCTCTCGAGGAAGTAAGACTGAAAATTCAGGATGCACGGGATTTCGACTTCCCGCTTCTTGAGCGCAGGTACCTTGCGCAGACTGTATTTTGCGGTCGCATTTGGTACCTTTCTCACGTCGTGCAACCATCTTTACGTATCGTGCGATCACTGCAGTCTGCTTTGTGTTCCTTTTTTTGGTCAGGCGGCACTGAGTTGGTCTCTCGCGCGGCACTGGGACAGCAGCGTGCTCAAGGAGGCTTTGCTTTCCCTTCAGTGTCCATACGCTGTCGGCTGCTGGCACTGCGTTTCCTTTTGCGCCTAGTGCAAGGGGAGGAATCTCCCGCACGAACGCTTGCATATTACTTTCTGGGTACTCACCTTCGCCATTTGATGCCTAATGTGCAACTTAACAGGGGGCCACAGTCAATAACACTTCCTGCGTTTTATGCAACAACTGTTGCATTTTTTCGCCATGTCAAGTCGAGCTGTCCTGGCATAGATGTTTTGAACAACCACATAGTTGAGACAACTGCTGCTTTGTTGCTTCCGTTGGTCCCGCCAGCCCGCCGTGCTCGCTCTAGACGGGTGTCTTGGAGCTCCTTAACGGCTTCTTTTCTGCCTGGACACCTTCGGGACTTCATGTGGCGCCTGGGATGGGGTGTACTTCCCACTCTCGACCGCCTCGAAAGGTGGAGAATAGTCCAGTCAGCAACATGTCCGAACTGCTCCCTTCGGGAAACAAATCAGCATTTTCTGAGGCATTGTATCATTGCTCGCGTTTTTTGGAGAGCCGTACATGCTGGATTTCACTGCCTCAGAGTAAATCGCTTCGTTTCTTCTGGGCGTTGTTCGCGAGGCCGCTTCGCTTGTCTTCTCATTGTTGCCGGCGCTTTCTGCCTCTGTCGCAACCGCTGCGAGGCGGTTGCAGCGGGCCGCCGCCGCCGCGCGCTCTACCCGATCCTAGAACGATTGTACTCGGAGCTGCTGTCTGTTTTGTCGGAGGAGCTCTTCTTCCTCGGTGAAGAGGAATTTCTTCGGCACTGGTCTTGCCCTTTTGTGTCGGTCTATGACGGACGAGTGAAACTTGTCTTTCGGCCGGCCTGGTATTGGTAGGCTGATCTGTCGATGTGCCGACAAAAATGGCATGCCAACATGTAAATATGCAAAATGTACATATTTATGTTTTATTTGTCTCTTGTTTACTTTGAAGTATTTTGTGGTTGTGTTTGTGTGAACCATCGAATGTACATGTTTTTTCAACGTCATCTCATATCCATGTTCATGTAAATGACGTCTGTCTTGTCATCATCGTTAGAGTATGTCTAAGACGGAAATGTTCTGTTGAGTGTTATTGACGTTTGTGGCAATAAATTTTTTCTAATCATGTTACTTTAAGAAGGCCACAATGTGAAGACAGTGTCATCAATCCCCGGGACGGCTTTAAGGTCTCCCATAGTAGAGTACCCTGTACTCTAAATCGTTACCTATTTTTTCCAACCCCCCCCCCTCCTGTTTGTCATGGTAGGGACAGCTTATGCTCTCCCATAGTAGAGTACCTGGTACTCTAAATCAATACCCACTTTTACTAACCCCCTCCCCCCTGCAATGACTCGTTGCCAGCAGCCCACGGCACGGCTTTATGCTCTCCCATAGTAGAGTACCAAGTACTCCAAATCATTAAGAGCTTTTAAATGGGAAGCATTTTTTAGCGAACTTCAGCGACTTTGAGCGTGTCTGTCTAGCTAGCTAGCCGCCTACGACTTTTAGCTCTCCTGACCGTTTCGATAATGGTATCAATACGAAACTTCGTATGTCATATCATGACTGTATGAAGAACATGTTTGACTAGTCATAAGATGAAAATAATGACATGTACGTCATTAATGTCATGATTTACATTTCATGGTCCAGCACCTCTTGCAGTTGCTTCGTTCACATGGCATGTTGCAAAACTGTTATGTTGAGACATGATTGCATGGCGAACACAAGCGGCAGACCATCACATGATAATCATGACATGCGTGTCATGTAACAACATGACTACATGATGCGCTCGCAACCGTTTCGCCAGCGTCACATATACCAAATTTGGTATTTCAGTACGTGAATGGATCACGAAAGTATGTGACTGGTGAAAACATAATCATGAGATACGTATCATGTAACAACATCACCATATGCCACGCTAATGATGCGCTGGCGGCTGTTTCACTAGCTTCACTTATACCAAATTTGGTATTACGGGACGTGAACGGATGACGAAGGTAAGATACTGGTGCAAACATGATGAACATGAGATGTGTGTCATGTAACAACATGACTACATGCTACACTCATGATGCGCTCGCGGCCGTTTCACTAGCTTCACATGTAGCAAACTCGGTATTACGCGACGCGAACGGACGACATGGGTAAATGACACATCCAAACATAATAATCACGACATGCGTGTCATGTAACAACATCACTATACATGCCACACTGATGATGCGCTCGCGGCCATTTCGCTAGCTTCACTTATGCCGAATTCGGTATTACGTGACCCCAGTGGATGACGAAGGTATGTGACTGGTGCAAACATGATAAACATGAGATGCGTATAATGTGAGAACATGACTACATGCCACAGTCAAGGCGCCAATACATTTCGACGTGACGCGGTGCGTGTACTCACCGGCGTTCATTTCGTCGTGTTATGCCGGCCTTGCCACGCCAGTCACCGGTCCTGCCATATACTCGCAGGCACGCGCCCCGCGGCGTTGCTTTGACGCATGCGCGTTTCAGCGCGTCCGTATCCCTCCGTCATGAAAAGATGGAGACGCAGTGTTGGCTAGGTAACGCATCAGCGTGAAATGCAACATGTCGCTTTTCGCATCGGTTGCCGTCGGGCCGCGCGGACGGACGCTGGTCGTCCTTGGCGTCAGGCTTGAGAGTGCTCGCGCTTCGCTAACGTTGTGTCGCTGTGCCCAGCGTGCACGCGCGTCAACGCTACATTAGAGTACATTGGGCTGTTCATGATGTACTCGCGGCTATTTTGTTAGCTCCACATATACCAAATTTGGTGTTACGTGACGTCAATGGATGACGAAATATATGACTGGTGCAAACATGATAGTCCTGACACGCGTGCCATGTAAGAACATGACAACATACCACGCTCATACCGTGCTCGTGGCCGTTTCGCTAGCTCCACATATACTAAATTTGTTATCACGTGACGTGAATAGATGACGAAGGTAAGTGACACATCCAAACATGATAATCGTGACACGGAAGTCATGTACGGCATCATTTACCTCCACCTCGTAACGTTGTGCTGATTTTAAAGTTACATATCAACATTTCTCATTCGTGCTTCACATATCATTGATTGCCACTGTACGTGGTATCTGCAATTTTTTTTTCTAAACACACTTTGGAGCGTCAGTCAGCGCTGCTAGTAGCCATGGCGGCGAGTGTGGAACACTCTTTATCAGTCTGTTCAGGGTCACGTAGCAGCTTGACCTATTAGGAGCTGGCAGCTGACCAATGATTTCTCGTATACTACCTGAAGGCACGAACTATGCCAGAACGAGACCATCACTGTGAATGAAGGAAATAACTGTACATTGAAGGGCTTGTTTCGACACAATATTATTGAGAGAACATTAAAGAGATCCAATTGGTGTAGGCAACGAAGCCGTCAATCCATTTAGCTGGGCTGCTTGGTGCTCATTGAATGTTTCCGTAACACTAGCAAACACGCACAAAGACTGCACAGGAAACTACTTGACCATTTCTCAGGGTGAACGACAAACGCTTGTAAAGAACACCTTAGTCGAAATTAAAGAAGAAATGGTCATGGGCATGAAATATAGCTATAAGGCAATATAACCGCTGGTCATTAAGCGTAACAGACTGGATTCCAAGGGGAAGCACGCGCACAAAGCGGAGGCGGAAGGTTAGGTGCCGGACGGAGTACGTTAGAAAGTTTGCTGGCGATAACCTGGCTACAGAAAACACAGGACATACAGTAGCAATATTTGTTAACCCAAAAGCATCAGTGTTCCATGGTCTTTTTAATGGCCCCTCATAGCGCGAATTGCTTGCTCTATTCGTCACGATGTAGACCATGCATCTAAGACCTTTGCTCCGTGTCTCAAGAGTGTAAATAGCGCATGTCGAGAGTTATCGGCTCACAGCGATTCGTGTTCGCGTTCGTAAGCATAAATCGTGATGTTTTGACGGACAGTGAGAGTGGCGATGTTATAGGTGACTTGAGTATACCAAAGTCGTGCTTCCAAAAGCAGCACGTATGCAACCAAATGACTTTAACATTTAATAAAGTGCGCTACATTATATGTGTTATTGGGGAGCTCCAACAGGAAGAGTTCGTTTATATTTTCTGCACTTCCTCTCAGTCGAACTCACAATTAATGCTCTCCTTATGCAAGTGTCTGCCCTGGTGGAGCAGTGGTTACGGTGCTATAGGCTGCCGCCTCGAAGGTCGCGGGTTCGATGCCGACCACTGCAGTAGCATTTCGATGGAGGTGAAGTGGTAGAAGCCTGTGTATTGTGTGATGTCATGCAGTGCACGTCACAAGAGAACACTGACAGACGTTTCCGGAGCCCTCCACTACGGCGTCTCACACGATGATATCGTTGCTTTGGGAAGTTAAGCTAGAGATATTATCAAGTATTTTTGTAGTGCTGTTCACTTCTTTTTCTTCGCCTTAAGGACTGCTTTCGATAATCTCTAGCGAACCCTTAGAGTGCTATTTAAAATTATACGCTAAATAGACCAACACAAAGAGTCGGTAAGGACGAACATAATCAATGCCTCGTTTTTAGCTACTTTGCCCATTTTACTCTCCCTAATGACACCAAATGTATGAGTTCACTAATTAACAAGATACATTAGTACGCAGAAACAGAACATTCTGTATTGCATTTCGTTCGTCCAGTTCATATCCCTTCCATAAGAATTATTACGGCAATAAGTAATCTATTGTGGCGAAATAACAAAGCTGGGAGGAGAATATAACGGTGTTTTGGCAGCAAACCGTCCCACCCTACTGTTCATTTGTCTGTTTTCTGAGCTCTGTTGGTATACATGTGACTAAACATGCAGTCTATGATGAGTTTGTCTACGAATATATGCAAAATGAAGGCTTCCTCTTCTTACCTTTGTTTTTCCTTTTTTACGAAACATGGTGAACCTACAAGGCTAAAATCTGCGCAACAATATACGCACACACTTTCAATGAACTCGAACAGGTGTAGCCAATTACGGTAAACAAATAAATGTCCAAGCAGACCGACAAAAAAAAAGGATAGAGCACTAATCTGAGCTTTATTCGCAAATTGCGTCAAATATGTAGACTTGCGCGAGCGCACAAGAAACACCCGAACGTATCGCCAAGAATAGACACCACCATAACGGAGCAAAGATTGATAGATGGTTCGCCTGATTACCAACACGCCCAATCCTCAACACTTAGGGACGTATGCGTGCCTTCAGTAATGTTATCTTCATATCTTCCAGTACAGGCAAGCAAGACAGACATCCCACAGCCCAACTGCACCGCAACATTTGTAAGTATATACAGCTTCTAGCAGAAATAAATGAAGGACAAACTCGGAAAGTCTTTTCACACATTTTAATTTGCTTTTTTCTTTATGGAAAGTGTATGTGTGTCTATGCTCACTGCCATTCGAGATGGGTCGTTAAAGGGGCTCTCCAACACTATTCAAGCCCCCATGTTTTATTCGTGGGTTATATAAATGCAAACTAATGCAGCAAAAACGGCAGTGATAAGGGCACGCCGTCTGAAGTTATTCGGCTTAGAAAATTCAAAATACAAGAAAATAATACTGACCCTCAACTTAATTTTCGCGGGTTCACTTTACTACATTTCACTCGCCCATGACGTCGGAAGTCTGCCCCAATGAAGTAAGCTGGAAGCGCCTACGCAAGGGAAGCTCGCACCCCATTGTTGCTTGTTTTTTTCAAAATCAATTTGACCTTGTGTTTGACGCCTGACTTGCCAGAACGTGAGCGGGAGCTACCGTGTGAAAGCGAGGTATTTTCTGCTGTTTTTTTTTTCAATATTTCGAGTGAATTCCTTCTCTTATTCTGAGATAGAAACCTATGTAATGACCAGAACAGGGAAGTACAGTTGACACTTCGCGCGTTGTTTGGTGAGCCACCCGACGAACAACAATAAACAATGGTGCACTGCACCCCTTCGATGATGCACGTGCGAAAAGAGACAGTTCGCAAACTCCCAAAAGCAAGAAGAGGGAAGAAAGCGAGAGAGAGAGATCTTTACTAGGGACATCCGACCCACGCAAGTGACGAAATGGCAGGCAGCGTTATGGTCGTGCTTTGAAATCGCAGTGTGTGCGTGTGCGTGTGCGTGTGTGCGTGCGTGCGCGTGTGCGTGTGCGCGTGTGCGTGTGCATGCGCGTGTGTTTGTTTGTTTGTGTGTGTGTGTGTGTGTGTGTGTGTGTGTGTGCGTGTGCGTGCGCGTGTGCGTGTGTGTGTGCGCGTGTGCGTGCGCGTGTGCGTGTGTGTGTGTGTGTGTGTGTGTTTGTGTTTGTGTGTGCGCGCGGCCGCGCCTTTTCAGAGTTTGATGAAAAAGCAAGAGAAGAAAAATGAAGCAGCTTAGTAAGCTCAGTTGTGATCCAACACTACGATCGCTTCTAACGTTACCTTTATCCAATCATATGGCGGCAACCTGCCGGCGTCATTACCGCCCGCAAAGTTTTGGCGAGCGCCACTACGTGGTGATGCAGTCGGCAGCGATGTAGCGACTTTATTGTCTGATTAAAATACTAAATCACTTGATATCGGCGTTTAGACCTTTTACAAAATTATCTCCAGCTACCAGCCTATGCAAACCCCACTAAAAAAATAGGTGCTTCAATAGTGTTGGAGGGCTCCGTTAAGGAACTCCAAGGTGCGCCCAAACATATTTTTTGTCCACCTACATTTCTTCTGTTGAGAATTCGGTTTCGCCACGCCAGAACAAAATTTTTTTTACAATTCTTGTAATATTTTAACATCCTGAATATCTATGGTAGCCCGTGGTTTTAATTAATACTCTGAGCAAATGTCTCCAATAATTAAAACACTTCGTAGCGTATGTACATTATATCTTATAAACCTGGCACAGGCCATAGTCTTAAACTGTAAGGTTTATTGTCCGGCTGATTGCCTCACACTCTCACGATGGGTCAACGCTTACTGCTTCGCTGATTTAAAGTAAACAACAAAACAAAGACAGATACGTTATGTTATTTCCGCTTTTAGCAGCACGAGCAAAGCATGACACTTCTGTTTCTCTTCCACACACCTCTGGTTTAGCACTTACTTCTGATTATCAGAGTATTCAGGAAATGTTTTTCTAAAATAATACTGGTACGAAATGGATAGTTTGAGTTCATGTTAAGAGATATAGGTGCATATATGAAAACGAAACAAAGCTATTTTAGGTAAGGGTCAAATAACTGCCCGAAAAGTTAATAAACAATATTTAAATGAGCACAATAAAAAGCAGATGCTCTTCTTGTGAGCAGTTGAGATTACTGTGCCACCTGGCGGCCCAAATATAACCACGCGCGTCTTTCTACGTAGCCTCTATGATTCGCTTCGGCAAGGTGGTGAAATGCGAAGTTAAACTGAATAATACACCAGAGAGGACGAACTCTTCTATATAGACACAATAAAGTCAAAGATTAGAGGCACCTTCATATTTTTATTCTGGATTATGCTACGAAATGTGTGCAAAGTTTATTTAGAATACCGCACTAACTAATCAACAGGAAAGTGAACACGATCAAAGCTTTAGAACGTCATGACAAGCTCTCACATACAAAAGTTTCCAGTACAGGCTCATTACTTTACCAAACTATTGTTAGCGTCAGAGTACACTTTAGTGCAATTGTCGTGTACACATACGAACATATATAACAGCACTGAAAGGGCCTCAAGTGAACGCAAGGAACACAATAAACAATAAACAATTGTATAGGGCCAGTTGGTATGAATCCATCTTGGTAGGAAGCGCTGCCACTATTACACAGAACATACAACACAACCGCTTAACTTCAACTAAACGTTTATTGCAAACGTCAGAGTTTCTAAAGGGGGTGAAAGAGAAAAAAAGAATAATAAAAGGCAGACAACAAAAAGCACACGTGCCAGTCCCGTACATTACTCATTCGTTATTATCTATCACCCCATCCAAAAAACAAAGTTCTTCCCGCGTGAGCGAGATAGAGGGTGCACTAACGCACTCAAAATCATCACGTGTCATTTCCGCTGCTTCTACTGTCAAACGGGTTAATAAATCTCTGTCCCGATATAACACGCACGTGTTATCGAAAAACGGCACACAACCGCACTCCTTACAGTGGATCGCCAAGAGACCATCTGTACCTTTTTTCACTTTATTGTGGTGCTCTTTTAACCTCTCATTCATGCATCTTTCAGTTGTTCCCATATAAACAAGACCACATGACAAGACCAGACGGCTTGTGTTGTGTGTTCTGTGTAATAGTGGCTGCGCTTCCTACCAATATGAACGCAAGGGTCCTATTTGCACGTTCGAGTAAGCCTTTAAGAGCGCTAACACAGTGGTACCAAAGTCGGGTAACACGCAAATTATTATGCTGTAACAGGCTGACTGCTGAGACAAATGAATGTAGCGTCATTATTCCAGCTTCGTTGACACCATATATAGCAGGATTACTGTCGTGATGAAGATTAGTTGTACATAAATTACATTATCAAGCTTTGCTGCTACACTTTGGAAACAACCACTCCAGTCCAGTCTGACAACTTGAGAAGTCCGAACTCCATCTGCGGATCCTGCCCTCGTTCAAATAAGTACCAAACATGTAAGGGTCATTGACATCAATGCGACGCCATGGGTTTCCCGTTAGTTTCGCCACGGTCGTATTTTCACGGGTATGCATTCTTAGGTTTAGAAAACGTCACAAATAAGACTTCTCTGTTTTATTTGTTGTTTGCTTTAACTTCACCATAAAGTGCGACTAAGAATTATTTGTCCTTATTGCGTACAAAAGCAAAAGCGAAAGTTAAATGTTTCGCAGAAAGACCGAGCTTGAATTTGACATACTAACCGAAAAACAAAAATTTGGTAAACTGCAGTGAATGTACTTCGCTCGACAAATATTTGAATATAATCGCACAGGCGTGGTCTGAGGTTACGACGTCAAAGGAAACTGTTGTAAAACTTAAAATTGCAACATTCTTTTTTTCCTGATTAACAAATCATCCCTGTGTGCTCACAGTAATAGCGGCATGTTCACCATTTTTATGTTGTTTTTTATGTTTTTTTTGTTTCAATGATTCACATTGCGTTTTGATCCCAGGAGCACTGGAATAATCAAGTTATTTATCTCCACTCCGAGTGATTGCTTAATAAAGAGCCATTATTAATAATTATTAGAAAGAAGTATATTTCATATGGTATTTACTACAATATCCTCATGGTGGACTGTACGTTTGAAACGATATTGTATTACCTTCTATTATATATGCTCGATTATTTGCACCTTTTCAAAACATTCCTTATTAACTAGCGCCTGCTCGTTTCTGCAATTGCCAATAGATCATCAGGCAAACTGTATTAAATGGAGCGAAACATGCGATTCAACGAACTTACACTTATAATCCGTAGTATCTCTTTAACGTTCTACCCCTCGCCCGCAAGCAATAGGGACGCTTGAGTGTTGCCAACCAGTTAATACATGTCTCCGTCCACGAGAGTAAATGGTGAAACTAAGTGGGCCCGTTCCGCTTAATTACCCTGTTTCTTTCTTTTCAGAAAATACCCATGCGCCGATGCAAGGTGATTTGCCTGACAAGATTCGCCGCTCGCTTCGTTCCCCTCTTCAAAATTGTAAACAAGCCTGACGGCACGAGATGCGATGTAAGCCCTCCATCCAACCAATCGTACAAGCTATAAGAGAGATGTAAAGATTACTGGTGTATCCAGGGGTGTGACGGTGTTCTTTCCCCCCTCCACCTTTGAAATGATTCAATTTTGCATGCGTGTATGTACACGTGGTATCGGCGTCAAAAGACACCGAACAGCGGCAACCATTTTTAGTGCGTGTCCTCATTTCATCCCCACTGACAGGTGCGCGCCTGTGGTTCAGCAGCACTGCAGCGCATATATGCGCGCCTGTCCATGATGATCGACAAACCCTATACCACAGACAATGCTTGCCGCTGTTCGGGTTTAATTTCACGCATACAAACGTAAACAGATACATAAAGTACGATTTGACTCGCTAAACAAATGCCCGGCTACACTACTGTGAAACAAAGCTCAAAACGTTCACAGTGGTAAAAAAAAAGTCTTTCCCTGATGTCAACAGTTCTATAACGAGGCCTGTCTACGGCCCCGAGAAAGACAAGACTTTTTTTTTCTTTTTTATTATGGATATACTAAATATGCAAAAAACACACACACTAGAACATACATAATCAGGGTTCGAAACCCACCCACGCCTTAAAAATAAATTTCACCCCTGACATTTTACAGAAAGGAGGCCATTTCTGGAAATGTTGATTCTAACGACACTCCTGATCACTAATTAGCAAGTATTTGATGCATGTCAACGAACTTGGACATATATAGCCCGAAAAACCTATGTCGTCACTGATACATAGTCTAATATTAGTAGTTTTATTTTTATATCCGCATGTCTGTATGGGTACAACTAAATTACAGACACGACATACCATAAATCACCCTGATTCGTTCTTTCTTCTCTTGCGCAATAAGAGGAGGTATATATATATATATATATATATATATATATATATATATATATATATATATATATATATATATATATATATATATATATATATATAACGGCTAACATTAAAAGAATATATTCATATGAGACAAACATCAGTGTTTAGAATCTGGCGTCTTTTGTAGCCTGAGTGCTGCTTTGACACCTTAAATTAAATTAGAGAACGAGACTTCCGGGGCACCCCTATACTGCAAAAGCAGCAGCGTCCACGTCGACATGTTGTGAAACGCATTGGTCAAATATATCCCAGGAAAGTGTTCTTAGAGTGCACGAATATTTTGTGCATCATGAAAAGGAAAACAATGAATTTATTGCCTACTACGGCACTGGGCAACTTAGTTTACTAACACAACTTAGTTTACAACAACAGAAGAGCCTAAAGAGATTATCAGCGGCACTTTTCTTGGATATTAAGGCTGCATACGACAATGTATTACATGAAACCATCCTGGACGCCTTGGGAAGCATTGGATTGGGAGGCCGCGTTTACCAATGGGTCTACAGCTATTTGAAAGACAGAACCTTCTTCGTTCAGACAGAAGATGGCGCAACAAGGCAACATCATACTTATCGCGGCGTACCTCAAGGTGGGGTCCTAAGCCCCATACTTTTCAACCTTGCGCTCATCGGCCTCATTGACGTCCTGCCACACTCCGTACATCTGTCGATATACGCGGACGACATCTGCATCTGGGCATCAGGGGTCACGCGTCTACACGTACGAGCCAGGTTTCAGACAGCGGCTACACTGACGTCAAACTACCTTCAAGGACGAGGACTGGAGCTGTCATATGAGAAATGCTCACTAGTTGCGTTTACGCGCAAGACAATGACGCCATACCGCATCAGAATTAATGGACACACAATTAGCTATCAAAAGACTCACCGTTTCCTGGGAGTAATAATAGATCGTGATTTGTCTTGGAGCCCTCATATCGCTTACATGAAGAAGAAACTGACCATGATCACCCACGTCCTAAGGTTTCTTGCGGGAAAATCATGGGGTGCATCGGTACGAGCCATGCTTCAACTGTATGCTGCACTTTTTCTTGGCTTCATGCGCTACAGCCTACCTGTGCTTGGCAAGGCCCGCATAACAAACGTTCACGTTATCCAGTCATTACAAGCTCAAGCACTGAGAATATGCCTCGGACTGCCGAGATGCGCATCCTCAGCAGCGACTGTCGCAATCGCTCATGAGCACCCTATCACAACCTACATTCGTGTCGATGCTTTAAGAACGCACATAAGACATGCCACCCGGATTCAGTCGCATCACCTTGCCTCCCTTCCACTTTCCAGGCCATGCTCTGCGTTCTACTCTATTATTGCCCCACATCGCACGGTGATTCCCACGAACTTCACGCACGCAGCAAGACCGTCGTTACCATTGTGGTGTCTACATCCACTGGAAGCCCTGATAACCATCCCCGGGATGCAAAAGAAGAAAAATTTGTCAAATTTGACCCTAAAACAAACAACATTACTGTTTCTGCATGAGAAACACAGTGGACGGATTCACATTTACACGGATGGGTCGGTCACTTCAACAAGTTCAACAGGCGCAGTGGTAATTCCGGAGAAATCCATCACGATAAAGTTCAAGACCTCGCATCTGACATCATCCATGGCGGCAGAACTTGCCGCCATTCGTGCCGCTCTGGAGTTCCTAGTTGAAGAACCGCAACAGACATGGTCAATATTCTCCGACTCCAAAGCAGCTCTCCAGGGAATTGCCTCGCCATATCGTCATGGACCAAACGAACAGCTAATTGCTGAAATACGACTGCTCCATCACCTGGCTATAGAGAAACAACATGACATAGCATATCAATGGATACCAGGCCACTGCAGCATTGATGGAAACGACCGTGCAGATGAAGCAGCCCGAACTGCTCATGACGATGCCCCTTGTGTAGCTATACCATTATCAAGAACGGACGCCGCTGCAAGGCTTCGATCACTTGCACGAGAACTGACACTCGCTCAGTGGAATTCACCGGCATTCACCAACGTCCGCCTTCATAATTTGGACCCACACCTACAGCTCCGTCTTCCATCAGGAATAACCAGAGCAGAGGAGACACTTTTGTGCCGTCTGTGGATTGGGGTGGCCTTTACGAATGCTTATTCGTTTCGAATCGGAATGGCCAGAAGCCCGACATGTGACAACTGTGGCTGCGCAGAGACTTTCTCCCATCTTCTCTGCGAGTGTCCCCGCTTCAGCGTGCCAAGAAAAGAACTGTCAAAAGCTTTAGATAGAATAGACAATCGCCAATTGTCGGAAGAAAGGGTATTAGGACACTGGCCGAGACCGTCCTCTGCACGCAAGGCATTGAGAGCGTTGTTGCGCTTTCTGCGGGCAAGTGGTCTTAGAGACAGACTGTAAACAGCGTCGTGGATCGTCTGATGACCTTCTCTCTCTTTTTTTTTTACAACGTCTCTTTTCTCTCATCTTTTATCCCCCTTACCCCCTTCCCCAGTGCAGGGTAGCCAGCCGGTCTGAGAACTGGCTAACCTCCCTGTCCTTCCTCATTTATTCCTCCTCCTCCTCCTCCTTAGTTTACTAAGAAAACACGTGAACAGAAGGTTCTCTGTGGTGCATTTTAGCGCAGTGCCAATGGATCTCGCCAATAAGGCTACCATTTTCAGCTTGATCCAAATGTTTAGCGGCAATACGACAATGCGCTCAATGGCGGTGGTCATGGAGGTAACGACTTTACTGAAAACTCCAGCAAATACGTGGCTTGAGTCTGTAGGCCACCCTCTATAGAGGCCCGTAGAACTTCACTGTGAGCCGCTTTCATGGCTGGATTACCCACATACAGTTGATACGTACGGCTTTATAATTATGAAGAGTACTATGCATATTGGCGGCACAAAACAAGCTAACACTTGTGTTATGTGCTGTTTTTTTCTTTCTCTTTCATCTCGCTTTTTTTTTCATCTTTCAATCCTCTCCTCCCTGTTCCCATGTGCATAGTAGAAAAGCTGCTTTCCTGACCTTGTCAACCTCCACGCCTTTTCTCCTCTACTATTTATCTTTTTCTTAACTTATTAAACACGTCAGTATTACGAGAGTGACGGCTGCGAGCGCACCTATGGTAAATGAGAACGATGAACGATGCCGCATTCGCAGCTCGCGCTCAGAGACCGCTGACTGGCAGTCGAAACCAAGAGTAGGGCGATTTATGACGAGCCCCTTTCTGCCTCAGTCTCGTCCCTAAAAGCTTCCAGCCTAGCCGCTGTCTGAAACCCTACTTTCTACTGTATCAGAATGTGACAGTAACGTAAAAGGACGTCCCCTCTGCGAAATATTTTTACGCTGACGATTCAAAGGTTGTAGGCAGAAAACAAAGCTTAAACCAATAGTCTTCCTGTGTAGATTGAATACTTTGTGCACCTGATTTCTCAGAAAAGTAGAGCTGGAAATCAAACCACTCTGGACTACTCGAGAGCATGCTCCTTATTGTTCTCAAACTATTGCTCAAGTTTGTTCTAGATATAGGCCATGCTAAACCGTGCGGACTGCACTTCCTGAAGATCACGCGCCTTGGGCGCATTAGCGTACGCCTGAGGTATATTCACGACAGCCCTGATTTTATGGCATATTTGGGCATGGAAGGAACGAAGAAGAACAGGAGTGAAGGCAGGGAGGATAACCAGGCACAGGCCCGGTTGGCTACCCTACGCTGGAGGAATTGGAACGGGGAGTATAAAAATGAGAGAGAGAGGAGAGGAGAGAGAGAAAAGAAAGAGACGAAAAAATTGGGAGTAAATGGGCTGACGCGTACTAAAGACAAAGGCGTTCCGATAGGCCCGTAGTCTTCAAAAAGCGAAAAAGGGGGCTTTGACTGTCTATTGAGACGAATAAAGACAAGGACGGTGCTCCAGCAGCATCTGGCTCAGAAAGTGGCTGATAGTCCCATTGCCGCGACGCGTCACAAAGTTTACACCTAGAGGCAAATCGAGGGCAACGACATAGCAAATGATCGATGTCATTCTCCATGCCGCAGTCCTCACAGGCCGCACTGTCGGTCACTCCAATCAGAGTTGACATCCCGCCTATGAGGTTGCAAATATGCGCCACAAGTGGTATACATCAATCGACTACCCACGATTACAAGTTATACTATCATGCGGAGGAACAGGCACGCATTCCCACCCTTCCTACCAACTAGTACAACAGGCAAAGAATAGTTGCAAAACAACATCAGTCTGTAGTCAATCCTTTAGCGTAGCTCCAATTCATCAGGTGCCAACCTTGAGAAGCCACCGTAATTATGCTCTTAAAGAAACCGTCAAAGTGGTGGGAAAATGTCAGCAGCAGCATTCCAAGTACTTTACCGTCAAAAATGACAGGTCATTTTTACAGTATATAGCTGCATTGAGGAAAGAGGCACAAGTACGCCATTTGACTACCGGTGTAACAAAACCTGTAGGAAGGCGTTTGCTTGTTGTGTGAAGAAAAGAAAGTAAGAGTTGTACTCTATAGTATTACGTTATTTACATAAATAGCTATGGCATATGTTTATAAGAAGGCATCGCACTTATACAGGGGTGTTCGTGGCTTTCGCAAGAGGTGCCTCGGTGCATTATTATGCACAGCAGGGGTGCAACGTTGAGTGGTGTAAAACGCACCACTGACAACGTTTCGTAACGCTTTTCTTTTTTTTTTGCCTTTCCTCGCAGAGACTACTGTCCGGAATGAAAGGCCGTTGTGAAAAAGGAAGATGCGTGCTTGCTGGCGTGCTGGGTTTCTTTATTAATAAAACTCCTCTGAAGCACATCGGATAATTAAGTGATTTCGCACGCAATTAAGGTATGTCGCGGAACAATAAAACCCGATGTTTGCATCTGAACTTGAAAGATTATGCTGTAATAAAGCTTTTTTGTTTTGTTAGCTCATTGCTGTCTTTCACCTATATTCCTTTTTGTAAGCAATGACGGCTTACTTTGTCCGACGTCTGTATACCTTTGGCGACCCAACTCACTTGTAAGAATGAAATCTAAAACCAAGCAGGCGTTCCTGTCGACTGAGTGTTCAAAGCAATAAAAGGTCTTCGCATGCAGCGTCAGCAGTACTGAATGGCATTTAAGATTCTCTCCGTGGAGCTTATTTCATTCAGAAACCATCGTTGCATAAAGCATCGCAAGTGATGCGCTAAATCCCTACAAAAGTGCGCAAACTAGTTAAACCCAATGAAAACGATATAACCTGAATATCCGGTCTGATTTATGGATCGTGGATTACGGAACACGTGAGCCACCGGTGCGACATTTTCCGAAACGAGACATCAGTAACGTATTCTTGTTATGGGAGCTTCTTGTCTAATTACGATTTCAATATGAGAAAAGCCGATGGCTATGCATGAGAGGAGACATCTTCGAAAAATGTAAAACTGTAGTTTTTTTTAAGAAATATACTTCCTTAGTGCGCAGGGAACGTTTGCAGCAAAGCTGTAGTAGTTTGTTACGTGGACATTTACAGCGCTTTTCAATGTATAAAACGTTTATTCCTTTTTAAAGTCCCGGCGACGTGTCAAAGAGAATGTTTAAACGCGCCAAAGAGAACGCTTTTCGAAGAATGGAGCATAGTAATCAAGAAGGTTTCACGAAATCTACTGAAAATGTCTGAACCTCTTATTTAAATCATGGAGCTTTGGGGCTGTTACTTTAGCGCAAACTTGAAAAAAACAATGCGACAAACACACGTCTTTCGTTTCTAAAGTTTGCACTCAAGAAACACCAATGAATTACAAGCAAGACCAAACATGTACACTGCTATTAATTTGGTGAAATATTCATAAATAGTGAAAAGGACGAACAAGTTGAGCTTGTTGGCAGTCCAGATTGTCAGACGCTGGCCCAGCGAGCTTGTAGACAATACCTGAACGAAGCAAACAATCATCAAACTATCAACCATTTGCAAAATATATCTGTAGTGTAGCGTCAATGGCACTAGAAATAATAGACTGAAAACTGAAGAATTCACAGCTGGGCTAGGTGGCAAATGATTGCTGAGCATCTCGAACACAACACTGATACGACCAGACACCCGCGACCCATATTCACAAAAACGTCTTACGCTAAAATTTTTCGGGAGAGAATATTTTAGCCAATTATGATGCGAGGTATATCATTACCGATGCCGACTGACCAATGGGAAAACGCAGCTACGAACGAGAAGTTTTATCTATTCGGCCCCAAAATGCATAGAGGACAAATCAAAGAACTGTGGTGTCTCCTTAGCTCTTTTCTTGTAGTGTCCTTGCCGTATTTGACCTGTGTTCAAGACGTTAGAAACATCGTCTTAAGTTGTAACTATGGACGGGCTATACACCACCAATGAGAAGCTAGAAACCATAAGAACACTTGTTGCCGCATTATGATACACTTCATGCGGGAGGCATTGAACTAGTCTTAACAAAAGAAGCTGCACGAGGTTCTGACTTGAAAAAAAGAAATTTCATATCACTTAAGATATTCAGCAACATATAAAAGAACAATCGCGCAAAGTTCTTGGCGTTCGACTCTGTAGGTTTCTCTCGTTATGTGCGCTGCCTGCCCCCTGAAACAACTTTGAGAAATAACCGCCACTTTCATTCGTGCTGAAGTTCAGACAACTAAAGAAATCAAGACTTTATTTAGAACGCGACAGCTGCAGCACATTAAATGCAAAGATGGAGCTCAGACACGCCAAGCTGAAACGTGGTTAGTGTGCACGCAGTGACGCTGAGAACCTTTGGTGCGAATTCTGCGATGAAAAAAAAAGAAAGGGAGCCGTAGTAGGCTTATATAACTTTATGAAATATCACCTCGCCTTTTGAGAAAATTTATTCCGCCGCGACACCGTGGCGCTTTCTGTACAATATTTCGTTCCCGCAATCGCCTACATCTTTCTCCTCACTGCTTTGGGCGCTCCTCTCATATTGATACTTTCAGCTAGATTTGCTTTTTTCATTTTTGTAAAGTTTTCTAATACGTCCACAAGCTCGTAGAGAGATTCAGCTACATCTGGGCTTACTTTCACAATGAAATATGTATTTCGTCATTGTTGGGACAGCTTTTAAACTATTCTTGTTCTTTTTTTTTTCTTTTCTCATTTCAAAAATCCTTGGGAGGTGTCGGCGCTCTTATATACCGTCAGCTACCTCTCTGCACAGATAATAGTATGCGTGAAAATTACTGCAATAAAAAACATTGGAAATCATCTGTGTGACAGTTCACGGAAGTCGGTCGAGCCAAAATCACAAAATTCAAGTCCACTCGCATAGCAACACCAAGAAAAAAAAAAGCCTGAAATAAACTCCAGTCACCTAACACTGTAATTCGTATGCAGTTATGTCGCACGTATGCCGGTTATGATAAAAATAATGATAGATGTAATGCACAGCCACATAAACACACTCAGATAAGCAAAGTCCAAAAACAGGGACGTGCTACAAGTTACTCCTTTGTTAATGATTACGTGTAGGCTAATTGTTACGTTGTAGATTCCTCGAGTTTCTTTAAGTGACATACAATATGGTTCCGAAGTTTCATTTTCATGCAAGTTCTGATTATTTTGGGGCAATAATTTCGAACGCACAATTCAGTGCGCAGAACTTCAAATACGAACTACTTATGAATCTAAGCTAAGTTAAGATGCGAAGCTCTCATTTGTAACTAGCGAAGTTTTTATATCACCCTGCTATAGTTTACAATTTACCTGGCAGGCGGTCTTAGAACTGGCTAACCTCCCTGTCCTTCCGCTTAATCTTTTCTCCTCCTTCACTGGCAAATACATTATTTTTACTGCTTATGACATAGAACGTTCACATAGTTTCACTTCGCCATTTAATGTTTTTAGCTAACGTGGTTGCTTGGGCGAGTCGGTACGACATGATTCACATAAAAACAGCGCCAATAACGCTGTCTGTCTCCTTCTTTACTTGTCCCTCGTTATTGGCACTGTTTTTATGTGAATTAATGTTTTTTTTTTCTTGATTGCACTAAAATTTTGATGTCGTCATCATCACTTATTACTTTTCTTGTTGTCATCATCGTAAAATTGTAGTATGCAATGCACGGGGCAGGGATTCCCTCTAAATCATCTCACAGGGGGACGCAAAGTTTTTCCACACACTGAATTAACGGGGGGGGGGGGGGAGGGGGGTGTTGAGATGGACATTCTTCACCCACCCTCTTTTAGGCGCAACGCTGCGCACTTCTAAATAGGGTACAGAACCCTTCTTTGCAGAAAAGAGAGAAGAACAAAATAGACCTCATACGCTCATAGAGTGCTATTGTGTTTTCTTTCACTCAATTCTTTCTGTCTCTCGAATGCTATACAATTACTTCGATTCCGATGAATACGCCGGACACAGAGAAACAACCTCGTGTGCGCACTCCTTGCATCGGGTGTGATTGACACCTGCTATACGCAATCCGCGCGGGGACGTCACGCACCCTACCAAAGGTGAACGGAGACGCGTTGTTTTCGCCGTAAAAATTGCAGCCTCGTGAATAATGCGTCCAGGTACTCTATGCAGGTGCCAGAACCTTCCACTGAACAAGCACGGCAAGCGAACTCGCGCCGCAGGCCGCTTAACGGGCTTATACAAGCGACGTTTCGTTTCAACAAGTAGCCGGAAACAAGATGGCAATGCGAACCCACCGCCTCCATCGGAACTCCCTCGTAGCGGCAGCACCCACACATACCTTCGACCAACACCTGGTCTTCCTGTGTCTCATATCGTTTCTGTATGCATTCGTCAGGGCCCGTGTTTTATTTTTTTTTTGTTCCGCCGATCGAGTTTGTACGGAAACCGACGACAACGGTTTCTCGGCAGCTGTTGCACGCCGCTTCGTGCATTATATTGGTGAGCACGCGTTAGATTTGCCTCGCAAGTGCGTCTTTTGTGCCGACCATCGGCTGCAGAGGTCCCCGTGGATATCGTCACTGTATGGCGAGATGGCCCCGAGTTTCGTCATGCACCTGAGGGCAGCGTAGAAATAAACGTGACCGATCTTGAAGAGTTTACCACTTTTGACTTTTCAGCAGTGAAAGTGGAATCAATTTGCGTGCCTGCGTCAGTGCCGTGCGCTGCGGCCGCCATTCTTTTGAAAACCCGCAGCTGCTTCCCGGAAACGCCTGCGGAGATGACGTGTTAAGTCGGCGAAAAGGTACGAAGAATAAGTTTGATTGGTCACATGTAGGGGCCTAAATTTAGCGTGCTCTTGGAAGTCTGTGCTCTTCTTTCTCCTTTAGCTGGTTGCCTATGATGCGTGCGGTAGCTATACTATGTTTAATTACAACTTCTAACAACGTCCTTTATCTGACAAGATTTGACAACAAATTCTGACGTCATTTGTCAGCCATCTGCAGACGTCGGCATACGTCATCCACGCACTAGCTCTTGTAGCACTTGCGTGTAACGCGATCTACTTTTGTGGATTTATTGAACGAAGTTAATGTATTTAAGCGAAAGCCTTATATGCCTCACCAAGCGCGAAAATCGAACGACACGCTCCGTCGGCGGCATTGACACGAGGGATGCAAAAATCACCGTCGCGTGATGCCGTCAAAGCACGAGTTCATCGTGACGTCCAAGATCAACAAATTTTCTGACGTCATCACATAACGTGCCGTCAGATGGTGACGCCATCATATGACATGGATGCTTGGTAACGTGGGGTCAATCCCGGTGGCATTGCTAAACAAAGAGAGTTGCAGAAAGCTTACGATGCCACCGATCTCGTACTCGGGCATTACAAAATAATGATAGTTGCAGAAAGCTTTCGAAGGATGGCGCGGAAGCTTCAATACGTTGACTTAGAAACGAAAGAAGAACAAGATGGCTTTCGCCTTCGAGCCGACCGAGACGGACGCATATGGAACCCTGAGAGGCTTTTTTTTTTGCTATTTCGGAAGGACTGAACTTTCAATATGGCTAGATCCGGTCCAGGACGCCTTTTCGATTCTGTGGATACGGCCTATCAGGCGTGGCTGGTCATCTGCATCACAGCGAAGCATGCCACATAATGTTTCCGTGTTGAGTTTGGAGTATATAAGGGAAGCTGACACGTTTCCTTTGACGATTCATGTAATACAGCCAATCATCTAACACTCCTCCACACTTTGTTCAAATTCCTTAAGGTATTCTGATATTTGTGTCATATGTAAACTCTGCGGTAATCCGAGTTGTTCCCAACCGAAACTCCAGACTTTCATCTAAGAATGCACTACGGGAAGTCTATCACTTCCTTGTTGACCTGCCTGCCCTGACCTGTCAGACTCAGATCAAGCCATTAGTCTGAGTGAGTCCAGGTGAATAATATTTTGGCAAGTTTGAGTCAGAGCGAGCCCGATAGGACTCAAAATTTTCAATTAGTTGGAGTCTGTGTGTGTTAAGTTGAAGAAAATGTCGAGTCTGAGCATGAGTGAACCCTAAGTGAATAATGTACTTCTTCAGTGAGACTGACTGAGCTACACCTTCCATTGCAGACCTATGGTCATATCCATTCATCTTGAGCATTACTATAAGCGTTATGTCGTCTTACGTTTATGTTCCAGTTTATTCACACTTATCTCCACGTACTATAGCGTTCAAGCGCAACCTCAATATTTATTGATTAAAGGCATGAATGATGGGTGAAAGGTGCGAAATGGAATCCCGCTGAAAACATTTTCTCGGGAAGCTCTTGATAAATATAACTCTTGCGATTCATATATTTCATAAAATTTTATTCCTGGATTGAAACAACTGATCCCTCGTATTTGAAGATAAGATGGGGCAGAAGAAGAAAAAGTAGATCTGTTCGGTCGCTGTTTTTGTGCAGTGTTCAATTTCTGCTCTTTTCTTGGACTATTACGCTGACATTCATTTCTCCGCGGTGTGACAACAAGACGTCGGGTGAAGACTTCGAGGACTCGGCGCCCTAGAGGTACGAGGTTCCTTTATCAAAGACTTGGCTAGTACGCGACCACTACGGTGGTTGGTAGCCATCGCCACGAGCCTTATGCTCGTCCAAGTGCGTTAAACTACATGAGTGATACTGCAGGACACAATGAAAAGCCTGGGGGCTTACAGGTGCGCCCAAGCATCATAAAGCCGGCCCGTTTGCTCATACACAACCGCGAAATGGCTCCAGCGAGCACAGCAGCGATGGAAGACGATGAAGCTGAGAGCAAGAAGCTTCGCTTAGAAGAGAATCCTTTCCACGATAAAACGTAAACCTATTACCTAACTGATGAAGAAGACAGGGGCGAAAATGAACCATATACGTTGGTTGCTTATAAGAAGAAGCAAGCAGAGGGCATCCCAGTCGTCTTTCGTCCAAAAGCTGAAGGTGCTAGCTTCTGGAAAGTGAACCCCAATCGAGTGTCAGCCGAAGTAGTTTCCGCTGCTAAAGAAAAAGTGCAGCCATTCAGAACGACCAGAGATGGAGCTTCAGTGTCAGCGTTGCTTCCTTAGCTTCAGCCAAGCGTCTTCTCATGCTTTCGAATGTAGGTGGCCTGGAAGTTAAGCCTTTCATCCCAGAGTCATACACTCGGAACGTTGGGAAAGTAAAACATGTTCCTCTGCAGTATTTGGATGAACAACTCCTAGAGTACTTGAGAGATGCAGGGGTTATATCGACTTGACGGCAAATAAAATACTACCGCCAAGAAGATGGAGGAGTAACGTTGCGTCCACTTAACTCAGTGATTCTGTCTTTTCGAGATGACCACCCGATTCCAGGAAGAATCTACTTAGGATTCACCAGTCACCCAGTGGAAGAATATCTTGGTCCAGCACTTCGGTGCTATAACTGCCAGCGATTTGGACACATAGCGAAAAGTTGCCGTAATACACGCCGGTGTAAGATCTGCTCCGAAGAACACCATCATAAAAAGTGCAAGTCAGTTATTCAGCCTAAGTGTGCAAACTGTGCAGGTAATCACGCTGCCTCATATTCAGGCTGCCCGCAAAATAAAGCTGCTGCAAAAATGCGTCGGCATGAGCTCGTTCATGGAAGAAAAACCGCGCCCCAATGAACCATCTCAAAACATTGATATTGTTCATCCTGTACGTGATCCACCTCAGCGGCCACCGCAACAACAGCCGACAAACACGCCAAGAGAACCGCCAAGAGAACCGCCAAGAGCACACCCGAGAGACCACTCACGAGAAGTAGCTTCAAGTAACCCAACCTACGCGTCAAAGCTACGAACGCCCACGCGACCTCAGCCAGAAAGTAGCAGAACCGACAGTGCCAGTGTTCGCCCCAACTACAACATCGAAACATCACGTCGTTCTCAAAAGGCCTAAAAAAATTAACCATTCAATGGATACCGTGCCTCTGCATCAGTCATGCAATTGATTCTACCAATGCTTTTCGCAGCACTTAAGGCAATCCTGTCTGCTCTACCGGAAGCAAACAACCTGCCAGAAGTAAAAGCCCTGCTGCCTCTGGAAGCACTATTGTGTCTACAATCCGGGTCAAACCTGCGACAAGTAACATATGAATAAGTGCTAAAAAGATGTCTCCATATACCAGATTGATTGATTTGTGGGGTTTAACGTCCCAAAACCACCATTTGATTATGAGAGACGCCGTCTCCATATACCAGAGGAATGCCAATAGTCTTCGAAGGAAGTGTGCTGACTTCCGTAAACTCCCTTTGCAGTATAACTTTCCAATGCTTTGCATCCAAGAGGCAGGAATGAATGATGATTTCCGCCTCTCCAACTACGTGATATATAAGTCATCTCATCGAAGTGGTCCTAGCAGAGTGCATTTGTGCGTCAGAAAGGGCCTACCTTCTCACCAAGTTCACTCAAGTGATTCGGACTTCCTGGAATTCGTCGCTTGCAAATTATCCGTTGGTGAGCAGTGCGTAACAGTGATCAATTTTACCTAGAACCTTCAAGCCGCATTTCGGTGTAAGAGCTAACAAATATCTTCAATATTTCTAATTCATATACGTTTATATGTGGAGACTTTAATGTGCACAACATAATCTGGGGTAGTGATCGATGTCATGCACGTGGGAACATTGTTGAGTGTGCCGCAAACAAATGCAATTTGACAATTTTAAATGACGGCTCCCCAACTTTTCACCGAGGGCATAATTACTCGAGTTGCATCGATGTAACCATGTGTTCCCAAGATCTAGTGAATGGTGTGGTATGGACAACGGATGTAGAAACACGTAGGAGTGACCATTTTCCCATTGTAATAAATCACCCCTACTTGCGAAATGACGACTTCAGACGCTACAGTAAACTGACGAACTGGAAAGCTTTTCAGTACCGCCTAACAAACCAAAATAGTGAAATCACGACAGTTGAAAGCTTTACTGAATTTCTGCAAGATAATGCGAATGCAAGATAATGCGTACAGAGGAAGTCCCGATTCCGAAAGACTATGTGGCCGTCGATGGAGAGTATGAACATCTAAGAACCATCAGATGACGTTCAGAAAGGGCATATTGACGCAGCGAAAGTTTAGAAGCATACAAAAATGCACAGAAAATCCACAGTGTAATGCGCAGACGACTAGAAAATTTAGGTAAACGACGCTGGCGTGATTTTTGTGGCACGCTCTTTCCCCACACACATGTTCCGAGAATTTGGCTTGTAATTCGAGAATTTGGTGGCCCTGTATCACAGAGATTCCCATTTCGTGCTCTTGTAGCCTTGGACAAACCGGAAGCTGTGGTAGCAGATGAATTTTGTCAACTTATCAGTAGGCCCGCCGCACCACAATGTGCCTTATTTGATAATTCTGTCGTGTTAGCCAGCCAGAAAATTAATGCTTGCTTTTGGGCCCAGCATCTTCAACTAGACCCTGTATTTACGTTAAGAGAGCTGCATTGTGCTATAGCATCATGTCGTCAAAAATCGGCCTCTGGTCCAGACGGCATTACGCACAAAATGCTAAAGAACCTTGGGCCCACAGGCACAACTATTTTCTTATATGTTCACAATAATCTATGAATGCAAGAAATTGTACCCAAGTCTTGGAAGTCTGCTCGCATCATTCCGGTCTTAAAACCGGCTAAGACGCCCTTAAACCTTGAATCCTTCCGTCCAATCAGTCTGCCAAGCTGTCTATGTAAGGTAATGGAAAAAATGATTGATGCGCGACTTCAATGGTTGTGCAACAAAACTGGTGTATTCTCTAACTACTTAACGGGTTTTAGGAAACAGAGATGCACAATGGATGCAATACTGGACTTAGTAACGGATGTGGAGCATGAACGTGCCTGTGGTAGTTTGACGGTCGCAGCGTTCTTAGACATCAAAAGGGCATTTGACACAGTCAGTCACACTCATGTTCTGCTGAGTATGTTGGAACTCGGACTGTCCGGCAGGTCTTTGCGGTGGGTATCTAATTTTTTATCAGGTCGCAAAATATTCATTCAGACGAGCGAATGAAAAAGTGCAGAACACGACGTCAGACAGGAAGTGCCACAAGGAAGCGTTTTCTTTTCAACTGTGTTATGGCTGATTTAGCTAAAAGACTGCCTTCCAGGTTGAAATACTCCTTATATGCAGATGATGTGTGCATTTGGGCATCTGGCACGGACATACGGTTAATTCAGATTGCATTGCAAGACGGAATAACTATTATCAACTTTTTAAAAGAAAGAGGAATGATTCTGTTGCACGCAAAGACATCTGTATTGCCCTTCACCCGTAAGAAGTTAAAGAACTTTAACCTCGATTGATTGATTGATTGATTTGCGGGGTTTAACGTCCCAAAACCACCATTTGATTATGAGAGACGCCGTAGTGGGGGGGGGGGGGGCTCCGGAAATTTTGACCACCTGGGGTTCTTTAACGTGCACCCAAATCTGAGAACACGGGCCTACAACATTTCCGCCTCCATCGGAAAGAACTTCAACCTCAATTTAGAAGGAGAACCACTAATTATTGTAACAGAGCATCGGTTTCTCGGAGTAATACTTGATAGGCAGCTATCATGGGCACCTCACATTAAAAAAAAAGTCGAAAACGAGGTGAATACGCTAGTGAATATACTCCGCAGAATTGCTGGGACATCATGGAGCGGATCTGTATCATCCATGCTCGCTGCTCACAATGCTTTAATACGACAAAAAGTTGCATATTCTGCAGCAGTCTTACACGGCCTTTCCCGCACTTCAGAGGAGCGACTTCAAAGACTATTAGCTAGGGGACTGCGCGTCTGCGTAGGTGTTCCACGAGCGACTTCCAGCAGCCTTGTCATAGCAGAGACTCGACAACCACCCCTTCCAGTCATGAGAACAATTGAAACATGCCGCCGTTTTTTCGCTTACAGACGCAACACAAGGACCACCCATTGGCACTGGAGATTTTACTAAGAGATAAAAGCAATGCTCATAACGATGTACACAGTAATGTAAATATATTACCCAGAAATTAATTTTGGAGCTCTGAAATGGACTATCCTCCATGGCTGCTTGCAATACCAAGCATTCCATTCTCAGTGGATGGCAATTTCCGAAAGAGAAACATGTTCATCCAAGCTGCTCAACAACTAGCGCTTTATCGGATACACACGCGGTATCCAGGGTACATACACATTTACACAGATGGCTCAAGTACTACAACGTCTTTAACATCGGCATTTATCATACCACAGCGCAATATTCAGGAATCGTTTAAATTATGTTGCATGACGTCATCTACAACATCTGAGCTCTTCGCTATTCTGTATGCTCTAAAGTTTATAAACTCGGTAGCAGACACTAGAAAATGGGTACTTTTCAGTGATTCACAGGCCGCATTAGGATCGCTCTCCAGTACAAACAGGACAGTAATAAGTGATAGTATGACATATGAAACGCTGAAAGAGCTCACCAAAGCAAAGAAGGCACAACATGAGATCAAATTTCAGTGGATACCTGGCCATTGCAACATTCCTGAAAACACAGCTGCCGATGAAGCAGCACGACGCGCACATCGTAAAGACGTTACTGTTTCTTTACCAATTTCGAAAAATGAATTGCGTAGTGTTATAAAGAATACAACTTTCAGAATGAGCAAACATGCTTATTTTGACCAAGTACAAAGAGCTGCGATTCATATCACATCGATCCATTTATTGAATTCAAAATTACGCTGGCATTAGATAGAAGTACGGAAACTCTAATTCACCGATTGAGGCTAGGCACCACATACACAAAACATTTTTTGCACAGAATCGGCAGAGCTGAAACTCCCGAATGCGAATGTGGATTTATACATGGAGACGTATGTCACCTTCTCATAGACTGTCCACATCATGACACGCCGAGACGCCGTCTTAAGTCCGAACTCTTGGCATTAGACCGCAGACTGTTTAACACGAAGAAACTTCTGGGCCCGTGGCCTACTGGAGTTTTACAGTCACACGCTTTAAAAGCATTAACACGTTTTTTACAAGACAGTGGGATTGCTGACAAGTATTAACAAATAACGAACTTTCATCTGTAACACATGTACTTATTATGTACAGTATCATGTGACACCCATCATGTGTGTGTTGTAAAATGAATGACGTGTCGACTATTATGTACACACGAGCGAATGCATCTTTATAAGGACCAGACGTCTGCTCTGCTGTTTTGTGCTGGTGAACCGAATATTAACGAGGGACATTATCAGAGACTTATTCATTGACTTTTGAACATTTCCTTACCATTATGTTGTGATATGTGCGTATAAGTGTGTCTTTGCATATCTGTGCCCGAGTTTTCTATTTTCCATGCACTGCTTTGTATGTTTCGCTTCAAGATACGTGTTCAAGTTTCACTTAACGGCTAAGGAGTAGCCGGCGCCATAATGGTGCGCCAACATCTCCTCATATATCATATCAGTAAAAAAAGATAAGAGGTTCAAACAGTGTATCGTAGCACCTACTCTGCGAGATATTGGTGTTAAAAAGCATTCATAGCATGACCTAAAAAGGAAATTTCACACTAATAGACTGATGAGTCGACTCAATGAGGCTCACTTAGACTCAAATTGAGCCATGAGTCCACACCTGAATGACTCCGACTTCGTAACATGTTGACTTTGTTTCCGAGTGAGTCAGGTTGAGAAAAAGTTCAGTGAGTCTGAGTCCGAGTAAGTATGGTAAGGGGTGGCCGACTAACCCAGCCCCATAATGAATTCTAGCTAGATGCTTGCAGTTGTGTGTTCGGAGAGGATCATTATGCCACCAGAGGTTTTTCAAGTGATTCATCACCAGTTAAACAGGTATTTTGAAGCGGCGCGAAACCATGTTGAGAGAAGGCGAGCTCTAAACCCTACTAAACCATCGCTTCTAGCCCCACGTAGCCTTCGCAAGCCAAATCTCTTGCGTATCCTCTCGAGCATCTGAGCAAACGGTTACGTGCCCATGGTGTCCGCTAGCAAGCCCAACCCCCGTGCACGTGAGCGGCGTTGTTTTGTGGACCAGCGTTATCGTTATTATTATTATTAGATAGCGTTAGTGGTTTTAAAGGCGAAGCTTCTCACAGACAGACAGACAGACAGACAGACAGACAGACAGACAGACAGACAGACAGACAGACAAAAGGGTGGGCGGGCGGGTGGACAGTATTTTTATTTTCATCATCATTCACCTCGTGGATACGCTGCATGATTTATTTATGGTGACCTATGGTCCTGTCTAAGGTTTAGGTCGTGGTTATGTTTCACTGTGTTGTTGTGATACAAAAAGCAGTTAGCATACGCATAAGGGTATATGTGTCTTGTGACAAAGTACTTGACGAACTGATCGATCGGCCCTTGACATAAGAGAGAACACTAGCAGCTTGTTCTAGATCTCGTCCCGCCCTTGAACCTTTAGCACTGTTTTTGCAAGACAAGTAGGCGCTGTAATTACTGCTCTGTGTTCGTGGAAATCTTTTTCATTGTATAAATTGATGGCAGAAGCTCTAATCGTTGAACATTTTTTCTAAACGCTGACTATGCAATGTACGCCCACGGGGCGGCTATATGCTCTCCCAATGTAGAGTATCTAGTACTCTAAATCGTTACCCACTTTTTCTAAACACACGTCGGCTCCTGAATCTGGTTTGTAAGAGCTAAGGACGTCCCTGTGCGTTCTACGTCAGGGGTGTCCGTCAGTAGGAGTCATGGTGCCCGTCGCGTCTTGGACGCCTTCGAAGTCGCTTGTCTTCGATGTTGTTGTACCTACGGGGTCTAGTGCCGAGACCGTCGTTGATGCGACCGCCTCAATAGTCGGCCTCTCAGAGGTATAGGCACCCGACAGTGAACCAGAGGGCGCGACAAAGCTCTTCGGGCCACCTTAGCATTGTTAGTACCGACCGGCAGGGATACTGAGAAAATGGAACGCTCGCGCTGAAGTGTCAGTGCCATTTTGGCACGTTTTCAAAGAACGCTTCTTGGGCGCTTTCATAGTAAGCCGTGACCCCCTTGCTCACAACTAAAAAATGAAATGAAAAAAAAAATGGCAGCATATCCACGGAGTGAATGATGGAGAGTGGGGCGAAGCATCCGTCCGTCCATTCGTTCTTGCTTCCGTCCGTCCATGCGTACGTCTGTGTGGCCACCCGTGCGTCCATTCGGCCGTCCGCGCGTGCGTCTGTTCGTGCGTCCGTCCCTGCTTTCGTCCATGCATTCGCCCCTGCGTCCGTCCATGCGTCCATCCGTTGGTGCATCCATCCGTGAGTCCATCCATGCATCTATCTGTGTGTCCGTTCGTCTATCTATGCAACATTCCAAGTACCCCCATCTCGCATCTTTTCATCATATATTCCGCATATGCACCGCCATCCAGCGGACATTCCAAGGACTAAACGAAAGATGGCACACGCACACTTTCTAACGGCTTGCGCTTCGTGTCTACCTCCCACCTTTTACCATTTCAAGTTCATGGTATATACTAGTTCACTGTATTCATGGCACTGCGGCCCAACGCTCGCTAAACCTTTCTAAAACCAAGGAGGTTACGCCCAGTGAGTATAACGTAGCAACCCTTTCTTGTCAGATAGTGCTCAATGTAAATGCCAATGGCTGATAAGAGGGAATGAGAGACAGGAGAATTTGGCTTTTAGTTAACGCGCACGCTGCAAATTTTTATTGTTCAACAACGCACAGAAGAAATCTCCCACCGGCACCACCTTGGAGGTCAAAATGTAAGACAGGTTACACACTACGACTACTACTATGACTACGAGGGAAGAACGGGTGCTGCTATAGGAAGCTTCGTTCCTAATAGGCACGTGCAAGTTCAGTTTTGCTGCGTATACTCACTAGGCTGTGCATTAGACGACTCGGTTTTGCTGCGCCTACTCGCTAGGCTGTGTGATCTGGCGCTACCATCAGATCTCGTAAACGGCATTGCCGGGTGCCTATACGGCGTGCAGCATCAGGGAGCTCAAAACTTCCAAGTCACCGTGAGGAGCATGGCATCCAGGTCTCTAATCGTCCATTTTGGCTGCCTGGTGATTGGCGGCGAGCGTGTTCAAGTCGTCGCCGTTGGCCTTAAAGTGACCAACGTCGCCTGCCTGTTCCTGCCATCGTTCGTCTCAGACGAAGCTCTCGTCCAAGCGTTATCCCCATATGGCAAGGTGCTCACTGTCAGCAGTGGTTTGATGAGTGGGCGACGCGGCTTGCTCACTGGAACGTGGTTTGTCCGAATGGAGATGAACGCCGCTAATCCTGTGCCGAACTACCTGCGCATCTCCGGTCACCGTGCCGCGTTCGACTACCGTGGTCTCCACTGTGTATGTCGAAGATGCGGTCGGGGGACCATCTACGAGCCCAGTGCACAACACCGTATTGTGGTCGCTGCGGTATGCACGGTCACGTTAGTGAAGGATGTGACCGCCCGTGTCGACACTGCGGGGACGGCCACCCAACTGTGGTTTGCCCTGTCTGCCACTCTTACACAGACGCTGCCGCTGGTGCCTTTCCACAACTGACACCGACAACGAAACCAACTACCGACTCGGGGGATACGGAAGAGGTCACCGACACTGTGCTGACCTCACCCCTACAAGCTCTTTCAAATGAAGCGCACAACGAAAGCGCGATTATCATTGCGACGCTTGGCGCGTCGGCATCCGCGCTGGTGCAGGAACTGTGCGCTTCGAAAGACGCAACGCACTGCCCTGCAAATGGCGTCGGCGTCTCTTCTCGGACGCCACTTGATATTCAGTGCACAAATTACCCCAGTTCTCAGGCTGCTGTTGTTGGAGTTGACCCTACGACCCCTGTTATTTCGGAAAACAGTGTCGAAAATACCACAGCCTCCTCTGTTGCTGCCGCTCCCACAACTCCGACATCGTGTCGTACATGTAAAAAATCACCCACACAAAGGGTGTCTACACCGGCCTGCCGAGACGTGGACAGTGCTGCCAGCATCAAGAATGTCGATCCAAGCTTGCCGGCGGCTCTGTCCCTACCTCCACAGGACACGTCTTCGGAAGACGGCTTCAGCCTGGGACTGGATAGTAGCATCAGACTGTCTAGCCTTGCCGATTTTGACGTCGACTTGGGAGCTCCACGTGAAACCAAGCGAGGTCACACTTCCAGCTCTTGCTCCGATGAACGCAGTGATGGCCGTGATAAATTTCAACGGTCCAAAAAACCTCGACCCTCTTCTGCAGGGTCGAACAGTGCGTTGTGATTTGGTTGAGGAAGTGTCCCCTGGACACTTTCCAGGACACCGTCTGGAACTATGCGCCCAGGTTAGTCTTTACTTTTTATTACGGCTACTACACTGCACAATATTTTATTGAACATTCTGGGTTTTCGCAGTCTGGCAAAGCAGCCTGAAGTGTTTAGTGTCGCCCGTGCTGCAAATTGTGATGTTTTGTGCCTCCAGGAAATAAATTTCTCCTCGTTATCTGACGTGCTTGCTTTTAAACGAATGTTCAACCTAGATTGTTGTTTCTCTTTCGCTGCATCTCGTTTTACGGGAGTAGGTATTATTTTAATCAGGCTCTTTTACGGGATAATCATGATTTTTACGATGGTGTTGGCAGGGTTTGGCTTTAGACTGTAGCTACTTTTCCTTCAGATTAAGGATACTATGTGTGTAGGGCCATCACAAGCTGGAAAGTCTTATTACTTTTTTAAAGACCTGGATGTGTTTTTATTTTCTTTTGACGGTCGTGATGTCATTCTGATTGGCGACTTCAACTCCGTTCTAAGTACGCGATCCGATGTACAAGGTCCTGGCTGGGGCCGGTCTGCTTGGACTTCACGCAAGCTGCGACGCCTTCTCCACCACTTTTCATTACTGGAAGCGCACAATGTAGTGCACGGAAATACCTTTGTTTAGACATGGCGATGTGGACGATCCTCCAGCAGGCTCGACCAGGCTTATATCCCCCGTGCGTTAGAGGCATTTGTCTCCGATTTATGCGTTCCGTCCTTCCCACCTTCTGTGTACGTATCTGATCATCGGCCTATTGTCTTGAAGCTCGAAGTTTCATTTTCTTTTTCAGAAAAGCCACGGCGTCTTGATGTTCGCCTTCTGCAGGACACGCGCTCAAGATCAGACTTGTCATGCGCAATACGTGTGTCGCTCACGGCGTCTGGTCCTGAAGATTGGGATGCGCTTAAAACACAGTGGCACCTGCACTGCGCAGGAGAGGGGCGTTCGCTTAGTCGATGCGTTTCTGAAGAGCTTGCTGATACTGCGACGAAGTTACGCATTGCTTTGCGTGCCGAAACGCCTTCTCCTCTGATGCGAGCTTGGCAGCGTGAACTGCGTGAATGCTTTCAGCGCTTGACTGCTACTTCATTCCTGGCGGCTGCAGCATGGCACTGTAGACACGACCCATGTGCACATCCCGAGGGGATGCGTTACGCGAGACATTAGTTGGCAATCACGGGCATCTGCCTCTATGACAACACAAATACCACCTGCGCAGCCGCTTCCTACACGTGATCGATCTGTTTTCTTGGCGTATTTTTAAGCAATGTCGTGTTCGGCCATGCGGACTAACTGTGATGAAACACCGCCAATGCTTAGAAGTTTGCTCCGTATTCCTCAAGAAGCTGCGGATTGCCTGCACATCCCTCCGTTGGCTGAAGAGGTAAAGGCGGCACTGAAATCTATGAAACGTGGAATGGCCCCTGAGCCTGACGGTTTTCCTGCTGAGTTTTACTTGACATTTTGGAATGTGATTGGTGCTACCTTTACCGCGGTTATCCGGCGATGTTACGAGGACGGTGTCTTTCCATCCAGTTTTCGAGATGGACGCATTGTGCCTACCCCAAAGGGTGTTGCTTCGTCTGTTAATCTTGAAGATTGGAGACATATCACGCTCCTCAACGTTGACTATAAGATATTCGCGGTGGTAGTCGTTCAACGTTTGAGGGGTATGTTGAACGCCCTGGTAGGTCATCACCAGACTTCATCAGTGCTTGGACAAGAAATATACAGCTTGTAATTTACCGCAAGCGATATCATAGCTTATACTCTGTTGTGGTCTGCGCGTGGTATCCTTGTGTCTTTGGTCCAGGAAAAAAGGTTTGACTGACTAGAACACACGTATATCTTTAATGTGCTCACAGCCTTCGGCTTTCCTCATTCGTTTGTGGAAATGAATAAAATACCTACACTGGTCTGAAAAACGCACTAGTTTTGGATGGCTGGGAAAGTGCTGCCTTTTCCATAACACGTGGGGTCCGTCAGGGATCTCCATTGTCTCCTGCGCTATTTGTTCTCAGCCTTGAGCCATATTTGCGTGCTCTTGACGCGGATTCACGCGCCCGGGTCTTGCGCTTCCTGGTACCAGTGTCGTGAAAGTCACAGCTTTCGCTGGAGACATCACCTTGTACCTTTCAGATGAAGATAGCCTTTCACGCCGCCTGAATGTATTTTCCCAGTATGGCGACATTTCAGGTGCAGCGTTGAACACCTCCGAATCACGGTATTTCTTCATTGGTTCTCCAAACTCCAGGCTTAGTGCCGGTTTTCTTCATTAGCCGGTTGCGTCCCTTCGTATTTTAGGTATTTTATACAACCACCACGGCATTTGCGAATCCGTTTGGTTAAGCGCTCTCGAAGAAGTAAGAGTGAAAATTCAGGATGCACGATATTTTGACTTTCCGCTTCTGGAGCGGAGGTACCTTGGGCAGACTGTATTTTGCAGTCGCAATTGGTACCTTTCTCACGTCGTGCAACCGTCTTTACGTATCGTGCGATCACTGCAGACTGCTTTGTGTTACTTTTTTTTGGTCAGGCGGCACTGAGTTGGTCTCCCGTGTGGCACTGGGACAGCAGCGTTCCAGGGAGGCTTTGCTTTGCCTTCAGTGTCCATACGCTGTCGGCTGCTGGCACTGCGCTTCCTTTTGCGCCTAGTGCAAAGGGGAGGAATCTCCCGCACGAATGCTGGCATAATATTACTGTCTGGGTACCCACTTTTGACATTTAATGCCTAATGTACAACTTAACAGGGGCCACACACAGTCAATAACACTTCCTTCGTTTTATCTAACAACTGTTGCATTTTTTCGCCATGTCAAGTCGAGCTGTCCTGGCACAGATGTTTTGAACAACCAAGTAGTTGAGACAACTGCTGCTTTTCTTTTGCTTCCGTTGGTCCCCCCCAGCCCACCGTATTCGCTCTAGACGGGTGTCTTGGAGCACGTTAACGGATTCTTTTCTGCCTGGACACCTCCGGGACTTCATGTGGCGCCTTGGATGGGGTCTGCTTTCGACTCTCGACCACCTCGAAAGGTGGAGAATAGTCCAGTCAGCAACATGTCCAAACTGCTCCCTTCGGGAAACAAATCAGCATTTTCTGAGGCATTGTGTCATTGCTCGCGTTTTTTGGAGAGCCGTACATGCCGGATATTGCTGCCTCAGAGTAAATCGCTTCTTTCTTCTGGGTATTGTTCGCGAGACCGTTTCGCTTGTCTTCTCATTGTTGCCGGCCCTTTCTGCCTCTGGCGCAACCGCTGCGAGGCGGTTGCAGCGGACCGCCGATGCCGCGCGCTTTACGCGATTCTAGAGCGATTGTACTCGGAGCTGCTGTCTGTTTTGTAGGAGGAGCTCCTCTTCCTCGGTGAAGAGGAATTTCTTCTGCACGCACTGGTCTTGCCGTTTTGTCTCGGTCTGTGACGGACGAGTGAAACTTGTCTTTTGGCCGGCCTGGTATTGGTAGGCTGATGTGTCGATGAGCCGGCAGAAATGGCATGCCAACATGTAAATATGCAAAATATACGTATTGTGATGTAACGGTGAAGGCAACCTTTATTAGGCCCAGAAGACACGATGAAGCGACCACGCCCAAGGCACAGAACTCAGACAAGCCAAGTCCCCACAGCAAATGAAGATGACGACCACTCATGATGATGAATATATGTAAAGATAGTAGATGTGCTTAATGAATGCCTACACTAACTCCCCCCCCCCGTGAAAGCGGTCATCCTGACCGCAGTTCTTTGCCACAGTTTAAAGCGAAGATTAACGCCGTATGAACGGTTTCATGCGGGATACGTGGACTATTTCTGCTGCCCTGTAGCGGTAGTCCGTCGGAAGAAGAACAGGTGCCACGCGATAATTCACAGGAGACGTTTGCTCCAAGACAGTGTAGGGGCCAATAAAACGTAATTGAAACTTCTCGCACAGTCCGGGAGTGCCAATGGGTGTAAGAAGGAAGACTTCGTCGCCAGGGCTGAAAGACACGGCACGATGAGAGGCATCATATTCAAGCTTGCGATCCTGTTGCTTGGCTTCAGTGTTGACGCGAGCCAGCTGGCGGCAATGAAGTAGACGAGACACGTATTCTTCACTTGAAGATGAACATGGTTTGACAGGCGCAGAGAAGAATGAAACATCGAGGAAAGAAGAGGGGAAGCGACCGTGGACGAGGTAGAACGGCGAGTAACCGGTTGTGCGCTGTACAGAGGTATTATACGCAAAAGTGACAAATGGCAAAATGGTGTCCCAGTCTCTCTGGTCGGGTTCGATATACATCGCTATCATATCTGAAAGTGTACCATGAAAGCGCTCAGTCAGGCCGTTCGCCTGAGGATGGTAACTGGAGTTTGTTTTGTGTGTAGTGCCGGATGCCTTGAGCACTTCTTCGACGAGTTCTGAAAGAAATACTCTTCCACGGTCGCTCAGGCTTACACGAGGAGCTCCGTGTCGAAGGATTATTGCTCGAAGGATGAAGTCGGCCACTTCCGAAGCTGATGCAGAAGGCACGGGAGCTGTTTCGGCGTAGCGGGTAAGGTGGTCGACCGCTGTAACTATCCATCGATTGCCCGTGACAGTCATAGGAAGCGGACCATACTGGTCAATGCCAACTACCTCGAATGGTTGCAGGAGACATGGGAGCGGTTGTAATTGTCCACTTCGAGTTGATGTAGGTAGCTTGCGACGCTGACAAAGGGCGCATGAGGCAACGTACTTCGCGACACAGGTGGACAAGCCCGGCCAGTAGTAATGACATCTTATGTGGTAATACGTTTTCTGGAAGCCCATGTGTCCAGCAGACATGTCGTCGTGATATGTCTTGAGGACTTGAGCCCGAAGAGAGCGAGGTAGAACTGGCACCACGCGTTGACCATCAGGGTGGTAGATATGACGGTACAGGATGTGGTTGTTGAGCTTGAATCGCGTCAGCTGTCGACGAAGACGGGAGTTAGGGTGCCGGCAAGTCCCATCAAGACGGTCCATGATGCGGCGACAGTAAGGGTCAGCATGTTGGTGAGATAAGAACAAACCACACTCGCTTGGAGAAGTTGGGTCCACAGTAGCCAATGACGAAACATGTAGGGAAGAGACGGCCGAAAGCTTCTCGAGTGCGGCGGTGGCGGGTCTGTTAAGCTGCTCCGAAGAGAGCGGGCAACGTGAAAGTGCGTCGGCGTTTTGATGCTTGTTTCCCGACTTGTATGTGATCGTGAAGTCGTATTCTTGTAAGCGAAGAATCCAGCGACCAAGGTGGCCGGACAAGTTCTTGATTGTCGAGATCCAGCAAAAGGCGTGATGGTCCATAACTACAGTAAAGTGGCGGCCGTAGAGATAAGGTCGAAACTTTTGTATCGACCATACGACCGCTAGGCACTCCTGTTCGGTGATGGTATAATTCTTTTCGGCAGGGGTCAGTGCACGGCTCGTGTATGCGACGACTTTCTCGCGTGAAGATTTGTCTCGCTGTAGGAGAATTCCACCAATGCCTCGACCACTCGCGTCTGTATGCAGGGGCGTAGGCGCGGTTTCGTGGAAACGGCAGAGGACTGGTTCGGATGTGAGTGCACACTTCAGTTGGGCAAACGCCGTTTCACATTCAGGGGACCACACAAAGATGACGCCTGATCAGAGCAACTTGTGCAATGGTGAAGCTATTGAGGCGAAGTCTCGAATGAATCGGCGAAAATAAGAAGCGAGGCCGAGGAAACTGCGCAAATCTTTGACTTTTTTAGGACGCGGGAAGTGTTGGACAGCGGAAATCTTGTCAGAATCGGGACGAATACCGTCCTTGCTTACGATGTGGCCTAACACCTTAATCGTCTTGCTCGCAAAACGATTCTTGGTGTTCAGCTGAAGGCCTGCGTTTGCAAGGCACGTAAGAACTTCGTCCAGTCGTTGCAAGTGCTCAGGGAAGGTTGACGAGAAAATAACGATATCGTCTAAATAGCACAAGCAAGTCTTCCACTTCAAGCCTCGTAAAACTGTGTCGATCATATTGCCGCATTCAACCTGCAGAGAAGAGCTCGCACAGCCAGAGAAGAAGACGAAGCTCTTGCCCGGTCCTCTTTCCGAGCGCCTTTCATTTTTAATTAAAGTGAGCTCTTCTATATTGAACTCCTGCTGTGTCTGCGTCGTGACACTGGTGGAGGTGCTGGGTACATGTCCAGGACACCCTCCAACAGCCCGGGATCTAGTCCACAAAGACTTCCGCTCGTCGAAACACCCGTTCACCGCGCCAGCCGCCGCCTGTTAGGCCTGAGCCCAGAGTTCGGTCCTTGGACGGAAAACATGACCGCGCCGGGAAGCAGTTGCCCCACCATGACGAGCCCAAGCACGACACAGGTGACTGTTTTCACCCCTAAAACTCCTGTGGACTTTCATGGCAACACATATGAGGACGCAGATGACTGGCTTGAGGAGTTCGAGCGCACAGCCAACGTTAACGGGTGGAACGCCGCGCAGAAGTTGGGGTACGTGTATTTCCCTCTTCAAGACGGGGCTCGCACGTGGTTCACGAATCGCGTGTGGTCAACGTGGGACGAGTTCCGGCGGAAGTTCCTGGACACCTTCGCAAACACCGAAAGGCGGGAGCAGGCACAACGACTCCTTGAATCACGGATACAAAAGCCCAACGAGTCTGTTGCAATGTTTGTTGAGGACATGGCTCGTCTCTTTCATCGAGCCGATCCCGATATGTCCGAGAACAGAAAGATCAGCCACCTCATGCGTGGTGTTAAAGAGCAGCTGTTTGCTGGTCTCGTACGGAACCCACCTTCAAGCGTCGACGAATTTTCGAAGGAGGCGACCGCCATAGAACGTGCACTACAGCTACGGTACCGCCAGTACGACCGTCCAAACAACAGCGGACAAATCAGCGCAACCGCCGTGACCACCGTGACACCTGACGAGCGTTCCTTGCGTGACATGATACGCGAAATTGTACAAGAAGAGGTGAAGAAGCTCGCTGCCACACCGAATGACTGCGCGATTGCGTCGGTCACAGATGTTGTTCGCCAAGAAATAAGGCAAGCGCTTTCACTTCCCGAGCCGAACACTGAAATAGTTAGGCCAACATACGCAGATATTCTCCGTCGACAGCCTAGATCTAACGTGCCGCCACCTCAACAGTACCACCAGCAACAGCCGCCGACAGTGCCTTGGTACTACAGGGAAACGTCGACGCCGATGCGACCCCCACTCCGCAAAACTGACATATGGCGTACCCCTGACTACAGGCCCCTGTGCTTCCATTGTGGGGAAGCAGGCCACATCGTGCGGTATTGTCCTCATCGCGTTGCCGGGTATCAAGGATTTCCGTCCACTACCCCTCGGCGCTATTTCGACGGAAGACGCAACGTTCAAACGAGCGCGACGATCCCGCGAGACGTTTCTCCTGGGTTCCGGTCACGCTCGCCCTCCCCAGGTCATTTTCCCCGATCTAATAGGGGTAGCACCACGGACATGGCAAGAGGAAGGTCTCCCAGTCCACGCCGGGGAAACTAAAAGCAGCGACCTTAGGGGGGAAGGTTGCGAATTGCCGAAGATTTGAAAATCCCCCATTACCGCCGCATGAAGTGCCGCACATTTCGAATGAACCGACGAAAGACGAGATTGTCACCGCCGACATTACACTTTCAATTGACCGTCACGACGTGACCGCACTGGTCGACACTGGTGCGGACTTTTCAATAATGAGTGCGAATCTGGCCGACCAACTCAAGAAGGTAAAAATGGAATGGACGGGGCCGCAAATTAGAGGAGCCGGAGGCCAGCTGCTGACACCTACCGGAAAGTGCACCGCACGAATCAAGATTGGGGATTCATCATTCGTGGCAACCTTCGTTATTCTTGCTGAGTGTTGTAAACAGGCCATCTTGGGTATGGATTTCCTGCGGGAGTACGGTGCCATTATAAATATACCGGACGGTGTACTGACCTTCTCAGCGGACCATAGCGCAGTGCTGCAGCGCAAGCCCATGCGCGTGATTGACGACGTGACCATGCCACCGTTGTCATGCCGCCTCGTCTCTGTCACGTGTAACACGCAGCATAGTGGAGAAGGTGTCGCGGAACAAATATCGACGCTTTTGCTCTCTCGAGGAATCGCTATTGCCAGAAGTCTCGTCAGTGTAGTGTCTGGGCAAGCAGAGGTCCTTTTGACAAACTTCAGCAACGAGCGTCGACACATTGCAGAGGGTACCACAGTTGCATACTTTGAAGAAATTGTAGAATTCCGCGAGTGCTTCGCAGTACAACAGGCAGAGACACCGGCCGCTTCAACACCACTGCCTGTCGACGTGAGCAAAGATTTATCGCCAGCGCAGAGGCAGAGTCTTCTAGATATTCTCGGCCAGTTTGAAGATTGTTTTTCGTCGACCTCGAGGGTAAATCAAACGCCACTGACAAAGCACCGAATTATAACGGAAGAGACGGCAAGACCAATTCGACAAAACCCATACCGCGTGGCACCGAAAGAACGCGAAGCAATCCAAGAACAAGTCCAGAAAATGCTCAATGATGACATCATTCAGCCGTCAAAAAGCCCTTGGGCATCACCGGTAGTGCTAGTTAAAAAGAAAGACGGCAGCTTACGCTTCTGTGTGGACTACCGCAAGCTGAACCGCGTGACAAAGAAAGACGTATATCCACTACCGCGTATTGACGATTCACTTGACAGGCTGAGGCATGCACGCTTCTTCTCGTCGATGGACCTGAAAAGCGGTTATTGGCAAATCGAGGTCGATGAGCGGGACAGAGAAAAGACTGCTTTTGTTACGCCTGACGGGCTTTACGAGTTTAAAGTCTTGCCCTTCGGATTGTGCTCAGCCCCAGCAACATTTCAGAGACTGATGGATACCGTCCTATCAGGCCTTAAGTGGCAGACGTGTCTGGTATACCTCGACGACGTCATTGTTTTCTCACCAACATTCGAGGAACATCTAAGACGGCTGCTATTAGTATTTCGAGCAATACGGTCCGCTGGCTTATCACTGAAACCTGAGAAATGTCATTTCGGTTTCAAGAAACTCCGATTCTTAGGACATGTGGTGAGCCATGAAGGTGTTCGTCCGGACCCCGACAAGATCGACGCCGTCCGAAAATTTCCGGTGCCAACAGAAAAGAAGGCCGTGAGACGTTTTCTTGGCCTTTGCGCCTACTACCGCAGATTTATCGTTAATTTCTCGCACATAGCGTCGCCCTTGACACGCATAACGAGAGACGATGTTCCATTTTTATGGGGCGAAGAGGAACAAGCAGCATTTGACGGTCTACGACAGCGCCTGCAGACGCCCCCTGTGCTTGCTCACTTTGACGAGGACGCTCCAACCATGATCCACACTGATGCCAGCAACGTAGGTTTAGGCGCTGTACTCGTCCAGTGGCAAGACTCAGCCGAGAGAGTGACTGCATATGCAAGTAGGACACTTTCCCGTGCCGAGTCCCATTATTCCACAACGGAAAAGGAATGTCTTGCTGTAGTATGGGCAGTTCTGAAGTTTCGCCCATACCTCTACGGCCGTCCCTTCCACGTAGTCAGCGACCACCACTCTCTTTGCTGGCTGACCAACTTGAAGGACCCATCCGGTCGGCTAGCGCGCTGGAGCTTACGCCTACAAGAATTCGATATGACGGTCGTCTATAAGTCGGGACGACAGCACTCTGATGCTGATTGCTTATCCAGGTCGCCTATAAAGCAAGATGATGTCTCAGAAGATGATGACATGGCATTTTTAGGAGTGGTCGACACGGTCACCATTTCGTCTAAGCAGAAAGAAGACAGTGAGCAGCTCCCTCTTATTAATTTTCTTAACGGCCAGTCTACAAGCGTTCCCAAGATATTTGCAAGGAGCCTGCCATCATTCTGCTTGCGCAGTGGTGTCCTATACAAGAAGAACTTTGCCCCCAGCGGAAATGCCCACTTACTTGTCGTCCCGACATCCATTCGCGATGAGATCCTGAGCGCTTGCCACGATGAGCCAACCTCCGGCCACCTCAGATACACGCGCACATTGGCCAGAATCCAACAAAAGTATTACTGGCCGAAGCTTCCAGGCACTGTAAAGCATTACGTCTGCACCTGCCTCGATTGTCAACGACGAAAATCGCCACCTTTAAAACCAGCCGGATTGTTGCAACCAGTTCAAGTGCCCACCATGCCTTTTGCACAAATCGGAATGGATCTCCTTGGACCATTTCCGACTTCGCATACTGGAAATAAGTGGGTAATTGTCGCTACGGACTATCTTACTCGCTACGCAGAAACAAAGGCTTTATCAAGTGGAACCGCAGTAGAAGCGGCACGATTTTTCATTGAAAATATCGTTCTGAGGCATGGCGCTCCTAGAATTATAATAACAGACAGAGGTACCGCTTTCACGGCTATGCTCCTCAAGTCGGTGCTTGAGTTGAGTGGAACAGCGCATCGAAAAACTACCTCCTACCACCCACAAACCAACGGCTTAACAGAACGCCTCAACAAGACACTTGCTGATATGCTTAGTATGTACATCGACGTGGATCATAAAAATTGGGACGACGTTCTACCATACGTGACGTTTGCCTATAATACGGCGCAGCAGGAAACTACACGGAGCACGCCATTTAGTCTTCTTTATGGCCGTGAAGTAACGACAATGCTTGATGCCATGCTGCTGCACGACTGCGAGGATACAGACACGGATGTTCAAGCCTTTACCCAACGAGCTGAAGAGGCACGGCAGCTAGCACGCGTGCGAATCGCCCGACAGCAGAGTTACGACGCACAACGTTATAACCTGCGACACCGATACGTCACTTATCAACCAGGCGAGAAAGTGTGGGTCTGGAGCCCTATTCGCCGACGCGGCCTTTGTGAAAAGTTACTGAAGAAGTACTTTGGTCCCTACAATGTTATACGGCGCCTAAGTGACGTGAATTATGAGGTCATCCCTGACAGTTCCTCGCGACCTCAAAAATCTGAAATCGTACACGTTGTGCGGATGAAGCCATATTGCAGTGAGCCAGTTGCGTAATACGTCAACTATAGATACACCGCGTATTCTGTAGCCGAGCATCGGGTCGATGCTCTTCCTGGAGGGAGGCAAATGCCGCATTCAACCTGCAGAGGAGAGCTCGCACAGCCAGAGAAGAAGACGAAGCTCTTGCCCGGTCCTCTTTCCGAGCGCCTTTCATTTTTAATTAAAGTGAGCTCTTCTATATTGAACTCCTGCTGTGTCTGCGTCGTGACAATATGCTCGAATGTTGCTGGAGCATTGCAAAGACCGTATGACATGACGTTGAATTCGTACAGCCCAACTGGTGTTGAAAACGCTGTCCTTTCTTTGTCACCCTCGTGCATGGGTATTTGCCAGTAACCTGAACGCAGGTCTAGGCTTGAGAAGTATTCAGCACCTTGCAGTGAATCTAAAGCATCGTCTATGCACATTATGGGGGAAACATCCTTGTGGGTAATCTTATTAAGTGCTCTGTAGTCCACGTAAAATCGCAAGGAGCCATCTTTTTTCCTTACTAAAACAACAGGGGATGACCAAGGACTCGCGGAGGAACGTATAATGTTCCGTTGCAGCATATCGGCTACATTTTGTTCAATGATCTCACGCTCGGACGAAGAGACGCCATATGGTCGACGGCGTACGATGGAAGTGCCATCGGTGTGGATACGATGCCTAATAATGGACGTCTGTCCCAGAGATGAGGAATGGGCATCAAACAATCTCGTATGCTTTTGTAAGCAACTGATCTGTCTGTGAAGAGGTCAGTTCTGGACTAATAGTCGTAGCAAGAACAGAAACGCTTGATGAACATCCAATAGAAGGAAGGTCAGAACACGCTGGCATAAGCGGGACAACATACAGGTTGAGATTCAGAAACTCAAGCCATTGTGGTGCCTTTAGGAATGAGAATTTTCTCAGAAGTCTGGTTTGTAGCGTAGAGAAGTCCAGTATTCATGTTTTATTTGTGCACCTTGTTTACCTTGAAATATTTTTGTGGTGTGTTTGTGTGAATCATTGAACGTACATGTTCTTTCAACGTCATCTCATATCCATGTTCATGTAAATGACGTCTGTTTTGTCATCATCGTCATTGTATGTCTAAGAAGAAAATGTTCTGTTGAGTGTTATTGACGTTTGTGACAATAAATTTTTCTAAACATAAGTACCAATTTATTACATAATAGTTCACCTGCTTTATGCTTTCCCATACTCTAGTACCACGTACTCTAAATAATTAAAAAAATTTTAATGCGAAGCATTTTTTAGCGAACTTCGGTGACTTTGAGCGTATTAATCTATCTATTTATCTAGCCAGCTACGACTTCTAGCGCTCCTGGCCGTTTTTCGAGGGACGACGACGAACTGATTCTGGCGTAGAACACTGCTTTCAGTATCTGTAATTCTTTTAGGTTTTTTTTGTGGCTTTGTGAAAGACACCTTTCCAGTGACTGTGGCGATGGAAATGGATTCACCTGGGCTTCCACCGCAACCATCGACGTCGTCTGCAGCTGCCACGAGAAAGCGTAGGGCCACCCGAGTGATGCCGACAGCGAATACACACTGATTTACTCTACGGCCAGCGATGAAAGCTCCGACAAAGATGACTTCGTGCCTGTGACAAGGCGGCAGTCAAAAAGGGGGCTAGTGGTGCCACCGTCATCCACAAGTAAGAATGCTACGAAGACGCGAGAGCCTACAATATACAGAATTCTGTTTGTGCCGGTCGATGCGGCTCATAGTCTCAACCGGCCCAATCGTCAAGCCACGTCTAGGTCTCTTGAGGAACTCGCCCAGGGACAGATCGCGGACGTGCGGATCAATGGCCGTAAGAATATCCTCCCCGTAGACGTCACTCAACGAAGCACATTGGAAGTATTGAGCACCATCAAGATGTTGGATAACATCAATGTTCGCTCATACATACCTTATTGCCGCGACTCTACTGCAGGCGTCATTTACGATGTCGGCATTTTCATCAATGAAAGTGACTTTGCTGCTCTCATCTAACCAGTGTCTGCAGAACTTACCATACTGCAAGCCCGTCGCCTTGGCAAATTACGCTGCGTGAAGCTCGTCCTCAAGGGTGACAGCCTTCCATCGCAAGTCAAGGTCCGCCATTTTTGACACACAGTGCGACCCTTCGTACCAAAGCCCCCCAATGCCGGAAATGTTATAGATTAGGACATGTCAGTGTGGTTTGTACAAACCTGGCTGTGTGCTCGCTATGCTTGAAATCGCATAGTGCAGACGCTTGCCAGGCAGAACTTCCAAACTGTCATGGCCCTCACGAAGCATCGTCGAAAGATTTTCTAAGCATGAAAAAGGAAATGCAAGTGTTGAGGCAAATGGTCCGGAACGGCTCAACTCACAGGGAGGCCACTGCCAAAGTACGACGCCGGTGGTCTCGTCGCCGGAGGCCCCTGAAGAGGCCCAGTGCCGAAGCAAGGACTGCACTTCACCAAATGATTGCCGGCATACCACCTCAAGCGTCCAGACACGCCGACGACAAATCATCCAAGCAAGACAAGAGCATCACCGGCTCGCCTGAAGGATAGCCAGTGCTGCCAACGAGAGACACGCCGTTTGAGCCGCCGCATCGCTCGTCTACAACCACTTCGGAATGAAAATGCGGTGATAGTCACGATAAGGAAATCGTAGCCATGGTAAAAGCCCTCATGTATACCATTCGTATGCTCCTCACTAGCAGTGACAGTCTGGCTGCTAAGAGTGCACTTCAGTTAGTGGGTGCGCTGTAGCCGGTGCTATCAAGTCTGGAAAGGCACCATATGGCTCCTCCTCAGCAAGCATTTTGTAAAAAAAAGTCAAAGGAGCTTCGGTTTTTCAGTGGAATGCCCGAAGCCTCAAGCCCCATATTTCTGATATCCGACTGTTTGTGTTTAAAAAGCAGTTTCCAATTATTGTTATCTGTCAGCCATGGCTACACAATGCAATACCACTATCCAGGTACGAAGCCTTCAAGTCCGCTACCTGCAACGAATAGAGTAAGTCATTGTATATATCAAATGTGACCTTACCTACTCGAGCACTGTGTAGCCCCTCACGATAACAACCAGTATGGCTGCTTGACAGTAAAACGTAGAGACCTCAATTTCACGCTAGTGGGCGCATATATATCGCCTTAAAATCGCTTTGAACCTGAAAGACTACGTGCACTGTTAACAGCCACACCTGGACTATGGATCGTCACCGGAGACTTCAACGCTCACCACACACTATGGGGAAGTCAGTAGACCGTCGCGGAACGCAAGTATTGTTCTTTGCTCTGGAGCAGCAGCTGCTTTGTGTAAACGACAGAAGCCCCATGTTTCTACGGGAAACGACATACAGCAGCTGCTTTGACTTGACATTTGTGTTACGGAGCCTAAATGGAAAGGTCAAGTGGTTCGCAGACTATGAAACTCATGGAAGCGACCACATACACACTTATTTACGAATCAAGGGCCTGGAAAATTGCAAAACTACGACACTTCGACTCGCGTAGACTGGACAAAGTTCAGGCCACTGACGAAAAAGATGTGTCTAGAAAATGAAGCACCTCCTCTTGACACCCTCGAGGATATGATTATAGATGCTGCTCAAGAAGCGACTTACCATATTGAACATACTTCAAAATATTGTCAACATGAAGCGGAATTGTAACGGCTCAGGGGGATCCGTCGTCATGCAGAACGAAGATATAGGCGCACTAAGTCCATTCACGACTTGAGGGAGGCAAGGCGCCTACAAAAAAAATTCAGCGGCGAATCAATTCACTTCAGTCCTTTCAGTGGAAATCTCTGTGCGAATCATTGGACCCACACAAGCTTTTGACGCGGACATGGAGGATTGTTCGTGGCCTATGAACTTCGCCCCATTAACATCGCCCCTTCAAGTGTGTCTCTCCACCAAGGCCGCACTGAAATTGAAGTAGCAAAAGATTTCTGCATGAAAGTTGCCGGTAAGACGTCCGCATGCACCACGCGTCCCCTAGAAAACGCCCCATTCTCCAGAGATTCAAGAATGGACACCTTTTTCTCTCTAGAGGAACTCCAAGGGCCTTGACGGCATGCAAATGATCTTCATCGCCTGGTGCGTAAGGGATCACGTAAGCTTTGCAAGCTCGGTGAAGCAGCTCGACGGGCCCTTCTATCCGTGTGCAAAGACTCGTAGAGCAGTGGATTTGTTCCTCATTCGTGGAAATCCAGCCACCTCGTCCCTGTGCTTAAACCAAGTAAATCGTCTCCGGACTTGACCTTTTATCGCCCCATCGCGCTTACCAGCTGTTTCGGGAAAGTGATTAAGAGGATGATTTTGACTCGCCTAGAGTGGTACCTGGAGCACCACAAGGTATGCCCTGATAATATGACGGGTTTTCAGCGTGGGCGGTTTGCAATTGATAACGTTATCGACCTGGTCTCGTCTGTGCAGCATCAAAAAAGACTGAAACGTTTATCTGCGGCGTTGTTCTTGGACGTGAAAGGAGCGTACGATAATGTATCACATGAAGCCATTCTGGATGTCATGGAAAACGTTGAATTAGGAGGTCTGGTTTACCTATTGATTGACAGTTATTTGAAAGGCAGAGCTTTCCTTGTACAGACGGAGAATGGCACAACAACGCATCATCCCATCCGTCGTGGTGTGCCTCAAGGTGGTGTTCTTAGCCCCGCACTTTTCAATTTAGCGCTCCTCGGCCTGGTTGACGCACTTCCAGAATCAGTCCATCTATCAATATAAGCAGATGGCATCTGCATCTGGGCGTCAGGCGTAACACGCCTTCATTTGCGTGCCCGGCTTCAGAAAGCGGCTACACTAGCGACAAAGTACCTGTAAGAACGGATACTAGAGCTGTCATCAGAAAAGAGCTCGCTCATTGCATTCACGCATAAGGCGATGAGTCCATGTGTTATTAAAATCAACGGACACACCATCAACTACGTGAAGACCCACCGATTCCTCGGAGTCATGGTTGATCGCAACCTCTCCTGGAGCCCTCACATCGTCTACATGAAAACTAAACTCACCATGGTCACCCACGTGCTGAGGTTTGTTGCTGGAAAAACGTGGGGTGCTTCGGTACGAGCAATGCTTCAACTCTATACTCCCGTTCTGTTCCTCGGTTATATGCGATACAGCTTACCCGTGCTTTGCGGGATCCGAAGAACAAACTTGCGCGTCCTCCAGTCGATCCAAGCCCGAGCACTGGGAATATGCCTTGGTCTCCCGAGATGCGCGTCTACAGCAGCGACAGTCATCATTACGCGTGATTGTCCAGTCATCGCATACATTCCTCGTGAACGCTTTGAGAATGCACCTAAGACATTTCACTCTGCTTCCATCACATCACCTCGCCTCACTTCGAACTTCTAGGCCCCACTCAGCGTTCAGCACAACTGTAGCGCAGCCTTGCGCAGTGCTTCCATTACACTTCACGCATGCAGCACGGCCGCCGATACCATTGTGGTGCCTACACCCACTCAAAGCCCTTCTTACAATTTCTCCCATCCAAAATAAAAAAATTCGTCGCATCTAGCCCTGAAACTGGCCGCATTACTCTTCCCGCAAGAGAAGCACAACGGACGCATTCACATTTACACGGATGGCTCTGTGTCTTCAGTAAGCTCAGCAGGGGCGGTGGTTATTCGCGCGAGGCACATCACAATTAAATTCATTACATCGCATTTGACGTCGTCGATAGCTGCAGAACTCGCCGCCATACGTGCGGCTCTGGAGTTTTTAGTTGAAGAACCTTCGGGAACTTGGTCTATCTTCTCGGACTCGAAGGCAGCTCTTCAATGTTTTATGTCACCCTTTCGCCATGACCTAATGAACAGTTTGTAGCTGAAACAAGGATTCTTCATCACCAAGCAATCGAGAAACACCACAGCATAGTGTATCAATGGATACCAGGTCATTGCGGTATATGTGGCAATGACCGCGCAGATGAGGCCGCTAGATCTGCACACGACGGTAGCCAATACACAGCCATCCCGTTCGCAAGAACTGACGAAGCTACAAGACTTCGTTCGCTCGCACGTGACATAACACCGGTACAGATTGTGAGAAGAGCCTGCACCACTACTGTATCGCAGGTATATAACACCGTACAGTGGAACTGAACAGAATTCCCAAACGCGCGCCTGCATAACTTGGATTCTGATCTGCAGCTTCATTTTCCCTCAGTGATATCTTGAGCTGAGGAGACTCTTCTATGGCGCCTGTGGCTTGGACTGGCCTTCACGAACGCATACTTTTATCTCATAGGAATGGCCAGCTTTTCCACATGCACGCAGCTGCGAAGAAACCATCACGCACCTTCTATGTGAGTGCACCAATTTCAACGCGCCAAGACAATAACTGACTGCAGCTCTGGATAAACTGGATGATCGGCCTTTGTCGGAACAAAGGATTCTGGGTCATTGACCGAGCCCATCCTCAGCCCAGAAGGCTTTGAAAGCTTTGCTGCGTTTTTTGCGGACAACTAGCCTCAGAGACAGACTTTACTGTCTTATACTCTTTGATGTTGCCTTTCGTCTGTCGCTATTTTTTGTAATTTCTCTCTTTCTCTTCGCAACGTTTCTTTTTATCATATTTTATTCCCCTTGCTCCTTTCCCCGGCACAGGGTAGCCAGCCGGTCTAAGAACTGGTCAACCTCCCTGCCTTCTGCTTAAACTTTCCTCATCCTCTTTCCTCCTCCTCCTGGCCATTTCGATGATAGTATCGATACCAAACTTGGTATGGCGTAACATGACTGCATGAAGAACATATCTGACTAGTCATAACATGAAAATCATGGCATGTATGTCAGGAATGTCATGATTTACGTTTCATGGTCCTGCAGCTCTTGCGGTGGTTTCGTTCACATGGCATGTTGCAAAACTGGTATGGTATGGCATGACTGCATCGCAAACACAAGCGACCGACCATGGTATGCGTGTCATTGTATCATGGTATGCGTGTCATGTATGGTATGCGTGTCATGGTATGCAATCATGGTATGCGTGTCATGTAACAACATGACTACATGTCACGCTCATGATGCGCTGGTGGACGTTTCGCTAGCTTCATTTATACCAAATTTGGAATTACGGGACGTAAATGGAGGGCGAAGGTATGATACTGCTGCAAACATGATAAACATGAGATGCGCGTCATGTAACAGCATGACTACATGCTACGCTCATGATGCGCTTGTGGCTGTTTCGCTAGCTTCACATGTACCAAACTCGGTAATACACGACGCCAATGGTTGACGAAGGTATGTGGCTGGTGCAAACATGATAATCAGGGAATGCGTGTCATGTTAGAACTTGACTACATGCCACAGTCAAGGCACCAATACATTTCTACGTGATGCGGTGCGCGTGCTCGCCGGCGTAGCCAGGCCAGGTGCCGGTCCTGCCCAATTTTTCTTTAATCCTCCTTGGTCCTGCCATATACTCGCAGGCGCGCGCCGAGCTGCGTTGCTTTGACGCATGCGCATTCCAGCGCGTCTGGCGTCCCTCTGGCACGAAAAGAAGGAGACGCAGTGTTGTCTGGATAACGCATCGGCGCGAAATGCAGCATGTCGCCTTTTGCGCCGGTTGCCGTCAGGTCGCGCCTGGCGTCAGACTTAGAGTGCTCGCGTTTTGTTAACGTTGTGTCGCTGTGCCCAGCGTGCGTGCGCGTAAACGCTACAGTGTAGTATATTGGCCTGTCGCTCGTGGCTATTTTGCTGGTTCCACATATACCAAATTTGCTGTTACGTGACGTCAATTCATGACGAAATATATGACTGGTATGCAAACATGATAATCTTGACACGCGTGTCATGTAAGAACATGACAACATACCACGCTCATCGCGCGCTCACGGCCGTTTCGCTAACTCCACATATAATAAATTTGGTATCACGTGAAGTGAATAGATGACGAAGGTAAACGACACATCCGAAGATGACAATCATGACACGGAAGTCATGTACGGCATCATTTACCTCCACCTTGTAACTTTGTTCTAATTTTAAAGTGACATATCAACATTTCTCATTCGTGCTTCACATATCACGAATTCCCGCTGTACATGGGATCTGCCAATTTTTTTTTTCATATCACCATTCTCCAACGCTCCAACACTGACCTCGGAGCACGACCGACACCTTTGATCACGAGGCTATATATGGAGGCTACCCGCGTCTTACCTGTTTTCAACAGAAGATGTGGTAACATTTTTCTTTTAAGGCCACCGAATGCGCCGGGGCGTGGCTTTACGCTTGTGTCCGAAAACCCGTTCTCTAGCTCGGACGAAATCAGGCTTCGCATTGTTGCAATCTTGGAGCGATGACCAGCCGAATGTGCCATTACTATCAAGGAGGATTAAAGAAAAATTGCAATTTTTTTAAATCCTCCTTGATTACTATGCATCCGTCATAGCTCGTTTATTTATGCGACGTTCTTCTAGACAAATTCCACCGGACTTACGTCACGAAAGTGCGGTGCGCTACCTTAGTAGGCAAAAGACGCTCTGCCAACCGCAATTTCTGCTGGGTTTTCAATGGTGCATCTGGTGTTCTCAGTAAAGAAACGAGAAAAAAAAACAGTACGCCGATAAACTGCGTCGCGAATGAATGCGAGTCGCGTCTCACAGCTTAGTTTTGTTTGTTGGCGCACATCGCAGCGTTCAGCGCTTGTTGCGCAAATTACGTGCGGACGTTACTATAATTTTACCCATAATGTCGACATCGCCCTACCTGTGTTTACAAACATGAAATGGGTCTATAGCAGCTTTCTTACAACAACGTCAATCGTGCGAGATAAAAAATAAAACGTGGCGGGATTCCAAGTAGTAAGATGTCCACTCCGCATATCTTACTACTTGGAAGTTATTTTTCAAAACTCCATCTGTACTAGTTCAGTGCCATCCGACTGGTGCACAGCTGTAGTTGTCCCTGTGTTTAGGAGTGGTGATCGGTTGTCCGCCAATGATTACCGTCCCGTGTTGCTCACATCTGCTGTAAAATATTAGAACATATTATTGTCAAGCATGTTGTCACATTCCTAGAAAATAAATATTACTTTTGTTCTCAGCAGCATGGCTTTAGAAGTAAAGTCTCGAGTACAACACAGCTTGTTGAAACCATCTTTGATTGCGACAGCTTCAGATATGAATCGATAAATTGATGTCATCTGCATAGATTTCGATAAGGCCTTCGATAAGGTACTGCACGACGGATTACTGTATAAGATTCGCTGTGCATTACTCGGTGAACTTCTGCTTAATAGTATTAAAGCGTACCTAAATGTCGGAAAGCAAGTCGTGAAAATTGAGAGCTCTATGTTTAGCTCACTAGAAGTGTTTTCTGGAGTTCCACAAGGCTCGGTTTTTGGAGCCCTTATTGTTTCTGATATATATGTCAATGATGTTAAGAATATATCAAAACCTCATGTAAAGCTCAAACTGTATGCTGATGATTGTTTAATTTACGTGTGAGTGACTGGTAGGAAACACCACTTGAATATTGCCGAATGTCTAAAGGAATGAAACTCATGGTGTGAAGCTTCGGGAATGGAAATCAATTATTTGAAATCTACCGTTAGCCACATTTTTAGGGGAAAATGATAATTCCATTTGACTACTGTATCGGGAAGCATAATTTGTTGACAGTTAATGCGTTTAAGTACATATAGGTCTCACAATAACGCATAAGCTGAAGTGGCACACACATAGTGATGATGTTTGCTCTAGGGCTTCACAGAAATTGTACCTAATAAGGAAAAAACTGCATGGTGCAAGTATGGACGCAAAACTACTTGCTTTTAAAAGTTTAAAACGGCCGATACTGGAATATGCCAGTATTGTCTGGATTCTCTATCAAAAAGTGCTGGTAAATGAACTTGAACGCATACAACGGCTCGCGGCTCGCTTTATATGCTCGAGATATAAGCAGAATGACTCAGTCACAGAAATGCTACAAATCTGTGATCTGGAGACGCTCCACATGCGCAGACGTAAATATAGATTAAAGTTTCTTTTTTCAATTATGGGAAGGTGAGTTTAAAATTACCAGAAATGACTACGTACAACAACCTCGGAAACAAAGCGAAAGAGCAAACCACACACAAGTACTGCAACCTAATTGGCACCAAAGCCGACTTACAGCACGTGTTTCTGAATTGTCCGAGCAAACCCAAGCCCCCGCGGCAAGGGTCGGAACACCAGGAGCGATGAGAGGCTGCTCTGCGCAGCTCGCAACCGGGGTTACAGCTCCGGATAGTGAGCTGGGCCAGAAGGGTCGCCGAAGCACAGCAGTGTCCGGCCACCTAGAGCGGCCCGAGGGCTCGTCGTCATCCTGATTCCACTTCTCCTGCCACCCCCACCCCCTCACATGATTCTACCATGGATCAATATAGTTGTTTACTTACCTACCTTATTTTGCGCGAACGAAGGCGCACCATTATGCCTTCTTCCCTGATGTCATCAAAGATTGGAATGGGTTACCGATTAATATAGTCAATGTGGGTGATGTGCATTTATTTGATTTACATTTATGTGATTTGTTGTAAAGATTATTGTGATTGTTATCTGTTGCATTACAAATTAGGGTGTGTTTTTTTTTATTTTTTTTGTTTGTATAAACGCGAAATGTATAGTTAAATGCCTACTTTGTTTGTACAGTCTGTCGTACCTTCCTGTAATAACCCTCAATAGAGGGTTGACAGTATCTCTAAATAATAATAATAATAATAATAATAATAATAATAATAATAATAATAATAATAATAATGTCCAAGAAACACATACGTGTTCGCTTGCGATTGGACTCCAAGGATTGTCGTGGCAATCCGTCGTCCCTGAATTACGCCGGATTCATTAGCAGCTGTATTCTTGAGACACTCGACCTCTTTCATTCAGTCGCATGCACGCATTAATAACCGTCCTCACGTGTGCGAGAAACGGGAAACACTGCCGGACTGCGTTCTTCGAGTGCCACGGCAGTCTTTGTTTTATACCTTACGCTTTTATTGGCTTCTTCTTACTCTTGGCGTGTTCCCACCTGCACGTCCGAGCTGTTGGCAGCCTGATCAGTGCCGGAGTGTGTGAGCGAAATGCGTGCGATCTAATAAAAAATAATAATGATTCGTAAAATTCTACGTGCCATGATCGTGCACCGAGGCCGTGGCGAGCCACTTTGAAGTGTTTTATCACTTGGGGTTATATCCTGCGATTTTCAATGTATCGTGTGCTACGGTGTATAGATAATTCCAGATTCAGATTTATACATGGCATGCATAACCTGTAAAGTGACCCTTTCTTACTCCTCTTCTTTTCTATCTCTTTCCGTTCTATTATTCTCCTTTTTCCCCACCCCAAGTGTAGGGTAGCCAACCGAGCCAAGCTTGGTTAACCTCCCTGCCTTTCCTCTCTATTTATCTCTCTCTCTCTCTCTCTTTCGATAAGCGGAAGGGATTTTTTATTTTCACATAGCTCAGCACACCAGTCACTATTTCATAAATTAGTGCAATATAAAAGTTAGAGATGAAGTAACATTTCATTTTATTTTTGAACAGATATAACCTTAGTATGACGAGAAAAAAAACGAAGACGTGAATAATATTTTTTTTATTTTTATGCTTATTGCTGGCTACTGAAATCCACCTAAATCAAAGCACACGAGGGTTCTTACATTTGGATCAAGTCGGTGCTGCTAAATTCAAAAGAAAGAAGACATGGACGACATAGGTGAAGCGCCATGTCTCCTCTCTTATGGAACTAGCAGTGCCGCCTCTATATACAATAGCGCATGTTCCAATTAGCCTCTACACGAGCTGCTTTTACACATCACTCCCGTATAACTGCGACCGCAGTGGCCGGGAATCGAACCAACACGTGATACACTACGTACTAAGCTACGCCGCCATCTATAGGCATACGCATTTAATAAATGCGTATACCTATAGATGGCGTTGCAATATTTTGCCCCGTATTAGTATGTGCGCTGATTAGAAAGTACAAAGAGCGCAGGAGATCAGAGCGGTATACTGAAGAAACTAAGGAGTCGACTGACATCCACCCGCTATACTTCTGCCCGCAAGCACATCTTTCACGATGCGGAAGACAGTAAAAACTTCGCCCGGTCCCTTGTGGATTTACTTCAGACGACAAGAAGACTGCAGTTGTATATATCCACCACTCCCCCCCCCCCTCTCGATTTAGGGGCACGTTAAACTCAAGAAGTCGAAGTTTCCTAATCATGCGGCGTCTCTCACAATCATATCATAGTTTTGGGACGTTAAACCCCACATATTATTATTACCTCTCCCATCTCCTGGCTCCCCCGTACACGTCCCCTCCCCAACGTAAGCTTTCCGTGCACTAATTTGCAGGGCCTGGGGTTGGCCACTTCTGGCCCAAGAAGGTTTATGCGACTATTTCCTTGGAGTCGTCATGTGACGTCAAGGTGACGTAATCTTGGCGTCAATGTGACGTTTTCGAGGTCTGTGACGTCATGCGGTGTTGTCATTGCAGACGAAAAGTGTTTTCTCTTTTTCTTTTTTTTTTGCATCACTCGTGTTCATGTGTGTGTGTGTGTATTTTTTTCGTCTTGCAAACCAAACACGCCATCTGTGCTAGATATAAACGGGGACATTGGTCGCGTTATGCAATCACAATGGCAAGAGCGCGATGAACAACGATGCATTTGCGCCTTTCCCAGGGCTCTACGAACCCATTGTTGGTATATTAAACATTTTTACTTTTTTCTTTGAAATATCTGTATCACGATGGGGTTCGTACGTGCATCAATACGACACCACAGGTGTTGCGCACATCGACGTCATTGCCTCCGCTGTTCGCACAGCACCGTTGCAGTCAGCATCGGCAGAGCGTACTGCCCTTTGGATTCAAAGACTTCTGCAGTCCATGCTGTTAAATGACCGATATCGCCTGACTTGGCCACGTTGTAAATTATGTTACTTCAAGATCTTACGTAAACCGAGTTCTGCTGACAGAGCAGTCCTCGCTTCGTCGTTGCACGCGTTGCGGGAACTTTGTATGGATATACGGACATATGTATCAATTTATTTATGTTAGGTTGACGACACAAGATACAAGCTGAACATATTTGATTGAGATGCAAAATCCCAATAAAAGAAGACAGTGATTCGAAGAGTGACAGTATTATTCAGACTGAAAAACTTCAAAGAAAAACTCATTTCGAAATAGAATACGCATTCTAGTTGCTTTGTTTGTGTAAAAAAAGGCACTTTTTAAAATGGCTTATTGAAGGTTTATCGTATATACCCGTTTACAATACACCACACCATGCTAGTGCAGTAACTCTGAAAGATATGCGCAAACTTAATGTTCTGGGAAAAAATTACACACCTTATTCAAGAGAAAGCCTTAGATGCCCCATGAAATGGCGTAGACATTTCAAAAAGTTATCATCGTGTAATGGCGTACTGTACGACGTCATCATGACGTCAATACGTAGCAGTGACGTCACCTGATCACGTCATGCCCGTGACATATCGTTACTTTGTCAGAGTTGGGTCAATCATGGAAGCAGAGCAAAAACTTCATTCGCAATACATCTACACATTCACTGATAAAAACAACAAAAACCACAACAATGACGACGACGACATTCGACGACGACTAAAGTTTGCTTTCGCCTCCGATCGTCCTTTTACGCGAATGCATATGGGACACTTGAAGTGCACTATTACCTTTCCCGAAGCGCTGCTCTCTTCCGAGGTTGTTGTACATTACTTTCGTTTTCTGCAGATTAATTTTAAGACCCACCTTTCTGCTCTCCTTGTCTAAATCTGTAATCATGAGTTGCAATTCGTCCCCTGAGTTACTCAGCAATGCAATGTCATCGGCGAAGCGCAGGTTACTAAGGTACTCCCCATTAACTCTTATCCCGAACTG
>WOVY01013330.1:0-36219 GCA_013436015.1 Rhipicephalus annulatus
ACTGGATGGAGGTACGTGTATCTTATGAATATGAAGAAAAATGCAATATGACAGTACTTGGAGTGTTCACTAGAATGAACGGAAGGACAGACGATAGGTGGACAGACGGATGGACAGAGAGACAGATATACAAACGTACGGATTGGTGGGCTTTGGGCGGATGGACAGAGAGACAGACATATGAACAGCTGCACGGACGGACAGATGATCGATGGACGCACGCAAAGATGAATGCATGGACGGGAGGTTGGTTTGACGCGCGACGGACGGAAGCACGAATGGACTGCGAATGCTCCACCCCATTCATCATCATTCACTCCGTGGATGTGCTGTGACTTTGTTTTGTAATGCTCAAGCTTCAATGTTAGCCATGTGTATTCTCGCCATTCTCAGGTAGATATGAAATGCCTATCACCTGTGGCAAGAACGGCATACCATTGGCACACACCCACACCCCACTTAGGAGTACGAATCGTGCGTCATTTGTGCGTGAAAAACGTGGAGCTCATTTCGATCTGCATGCATTCTGCGCATGACCTCCAAATTTGTTGCTACCGCGCGTTGATTGCTTGCCTTTGTGGTGGCAAATCTGTGACTTTGTTATAGTGGAAGCTGCTAGAATGGAGATGAGAATTACATTACCTAATATAACACTGACAAGAAATTTCACAGTAAACTTGCCTTCTTTTATGTAGTGTGCGTACTTGATGCACAAGTGGGGAGGGAAAATAAAACCAACGTCAAACACAAACGTCAAAGGCTCTGTGCATCTGATACCGCCTTTTTTGTGCTCAGTGCATGGAATTGGGGTCTTCATCCTTGTGAAATTGATAGTAAGAGCGCAAACGGGCAGCAAATAGTAGGTTCATGAATAGGTAGTTGGATATAGGGTCCTAGTTTAACTACACAGAACATTGACCCAGCGATGATTCAGTCATCGCTATGCCAATGAATGATGGTAATACGCTATTGCCTAACACTAACCTACTTCTGACTCTAAACGCGTTTTGTGCTTTCTTCATTGTTGTGCTTTGGAATTTATTTGCGAATAGAGATGGTTGTTACCTTTATGAGCCAAATTTAATGGCTGCGCCTAAAAGTTGAGGTCGTGAAGCGACAACCGCTGAACTTTAGGCGAACTTCATTTGAGAAAAAAAAAAGGATTCAGGCAGCACGGAGCCACAAGGAGCCGAAATAATGGAGTTTAGACAAATTCGTGTACTATCTATTATTCCCACGCTGGTTGAAGCGCTACGCTTGCAAAGAAACAAGCATCAGAGTTCCTGCAATACGTTTATAAGAAACTCACTTTCTGCTATTACTCCCTTACTATACTACGCCCCTTCCTGAAGAAAAAAAAAGGTGTCTATTCCCTCGAATACGTGGGCGATAAATATTCAGAATGCACTTCTTAAAACGCAGTGCTAAGGCAGTTGGAAGTCCTAATAAGGTAAAACAACGTGCATAAAAACAAACAAAAAAGTGGCGGCTGAATACATTATGTCTAAAGAAGGTCGGTAGTTATGTCTGCACAGCTTCCACAACGTAATTCGGCGTTTTAAATACGTAACTTAGCACTCACTCTATGTCGAGGGTCCGCATACTAGTTTCAGCTTGTTAACTAATTACCAAATGTACAGACTTTGAGCTTCCTGCTGTGGATCTGGCTAATTACTATCGTGCTGGTGCGCGAGCATCAAGCGCATTATATGGGGTATTGTATATTCGCCTGACAAGAGCTAGCTTACTTTTGTCGTACTCTTTTTTTGTTAACTCAAAGCACTAGCCTTTGTTTTTTCAAGGGCGAATCTTCCTTAATGCCGCCCCGGTTAGTGCTCATCGCAGTACGTACGTAACGTGTCTTACGCTTTGATCTGCAAGGTGGTGCCGGTGGAAGATTTCTCATGTCCGTTATTGAGCAATAAAAAATTTGCAGCGTGCGTGTTCACTAAAAGCCAAAGTCTCCTGTCTCTCGTTCCCCTTCAGTAGCCATTGGCATGTACATTGAGGACTATCTGACAAAAAAGGGTTGCTACGTTACACTCGCTGGGCGTAACCTTCTTGGTTTTAGAATGGTTTAGCGAGCGTTGGGCCGCGGTGCCATGAATAAAGTGAAATGGGAAGAAGGAGGAGGAAGAATGTCTAAGCGGAAAGACAGGGAGGTTAGCCAGTTCTTAGACCGGCTGGCTACCCTGTGCTGGGGAAAGAGGTGAGGGGAATGAAAGATGTTAAAAAGAAATGTTGCGAAGAGAGGGAGAAATTAAAAAAATAAAATGAAAATTGCGACAGAGGAAAGGCAACATCAAAGAGTATAAGGCACTAAAGTCTGTCTCTGAGGCCAGTTGTCCGCAAAAAGAGCAGCAAAGCTTTCAAAGCCTTCTGGGCTGAGGATCGGGCTCGGCCAATGACCCAGAATTCTTTGTTCCGACAAAGGCCGATCGTCTAGTCTATCCAGAGCTGCAGTGAGTTCTTGTCTTTGCGCGTTGAAAAGGGTGCACTCACATAAAAGGTGCGCGATGGTTTCTTCGCAACTGTAGTAAGTGCATGTGTAAGTGCATGTGGCCATCCCAATGAGATAAGGGTATGCGTTCGTGAAGGCCACTCCAAGCCACAGGCGGCATAGAAGAGTCTCCTCAGCTCGAGATATCCTTGGGAGAAGACGAAGCTGCATATCGGGATCCAAGTTATGCAGGCGCGCGTTTGTGAAGTCTGTTGAGTTACACTGTACCAGTGTGAGGTCACGTGCAACAAACGAAGTCTTGTAGCTGCGTCGGTTCTTGAGAACGGGATGGCTGTGTATTGGGTACCATCGTGTGCAGATCTAGCGGCCTCATCTGCGCGGTCATTGCCATATATACCGCAATGACCTGGTATCCACTGATACATTATGCTGTGCTGTTTTTCGAATGCTTGGTGATGAAGAAGCCTTATTTCCGCTACTAACTGTTCATTACGTTCCATGGCGAAAGGGTGACAAAAGACATTAAAGAGATGCCTTCGAGTCCGAGAAGATAGACCGAATTCCCGAAGGTTCTTTCACTGTAAACTCCAGAGCTGCACGTATGGCTGCAAGTTCTGCAGCTGTCGACAACGTCAAATGCGATGTCATGAATTTAATCGTGATGTGCTTCGCGGGAATAACCACCGCCCCTGCAGAGCTTACTGAAGACACCGAGCCTTCCGTGTAAATGTGAAGGCGTTCTTTGTGCTTGTCTTGCATGAAAAGTAATGTGGCCTGTTTTAGGGCTAGATGTGACGAATTTTTCTTATTTTGGATGCCAGAAATTGTAAGAAGGGCTTTGAGTGGTTGTAGGCACCATAATGATATCGGCGGCTGTGCTGCGTGCGTGAAGTGCAATGGAAGCACTGCGCAATGCTGAGCTACAGTTGCGCTGAACGCTGAGTGGGGCCTGGAAGTTCGAAGTGAGGCGAGGTGATGAGATGGAAGCCGAGCGAAATGTCTTATGTGCATTCTCAAAGTGTCTACGCGGATGTATGCGTTGACTGGATAATCACGCGCAATGATGACTGTCGCTGCTGTAGACGCGCATCTCGGGAGACCAAGGCATATTCTCAGGGCTTGGTCTTGAATTGACTGGAGAACGCGCAAGTTTGTTCTTCGGATCCCGCAAAGCACGGGTAAGCTGTATCGCATATAACCGAGGAACAGAACAGTGTAGAGTTTAAGAATTGCTCGTACCAATGCACCCCACGTTTTTTCCAGCAAGAAACCTCAGTACGTGGGTGATCATGATGAGTTTAGTTTTCATGTGGGCGAAGTGAGGGCTCCAGGAGAGGTCGCGGTCAACTATGACTCCGAAAAATCGGTGGGTCTTCACGTAGTTGATCGTGTGTTCATTGATTTATTAACATATTGGCTCATAGCCTTATGCGTGAATGCTATAAGCGAGCATTTCTCTGATGACAGCTCTAGTCCACGTTCTTCCGACTATTTTGTCGCTATTTTAGCCGCTCTCTGAAGCCGGGCACGCAAATGATGGCGTGTTACACCTGACACCCAGATGCAGATGTCATCTGCATATATTGATAGATGGACAGATTTTGGAAGTGCGTCGACCAGGCCGAGTAGCGCTCGATTGAAAAGTGTGGGGCTAAGAACACCGCCTTGAGGTACACCTCGACGGTTGCAATGGTGCGTTGTTGTGCCGTTCTCCGTCTGTACAAAGAAAGTTCTGCTTTTCAGATAGCTGTGGATCCATTGGTAAACCCGACCCCCTAATCTAACATTTTCCATGACATCCAGAATAGCTTCATGTGATACGTTATCGTATGCACCTTTCACGTCCAAGAACAACGCCGCAGATAAACCTTTCAGTCTTTTTTTGATGCTGAACAGATGAGACCAGGTCTATAACGTTATCAGTTGCGGACCGCCCACGCCGAAAGCCCGTCATAGCATGAAGGTATACCTCGTGGCGCTCCAGGTACCACTCTAGGCGAGTCAAAATCAATCTCTCCATCACTTTCCCGAAACAGCTGGTAAGCGCGATGGGGCGATAAGAGGTCAAGTGCAGAGGAGATTTACCTGGTTTAAGCACAGGGACGAGGCGGCTGGATTTCCATGAATGAGGGATAAATCCGCTGCTCCACGAGTCGTTGTACATGGATAGACAGACCCGTCGAGCTGCTTCTCCGAGGTTGCAAAAAGCCATGTACGTGATTCCATCCGGACCAGGCGATGAAGATCGTTTGCATGCCGTCAAGGCCGCTTGTAGTTCCTCTAGAGAAAAAAAAAGGTGTCCATTCTTGAATCTCTGGAAACTGGAGCGTTTTCTAGGTGGCGCATGGTGCACGCGGACGCATGACCGGCAAATTTCATGCAGAAATCTTCTGCTACTTCAATTTCGGTGCGGCCTTGGTGGAGAGAAAGACACTTGAAGGGGCGATGTTGATGTGGCGATGTTCGTAGGCCTCGGACAATGTCTGCGTCAAAGGCTTGTGTGGATCCAAAAATGCGCACAGATATTTCCAGCGAAAGGTTTGACGTGAAATGATTCGCCGCTGAATTTTCTTCTGTAGGCGACTTGCCTCCCTCAAGTCGTGAATGGACTTAGTGCGCCTATATCTTCTTTCTGCGCGAATGACGGATCGCTCTGAGCCGTTCCAATACCACTTGATGTTGACAATATTCTGAAGTATGTTGAATATGATAGGTCGCTTCTTGAGTACCACCTCTAATCATATCCTCGAGGGTGTCAAGAGGAGGCGCTTTATTTTCTTGACACCTTTTTTTCCGTCAGTGACCTGAACTTTGTCCAGTCGATGCGAGTCGAAGTGTCGTAGTTTGGCAATTTTTCCAGGCCCTTGATCTTCAAATAAGTTGGTATGTGGTCGCTTCCATGAGTTTCATAGTCTGCGAACCAATTGACCTTTCCATTTAGGCTTCGTGACACAAATGTCAAGTCAAGGCAGCTGCTGTATGTCGTTCTGCGTAGAAACATTGGGCTTCCGTCGTTTACAGAAAGCAGGTGCTGTATTAGGAACATATTTGACTAGTCGTGGACGTGAAAGTTATGACATGTATGTCATGAATGTAATGATTTACAAATCATGATCCTGCAGTTCTTGCGGATGGTCTCGTTAACATGGCATGTTGCAAAACTGGTATAGTATGACATGATTGCATGGCAAAAACAAGTGGCAGACCCTGACATGAAAATAATGACAGGCATGTCATGTAACAGCATGACTAAAAGCTACACTCATGATACGCTCGCGACCGTTCCGCTAGCATCACAAATACGAAATTTGGTATTACGACACGTGAATGGATGATGAAGGTATATGATTGGTGCAAACATGACAATCATGAAATGCGTGTAATCTTACACCATGACAACATGTCAAGCTCATCATGCACTGGCTGCCGTTTCACTAGCTACACTTATAGCATAATTTGGTATTACGGGACGTGATCGGAAGACGAAGGTATGATACTGGTGCAAATATGATAAAATAGAGATTCTTGTCTGACAACAACATGACTACATGCTACGCTAATGATGCGCTCGTGGCCGTTTTGCAAGCTTCACATGTACCAAACTCCGTATTACGCGACGAGAACGACATAGGTAAATGAGATTCTAAACATGATAATCACGACGTGCGTGTCATGTAGCAACATGACTGCATGCTACTCTTCATGCGCACGTGGCTGTTTCGCTAGCTTCACATGTGCCAAATCTGGTATTACGTGACGTCAATGGATACGAAGGTATGTGACTGGTGCAAACATGATGACAATCATATGCGTGTCATGTGAAAACAAGGCTACATGCCACAGTCAAGACGCCAATACATTTCGACGTGACACGGTGCGCGTGCTCGCTGGCGTTCATTTCGTCGCATCACGCCGGCGTTGCCACGCCAGGCACTGGTCCTGCCATATACTCACAGGCACGAGCCGCGCTGCGTTGCTTTGAAGCAGGCGCGTTTAAGCACATCCGGCGTCTCTCGGTCATGAAAAGAGGCAGACCCAGTGTTGTCTGGGTACGCATCGGCGCGAGAAGCAGCATATCACACTTCGCGCCGGTGGGCGTCGGGCTGCGCCGACGTACGCGTTACGACTGGCGTCAGTCTATAGAGTGCTCTCGTTTTGCAAACGTAGCGTCGCTGTGCCTTGCGTGAGCGTGGGTCAACGCAAAATTGGAGTATATTGGGCCCTTCATGATGTCCTCGCGGCCATTTAGCGAGCTCCACTGTTGTAACTGAAGTGTAATCCTTATCAGTTTTTCGGCTAAGTTATAGCCAAAGCTTCTATCTCTTGTTTCACTTACCTTGTTTCCTTTTCCCTCTTTACTTTGAGTCTTTATAATGCAACATACACTGAAAATAAACGCCCATTCTACCAGCTTGTCAGCTTGTGTCTACTTCGCTTGCGCCAACGCGCAGGGACCGACGAACAATATAACATCCACATATAGCAAATTCGGTGTTATGTGACGTCAATGGATGACGAAATAGATGACTGGTGCAAACATGATAATCCTGACACGCGTGTCATTTAAGAACAAGACAACATACCACGTTCATAGCGTGCTCGTGGCCGTTTCTCTAGCTCCAGATGTACTAAAGAATGTATCACGTGACGTGAATGAATAAGGAAGATAAAGGACTCATCCAAACATGATAATCATGACACAGAAGTCATGTACGGCATCAATTACCTCGATGTCGTAAGGTTGTGCTGATCATAAAGTGACATATCAACCTTTTTCATTTGTGCTTCGCTTATCCTCGATTCCCGCTGTACGTAGGATTTGCCAAATTTTTAGATGCGGAGCATCTAATACTCGAGGCTTGTAGTGCGGCGCCGTCCGCAAGCTTCCTCCTCTTCTTCCACCATCTGTGCATCCCTTCCTCCTCTACACACCGCACGCGCTTCACTCCTCCACCATCTGTGCACCCTTCCTCCTCTACACACCGCGTTCGACATCTACAATTCTCCTGATTCTCCAGTGGACGCGCATGCGCCGTCGCGCTTCGATAACATTCAACAGCTGACAGTGCATGCGCCGTCGCGCTGTATATATACTCAAGGTCGGTGCTCGCTCGCTCAGTTGCCGCTCGTCGGTTGGTTTGTACGGCGCGTCGAACGTCCAATGTCGCGGTGAAATGAATTCCAACGAATCCACAAACACAATGATCGACGTCCCTTCGACCAGCGCCGCCCTTTCGCATACGTGTGTACGTGTTCACTCATTTAACACCCCCTCCTACAACCACGTTAACCAATTTAGCCATCGACTCAAGTAAGTCGCAATTTAACACCCCATTTCACATCCACGTTAACCAATTTAGCCATCGACCCAAGTAAGTCGCACTTTAACACCCCGTTAACCAATTATATGCTCCGCAATCCTCCTCAGTGTTCCCACGAGGGAAGCTGCGGGCAATTTTTTTTCTTGATACATTATGTAGATTTAAAATGCAGTAGCTTGGTGCGCTATCCCCATTCGTGGACTAGGCGTCCGATCATTCAGTTTGTTTCAAATAAAGAACCGTTTTTCTTCAAAACAAGTATAATTGAACAATTCCACCTTCTCTTGGGTGCACTGTTCTATCCCGCCTTTTGATTTATGCGTTCATGCGAGCATCAGATTACCGTATGCTAGTCAGTGTGGCAGCGTCTCAAGCCATGGTCACTTGAGATTTGAAGCCTGCTTATTCAAACTACTTGTTTCAGAGTAATATCTTATTTTAGAAAATCCTGGAGACCTTAATTTAGTAGGCTTTATAATTTGCATTAGGATCACGTATGTTCATTGACTCGCACAAAATCACGCTTGCCTTCATTGTGGTCTCATTTGAAAATCAGGTAATACGCATGACGTCCAGTTCTACACCTCGCCCATTTTGCTTAGCGGGCGTGTTTCAAAGTTTTAGGGGCGAAGCTTCTTTTAGCGGCACCCGTTCGTGCCTTGTAGTCTGTAACAAGTAAACATTTTGACCTCAAAGGTGGTGCCGGTGAGAGACTTCTTCTTTGCGTTGTTGAACAATAAAAAATAGTGCTCAATGTACATGTCAACGGCTGCTATTGGGGAATGAGAGACAGGAGCATTCGGCTTTTAGTTAACGCGCAGGCTGCGATCACCATTAGCAGCCATTGGCATGTACATTGAGCACTACCTGACAAGAAAGGGTTGCTACGTTATACTCGCTGGGTGTAACCTCCTTAGCTTTACAAAGGTTTAGCGAGCGTTGAGCCACAGTGCCATAAATACAATGAACTTGTATATACCATGAATGAACTCGAGGTGGTCAAAAATTGGAAGTAGATACGAAGCGCAAGCCGTAAGAAAGTAAAAGCCGAATTCTCCGCCTCTCATTTCCCATTAGCAGCCATTGGCATGTACATTGAGCACTATCTGACTGAAAAAGTTTGCTACGTCATACTCGCTGGGCGTAACCTCCTTGGTTTCCGGAAGGTTTAGCGAGAGTTCAGCCACAGTGCCATGAATAGAGTGAACTAGTATATACCATGAACTCGAGATGGTTAATAGTGGGAAGTGGACCCGAAGCGCAAGCCGTAAGAAAGTGTGCGTGTGCCACCTCTCGTTTAGTCCTTGGAATGTCCGCTGGATGGCGATGCTTCTATATGGGGAATATATGATGAAAAGATGCGAGATAGTGGTACTTGGACTGTTGCATAGATGGACGAACGGACACATAGATGCATGGATGGACGCATAAAGGGACGCAGGAGCGGCTGCATGGACGAACGTAGGGACGGACGCACGAACAGACGCACGCACGGACGGGCTGATGGACACATGGACTGGTCACACTGACGGACGCATGGACGGACGGAAGCAAGAACGAATGTACGGACGAATTCTTCGCCCCACTCTCCGTCATTCACTCCGTGGATATGCTGACATTTTTTTTTCATACTGCCGCTTTCAAAAAAGTTACCTCCGATGTGAAGTGGCAATTAGTTTTGAATTATTCGCTGTTCTGTTTTGTTCCTAGTAAGACTGCTACAAGCGAAAAACAATTGGCAGATGTCACTTATAGTGAGAATTGATGACATGCGATGCACGAATGAGGAAGGTTGATATGTCACTTTAACATCACCACAACGTCACGAGGTGGCTGGCGGCATTATATGCCATACAAGACTTACATGTCATAATTATCGTGTTTGGACATGTCGTTTACCTTCGTCATATATTCACCTCAGGTGATGCAAAATTTAGTATATGTGATGCTAGCAAAACGGCCGTGAGCACGCTATGAACGTGGTATTTTGTCATGGTCCTGCATGACACGCGTGTCGTGATTATCATGTTTGAACCAGTGATATACCTTTCACAATTATTGACGTCACGTATCACCAAATTTGGTATATGTGGAGCTAGCAAAACGGCCGCGAATGCATCATGAAGTGCACAATATACACCAACGTGTCGTTGACGCGCGCGCATGCTGGGCACAGCGACGCTAATCGTTGGCAAAAGTGAAAACTGTGTTGAATCACGCCAAGCGTGACCAGCGTGACCAAGCGTCCATAGGCGCGGCCCGATGGCGACCAGCGCGAAAGGTGACATGCCATATTTCGCGCCGCTGCGTTACCCAGACAGCACTGTTTCTGCTTCGTTTTGTGACGGAGGGTCGCCGCACGTGCTGCAATGCAGGGCGGCGCGCACCTGCGAGTATACGGCAGGACCGGCGGATGTCGTGGCAACGCCAGCGTGACGTGACAAAACGAACACCGGCGCAAACGCGTGCCTTGTCAAGTCGAAGTGTATTGGCGCCTTAAGTGTGGCATGCAGTCATGTTGTCACACGACACGCATCTCATGATTGACATGTTTGTACCAGTATCATACCTTCGTCATCCACTGACGTCACGTAATACCAATTTGACATATGTCAGGCTAGCCAAACAGTCGCGAGCGCATGATGAGTGTGGCATGTAGTCATGTTGTTACATGACAAGCATCTCATGTTTATTATATTTGCACCAGTATAATACTTTATTATCTATTCACGTCCCGTCATACTAAATTTGGTTTAATTGAAGCTAGCGAAACGGCCGCCAGCGCATCATGAGCTTGGCATGTCATGTTGTTACATGACACGCATCTGATGATTATCATACCTGCGGCAGTCACATACTTTCGTCATCTGTTCACGTACCGTAACATCAAGTTTTGTATATGTGACGCTAGTGAAATGGACGCGAGCACATCATGAGCGTGGTGTAGTCATGTTGTTACATGACAAGCTTGTCATAATTTTCATGTTAGGGTCTGTCGCTTGTGTTCGCCATGCAATCATGTCATACCATATGTGTTTTGCACCATGTCATGTGAACGAGATGACCGCAAGAGCAGCAAAACCATGAAACGTTAATCAACACATACATGTCATGATTTTCATGTTATGACAGGTCAACTATGTTCTTAATGCAGTCATGTTATGTCATACCAAGTTGGTATTGATGCCATTGTTCGAACGGCCTTGAGAGCTCGAAGTTGTATGCGGCTAGATAGATAGATAGATAGATAGATAGATAGATAGATAGATAGATAGATAGATAGATAGATAGATAGATAGATAGATAGATAGATAGATAGAAAGATAGATAGATAGATAGATAGATAGATAGATAGATAGATAGATAGATAGATAGATAGATAGATAGATAGATAGATAGATAGATAGATAGATAGATAGATAGATAGATAGATAGATAGATAGATAGATAGATAGATAGATAAAGTTCAATGTCGCCGAAGTTCCCTGAGAAATGCTTCGCATATAAAAATGAAGCTAGCTTTGAGAAGGATGTTAACAACGTAGTGTATGTAGAAATTGCTGCCTGCGATAGCTGTGCCCCGGCCACAGAAACTGTGTACTGAAAGTGAGAAAAATAAGTGCAACAAGAAAAAAATGACGAGGGCGGGCACTATGTGTGACATAATATAAAATTGCGCAAATCGAAAGAACAGTATTCTACGAGTAAGTCAGTAATACTATACTACCGCTGCTTGCTCCAATAGATCGTTGCCTGCTCGATAGCGGATGCATGTGTGTTAACGGCTCTGGCTATTCTACTTTGTTGTACATCTGAGAAAGTATGTATCTTTAAATGTTGTATTTTAATACAGTAGAATATTTTATGACCATGAACTAAGCTCTCAGAATCTAGTAAGCAGCGAAAATTTTAGATGTTTAAAACACTACAGGAAGAACAAAAAAGCGCCGGCAAAGAGCGGTTTTCCTCAACGCGATGTAAAAGCAATCCCAGCAAAAGGTATTTATATCAGATTAGCAGCAACGTATTAGGAACAGTTGACATAGAAGAATTTTCTACACTATTTAACTGCTGTTAAAAAATGTGTTTTTTTTCATAAATAACAAAAAAGTAATAAAAAAGCCTTCCATCATTTCATAGCGCCTGTTAAGGTATATCGCTCTCACTGCGTTGCAGCTTGATAGAGATCAGCAGGTTTTCTCACGTCGATACTATAGGTTACCTCCATAAGTTTTCTTTTGTCTCTGACCTAAACGAATTCGGCCTGATATTTGGCATACGGGTGCGTGGAATACAACCTCTCGCAGTCAAGGTCCCGCTCCATGCAAAAGAGGTAAAACTGGAGCTAACTGCTCGCTTGATATGCGCACGGAAGCACAGTGGTTCCTGGGAATAGATCACTGTGTCGTACCAAATGTCTGTTTCACCCGAAACTCTGCTGCCATTGTAAGTTTCAGCTGAACTGCTTTCGTACATTAGTTCTTCGACCTTTTTTTTTCCTGTCTGTGTAGCTCACCCTAAACACATTCACCAGCATCTCCTCTCTACTTTACTGCCTCCATCGTCAAAGAAACCTTGCCTTCAGGGTGTACGTGAGCGCCATTCAAACATAGACTTTTGCGTTATTTATTTGGACATTATATATCTGCATGTCATGTTCTACATCGTCATTGTTGTTTCTCTGTATTTAAATCAAAGAACAGGCGCAACAGCCATTCCTTCTTCGTAGATAGGAGAACTAGTCAGAGTGGGCCTGCGCCATGTTCCCCAGATTCGTTGTCACCCGTTCATAAAACTGGTGCACCGAGAGTTCCTTTCAAATTGCGTCGTAGTTGCAAAGACAACACTAAAGAGCAGGTATGAATGGTAAAATTTTGCGTAAATGCCTATTCAGAATGAGAAGTGGTGCGCTTTTTATAGAACTTGAAAAAGACATTTCTCTTGAGGCACCAATTCGCCAATACCCGCTGCAGTGGTGGAACGGTTACGGTAAAAGACCGCTGACACGTAAATCACGGGATCGAACTCCTGCCGCGGTGGCCGCAATTTAATTTGAGACATAAAAGATTGTGACCCGTAAACTTAGATTTAGGTGCACGTTAAAGAATACCAGGTGATCGAATTCTCAGAGTACACCACTACGACGCCTCTCATGATCATAAGGGAATTTTGAGTCGTTAAGTCCCAACGTTATCATTGCTAATTACGTCACCCTTCTGGGGCGTAAGACCTCAGGTATATTTAGTGTTGTTAAAACTTTTCAGTACCGTAAGGCGTACATGAGCGCGAAATAGGACAGCATCGTCAAAAGCTCATGATTGGCATTCATTTTGACAAACATATAGTCATACCCTTATTCGCTGCGAATAAGGCTTTTTTGCGAGCCTATTTAAGCCCAAGTCATAATTTTTATCATATCAAAGCCATATGCACATTTCACTCTTGAATACGTACGATAGTGGTCTCTAGAGCTTTAACCGAACAATAGATTGGAGGTATTTTAGTGGAATATGCACACTGCCAACTCAGTTAAAGTTACAGCAGGCTTGGATCTTTCAGAAAAAAAAATAGGCCACGTTTACTATTCAGAATTTTTCTTCCAGTTTGCCTTCGTTGTTCCTTGGGTCGTCGCGCATCACCCGGGTCTTCGGACTTCTACCTTTGTTAGTGTCCCGTAGCATTCTCGTGAAATTGAGGAACCTAAAATACTTTAGTTATGTTCAGTTATCTTTAGTTTCGCCGCCTCTTCATACTTCTGCTAATATTACTGCTCCAGAACTATTACCTCGACAAAGTTAGCCAAGCGTGGTTCAATTTTATAAACCCTGTATGTACAAAAACATCCATGCAGCAGAATATAACTTCTTTTTGATGAGCAGCATGGTGAGCTCACCATAAAAATAAATGTACATTACCGTAATGCTGAAATTCGCGATTCCGAAATGAGCAAGTGCAACTAAGTAAAGACAACGCAGGAAGCATTGCTGGTGTCTGGACGGCCACATGTCTCAGTCAATTTCAGGAGAAATCTTTGGGAAAGTGTAAGACAAATACGGGAGACTTCAGAAAATGAATTTCCTGATCTCTAAAAAAGTGATGCCAGGAAGTTGAGCAAGACTGCTTGGTCTTTTTATTTGTCATGAGTAATTTTTGTTAAGTGTTATGGGAAAATTTTATGGGGAAATTGAGGCATTCATGTCATGATTTTCACGTTAGGGTTTGTCACTTTTGTTCCTCATGCAGTCATGTGATACCATAGAATATTTGCAAAATGTCACGTTAACGAAAACACCGCAAGATTAGAAAGACCATGAAATGTAACTGAAGACATTCATGACAAACATGTAAGGATTTTAATGTTATGACTTGTCCATAATGCTCATAATACAGTCATGTAATATAAAAACAAATTTGGCATCGGTGCCGTTATCTAAACGGCCAGGAGAGGTGAAAGTCGTAGACGGCTGGATAGATAGATAGATAGATAGATAGATAGATAGATAGATAGATAGATAGATAGATAGATATATAGATAGATAGATAGATAGATAGATAGATAGATAGATAGATAGATAGATAGATAGATAGATAGATAGATAGATAGATAGATAGATAGATAGATAGATAGATAGATAGATAGATAGATACCCTCAAATCCACCAAGTTCACTAAGAAATGCTTCGCATTTACTACTTATCCGAATCTGGTCTGTACTTTTTATAAGCTTGTTTTTTGTGCCAATTTTTATTTCTTATAATAGCTTTTATCTTGCCAACAGTGCATGCCTAAATCAGCATTAGGTTACATTTACAATTGTAGATGACTCAGTAATTATGTGCTTGCATTTTCACATTCCGGGCTGAACAACGGAGCCGATACCTTTGTCAGGCATTCCAGCCTTTAGCCCCTGATTCCCTTTTAAGTGAAAAGAAAAAGAAGTTCACTTCTTTTTTTAATTCAGATGGTGATTCGCGTTTCCAATACCAAATTTTCTCAACAACCATAAACTTTGCAAGAGTCTTGGGTAGCGTACCAGCGCTCTTTTAAAGGCATTTTAAATTAAAACCACCACGTGCGCTACAAAAAAAACACAGACCATTAGCAGCCACTCAATTTGACTAAATGCAAAAGTGAAAACCACGTGCGTGTTTACAGACGCCGTAGTTTTCATTACCGCTAGCACGCTGGCAATCCAGACCAGAAACCAAAAGCCCGGGGCACGAAAACGAACGCTGGTAAAAGTAAAAAAATTATGTACAGCATATCTACGGTGTGAATAATGATGTGTTTGGTGAAGCGCCCGCGCGTCCATCCGTGCATCCTTCCGTACGTCCTTTCTTCCGTCCGTTGGTGCGTCCGTCCGCCTTTCTTTCTGTCCGCCAGCGCTTGCGCCCATTCGTTCATCTGCATGTTTGTCCATCCGTCCATCCATCAATATAGTGAACACTCCAAGTACAGTCACCTCGCATTACTTCATCATTATTTATTATATAGCGTACCCCCCTCCAGCGGATATTATATGTGCTGCCAATGACAGGCCTGCAGGCCCGTGTGTTCAGGTTTCGGTGCTCGTCCAAGAAGCCGAGGTTGTCTTAATTTTCCGAGCCCTCAACTACGGCGTCTGTCATCATATGGTGAATCTGGGACGTAAACACCACATATCAATCAATCGATCAATCAATGACAGTTTGACCTGTGTGGTGTAGAGTAGAGCCTATGTGGCGTGTGTTTTATAATGGGTTAGAAAACTATACTTTTTTATTATGAGCTCGAAGACAACAGTATGATGAGCCGAATTGACTACTGATAACATGAAAATCATGAAAGGTATCTCATTATAGACACGACTTACATGGCATGGTCTTTCTGCTCTCGCAGTGGTTTACTTCACAAGACATATTCTAAAACTGCTATGGTACGACTTGACTGCTTGGCAAACGTAAGTGAGAGACCCTAACGGGGAAATCATGATATGCATGTCATGATTTACACGTTATGACTATAGTCATGCCTACACACCACGCTCATGGTGCACTCGCGGTCATTTAGCTAGCTTCATATATACGAAATTTAGTATTACAAACGTGAATCGATGACGAAAGTACCTGACTGGTACAAACTTGATAATTCTAATTATGAGATGCGTGTAATGTAAGAGGATTGACTACATGCCACGCTCATGGTGCGCTCGCGGCCGACTCACTTGCTTCACATATACCAAATTAGTCGTTATGGGACGTCAATGAATGACGAAAGTATATAACTGGTGCAAACATAATTATGACGCAAGTGTCATGTAAGAACATGACATCATATCACGCTCATGATGCTCTCGTGGCCCTATCGCTATGAAATATTATATACCTGATTCGGTATTAGGTAACGTGAATGAACTACAAAGTTCAGTGGCACGTGCAAACATGACAATCATGACATGCGTGTCGTGTAAAACATGACCACATGGTACGCTCATAGGGCGTTCGAAGCCGTATCGCTAGCTCCCCATATACCTCATCGTGTATGAGGTGACATGAATTAACGTCGAAGGCAAATGACACGTCCCAATCATGGTAATCATGATATGCATGTCATGTAAAACATCACTACATGCTACGCTCATAGCGTACTTGCGACCGTTTTGCTAGCTCCACATACCACGTAACGTCATACTGCATTTGGTATCACGGGACGTGAATAGACGACTCAGCCAAATGAAATATTCAAACATGACAATCATGGAAGTCATGTACAGCATAATTTGTGTCTGTGTCGTATCATCGTGCTCATTTTAAGGTGATATAGCAACATTTATCATTCGTGCTTCACATATCATCGATTGTCATAGTACATGAGATCTGCCTTTTTTATGTTGCGGCGCTTCAACGATTTGTAAAATGCTCTCACCTTCGGCTCTCTCTGTTTGATGGTCATGAAGTGCACTTCACTGTAAAAGAAAGTAGAAACAAGAAGGAAAACACAGAGAAAGAAAGAAGGAAAGCAAGCAGGAAGAAAGAAAGAAAAGAAAGTAGGAGAGAAGCAAAGAAAGAAAGAAAGAAAGAAAGAAAGAAAAAACAAAGAGCGAACGACAGAAAGAGAAAGAAAGAAAGCCCACTTGCAGGTTGTCCATTCGGCAATAAATCATCCTAATTATGGTGTAGCCGAGAGATATTTTCCTGTTTGTTGATGATGTGGCTAACGAAAATGATTAAATATGCCTTCGTAATTATGCCTGTTTAAAAAAAGGCACCCACGCATCCCTCCGCCTTGACGTGTACGCCTTCAGGCTTGCCCATGTGGAGCCTGCTCGGGTGTTCTTAGCCGAGCATTGAATGAGTTTAGCTTTGTAGTTAGAGCGTCCGAGTCCCTAGTTTATCTGTTTCTGAATCTGACGCTCTGTATGCTGCTCATGTACATTACTTCTCCTGGCCAGGGGCAATTCGCCAGGTCAGCGTCCCAGCCGTCTAATGAATTGCCGCTAGACATTTCTTTCAGTAGGGGTATCCACAGCATTCCCGTGGCACTGGAACCTACAAATGAGGCATCATTTAACCATATGGTGTAGTAGCGCAAATGTACGGGGACGAAGAGGACAAGAAAACACGACACTCGCCTCTTCTTGTCCTCTTCTTCCCCGTACATTTGCGCTACTACACCATATGGTTAAATGATGTCTCACCAACTAGCCCAGCTCTCAACCCTACTGAACTACAAATGAGGGCTTCCTCGCACTTCCGAACCCTCAGGTGGTCTAAAAGGAACTTAAAGCGACATCTAATCATTTCCAGACCATCACGGATGTGCGCCCTTTTGGGTGAGGAGGTATCTAGTGTAGGTTGCCAGACGAGACTTCCGTGCAAGGTCTTCTCAAATGCACCTCGTTTACCGCTTCACCACTGAGTGCTTTCATTTTGCATCACCGTGCATGTACCAAAGACCTTGTACGGAGAGTAGACTCCAAGTGGAGTCCAGCTGAAACCCTAGACAGGTTCTCTGGGGAACGCATAATTTTGACTTGCTGATGCAATCGCCTAATCAACAACGAGCAGGTACCAACCGAAACTATCATCGCGACTTTTGTGGGCACGACATGGCCGTCAGAAATCGTTATGGCCACTGATCTTTCGCGCAGAGCAACCACCTCTCGACCGATTGAGTGCAAATACTGCTGGCAGATTCGGCTACTTTGAGGGTGAATGTATATCTAACATTCGTTGTCGCACCTTCGGAGAGAGTCATTCTTCAGGCAAGTGTACTGCAATAGCGGAAAAGTGTTGTCTCTATGTGGGGATTCACTGCGCCAACAACAAGTTATCGAACGCCGTTGCTGCTCTCGAAGAAAAGCCATTGACATAGTTAGAGACAGGTCTTTTAGATATACTGGCATTACAGCGCGCTACACTTCCAGTATAGACTCAAATCTGTCACAGGCCTAAAAAAACTGCTGTGGAAAATTCAGTGATTAAGGCTATGCATAAGCTCATATCTAACCTTACTGACCATTTGGATAAACTTCTTCCTAACCATATTATGCAAGGAGTACAGACTAGCACAGAACCTGCCGCATTGGACATTACCAGCGATGCCACTAAGCCACGCAATGTAGTGTTGGACGAACTTTCTGCATCTGCAGACAAGGCTAAGCAGTCAGGAACACAGGTGCACGTAGAGCGGCATACGCCTCAGCCGAACAGAAGTGCTACAACAAATATGGAAGAGGAAGAAGTGAATGGAAGAAGCCCGTAGCTTCGTTTCGCTCTCTTAATTCAGTTATTATATTGAGTTCGGGATCTTTTTACAGTGTGTGCGGTGGGTGGACTGTCTCCAGAGTGGCAGCTAAACATCGGTGAGTCGGAGTTTCACTACGCATCGCGATCAGAATTGCCCCTTAGCGGGCCCGTGCCTCGTACCTGGCAAAGCCCGGGTATGGGGGACAACGAGATGCCGCTAACGCCAAGCGGAGCACCACTTATCCATCCCGCTCGACTTCAAGTTGCTGCAGGCTTAGCAACAATATCGACGTCCCATACATAGAACAGCGAGGCCTCGCAGTGCAAGAAGAGGTGTACAGAGGAGGAAGAGGAGGTTGACAACGATGTTGCTACATCGACGTACTCCCTTAATGACATGACACAGATAGATACAGAAGCACCCAAGGAAGACGAGGGAGCTTACACGGTGGTCACCCATCACAAGAACCGAGCTACGGGGATACCGGTGGTGTTCAGACCAATCGCTGCCGAGGACTCCTTCTGGAAGGCGAATCCCAATCGCATGGCATCTGAGATAATCTCTGCTATCAATGAGAAAGTGACATCATCAAGAATCAACAGAGACGAAAATTTTTGTGTTGCAGTATGGTCTTTGTACTCGGCAAACAAGTTGCTGCTGATCAAGAGTGTGGCTGGATTGCCTGTACATGTGATGATACCTCAGTCTTACATGAAGACCCTAGCAAAGATACGAGATGTTCCACTCGAATACAGTGAGTATGACCTACTGGAATATCTTAAAGATGCTGGAGTAATCTCAGTCACACGACAAAATAGATGGGCAAGAAATGAAGATGAAAGTGCCACAATGCAGCCCATACGTAATGTAATACTCCAGTTTAGACATGACATGCCATTGCCAAAAAGAGTTGCTCTCGGCTTTACGGTTCACACGGTCGAGGAATACATTGAGCTGGCGGTAAGGTGTTACAACTGCCAGAGATATGGGCATAAGGCTAAGACTTGCAGGGGAACCAAGAGATGCAAGGTATGTGCGGGCGCACATGATTACAAAGAATGCACCTCGAAGCGTCAACCTAAGTGTGCCAACTGTGCTGGACCACATCCGGCGTCGTTCTCAGGCTGCTCTCGAAACCGTTTGGCATCAGCGGCACAAACAGAGAGAATTGTAAAAGGGTATAAAAAGATACAAAGAAATCCAGCACCCAATGCGGATATAGTCGAAGATGTTCCTGCGGCACAAAGAAATGCAAAACAGTGGCGCCACGACTCTTACTCGGAAGTATTGAAGCGATCAGCACCAAAACATCGCGTTGGCAAAGAAGTCCGGGCCCAGGAACTTGCTGAAGTGGAACTTTCTGGCGGGCCAGACACAGCCAAGGAGCCATTGACTACCAAATGGAAGGGTCACAGCAGCTTGCTGAGCAAAAAATTTTCAAGAAATGCAATCTCGGCGGAGACAGCTGGAAACGAGCAAGTCATTTTGCCAATAATCTTTGCGGCTCTTAAAGCAATTCTACGATCCCTACCACAAGCAGGTTCTTTACCAGAAGTGAAATTGCTGCTAGATGTTGAGCATCTTCTCTTGTCGTAATCATGGCTACCGGACTATCAAACTGGTACAAAAGAAGTGCAATATTCCAGTGGAACTGCAACGGTTTGCAGAATAAGAGTGGAGATTTTCGGAAATTTGTCGCTCAGCACGGGTTTCCGATTTTGTGTATTTCCGAAACAAGAGTATCCACTAACTTTCGATTGTCCAATTCATGTGGTGTACCAAGCAGAACGTCCTGCTGCGAAAAGCAGAGTGATGTTGTGTGTGAGACGCGATACTCCGTCGACACTTGTGGCTACTTCAAAAACAGATGCGCCGGAATTTTTTAGATGCAAGGTGAAGTTTGGTAACATTACTGTAACTGTAGTTAGTGTTTACGTGCACCCTCAAGCAAACGCTTCATACGCTCAGTTGGCTGCAGTCTGTAGATCTGACCATGATCCCATTATTATATGTGGTGATTTTAACGCGCACCATGAATTGTGGGGTAGTGAGCGTCGTAGTGTAAGAGATCAGCTATAGTAAATATATGCGAAGATTATGGTTACACTATACTAAATGATGGTTCTCCGACGTTTCTACGGGGGCATAACTACTGAAGCGTACTAAACATCACTGTGTGCTCCTCTGAATTAGCGGCTGGAGCAGACTGGACTGCAGACGCTCATACAAGAGGAAGTGACCACTTGCCAGTATTTATATATCCCCCAAAGTCGAAGAAAACGAGAAATAACCGCACAACAAGAATTACAAATTGGGCAATCTTTCGAGAACTACAGAGACAAAATCTTGAACCTTGTTCTGACGCAGAAACGTATGCGTCGAAGATAAAAAAATTTCTAACAAAAGCAACTCGTGCAGTACCCATTCCAGATGGGTATTCGGGTGTTGACGCTGAGTATGATAGGCTTCGGGCAATACGACGCCGATCTGAAAGAAGATATCGCAGGTCGGGTAATTTAGAAAATTTCAAGGTTGCACAGAAAGTACATTCTGCAATGCGTAACCAACTGCAGAAGCTTTCAACCAAAAGGTGGCAATGATTTATGTGCCTCACTTTCTCCATTTACCTCGGCGACTCAACTGTGGAACATGGTACGCGCCCTCCGACAGCCAGTAGTCCACTCGAGACCACTACAGGCTCTAGCGCTGTCTCGAGGAGTTAGCGAACGCGTGATTGCCGAAGAGTTTTTGCGGTCTTATACTGAGAAATGGAGAGACCGCCCAAAACTAGCGAATATAAATCCTCAGCAGAATCAGCTTCGGCGGTTGTAACAAAGTTCTCTGCGATTAGTTCACCACATCTGGATGACGGCTTCACAACAGAGGAGCTCCAACATGTGCTGTCTTCAGTAAAACGAAACAAGTTCACCCGGAACAGATGGAGTTAGATACGCTGCTCTTGCTAATTTGTGCAAAAAAGGAAATTACACCTGTTGGAAATCTATAATAAAAGTTGGCGAGACGAAAAAGTTCCAGAAAGTTGGAAGATATCAAAAGTAGTACCGTTGCTAAAGCCAGGGAAGAGCCCTATGCAGTTGGACTCGTTTAGGCCGGTTAGTTTGACAAGTTGTTTTTCAAAAGTGATGAAAAAAATGATCAATGAACGAATTTTATGGTGGCAAGACATGGAAAAAACTACTACCAGAAAGCATAGCCGGCTTCAGAAGAGGTACATGCACAATGGACTGCATTCTGGATTTGGTCACAGATGTGGAAAACCAACGAACGCAAGGAAACATCACTGTCGCTGTATTCCTTGATGTCCACCGAGCATGCGACACAGTGAGTCACGTTCACGTTCTGGAAGGTCTGGCGTTACAGGGATTCAAGGGCAAGATACTGCGTTGGATTGCTGACTTCCTGAAGCACCGGAAAATTTTTGTAGTTACGCAGGAGGGCCCAACGTCAGAACATGTCGTCAACCAAGGAATGCCACAGGGCAGCGTGCTAAGCCCTACTCTCTTTAATGCAGTCATGGCGCAGCTCCCGTATAATCTTCCACCTAACATCAGATGTTCAGTATATGCTGATGATATAAGTAAATGGACGTCTGGTCCATCGTTTTTGAATGTACAACAAACTCTACAAGAAGGATTGGATTATGTAGACCGCTTTCTAAGAAAAAGAGGTATGGCACTGAGTCTGGCTAAAATCGCCATACTTCCGTTTACATTAAAAAGGCCTGGAAATTTCTAGATTATTCTGCAAAATCAGCCAATCAAATGGTTAAAACTCATAAATTCTTGGGAGTAATTTTAGACCGGAGACTAACATGGTCGCCTCATGTCCAGTCTCTGGAACAAAAAGTGAATCAGGCCATTCGAATCCTCCGGCATCTCTGCGGGACCAAATGGGGTGGTACTACAGAGTCGTTATTAGCCCTACATGTTGCCTGGATATGCCCCATCGTAACTTACTCACTGCCTCTGCTGCACGGACTCCCAGCCTCCACCGAAAGGAGACTTCACTTGTTATTGGCAAGGAGCTTGAGGGTATGTCTGGGTTTACCACGGTCACCTTCCAGTGCTTTAGTGTATGCGGAGGCTCGAGAGCCACCTTTGGCAGTGCTCCGAACTAAAGAAACATCTCAAAATTTCTTTAGAATTTTCACGCAACATGAAAGTCATTTTTTATCCGGTGCACTAACACAAAGGACGGCCACGAGACTACAGGATACTATATCATCATTTCAAGCAGTATTACCAGAATTGAAACAATGGAAACCTTCAAAACCACCTTGGACACTGCCACTTCTCAACGTTATACGTGAAATAGACGGCATAAAGAAGAAAGCAGACATGGCACCTCTAGTAGCGGCACAGTTGGTACTTCATCAACTTCATGTAATGCATAATGAAAAAACTAAGATATATACAGACGGATCAGGCACAGAAGAAGCGTCAGCCTGTGCGGTCTTTATACCCGAAATTCAGAAAAAGAATATGTACAAATTATCGCACAAATCTTCATCGACGATAGCAGCATTGGTGGCTATCTTTGAAGCAGTTAAGCTTATCTGCGAGAATCCTGAGCCACGTAAATGGGTGATATGCAGTGATAGCAAAGCTGCTCTTCAGCTAATCAGAAATGTGAGATCACCTTACAAAAATGGTGAAATAGCACAATGAATCGCAGAAACTGTGGAATATGCCTCATCGCAGGGTCACAACATCGTATTCCAATGGATACCCAGCCACATTGGAATAAAGGGAAATGAAGATGCTGATAGCCTCGCGAAGAAAGCATTGAAGGAAGGACGGGATTGCACAATCCCTCTATCTGGGACGGATATTCGACATTTTATATCGCAAGGAGCTAACCATTGTTCGATGGAGAAGTGGTTTGAGAGCCCTAAATCAAAGGAAACGGTACTTTATGAAGTTGATCCACACAGAACATTCTCCATAGCGACAGACCTCCCACGACACCTAGAGACATTGATTTACCGACTTAGATTGAAAGTAGCATACACAAACAGCTTCCTGCACAAGATACATCAATCCAACTCACCGGAATGCCATTGTGGTCGTGTAGAAGAAAATGTTTGCCATATTCTTTTGGAGTGCGTGAAATACGCGAATGAAAGAGAAAAATTAAAGAACAAATTAGCAAGTTTGGACAGACGGCCCCTCACAATAAAGAAACTACTTGGACCATGGCCTGAGATGCATCTCCAGAAAAAGGCAATAGTCTTCCTGACGGACTTTTTAGTGGAGACCGGACTGGACAAGCGCCTATGACTGACAGCCAGAGATGGGTATTATGTAAAGTGTGGTCATGTATATACTGACATTACAGTAGTAAGGTGTGTGTGTAAGTAGTTTAGGAATGTGTGAACTGCGTGAAGAAAACTGTGTATTGGCATGGTATTTGAACTTGTTTCAGTGTGCTATTATGTTTTTTTTTCTTTCTTTTCCGAATTGTTAATTTTTGGGTACCGTTCTTATTATTATTTTATTTTTCGCTGCAGAACTTTGTGATATGGAGAAGCCGAGGCAATGGGCACCTCAACCTCTCCACAGCAAAACAGTTAAAACAGAACAGAACAGAACATGCAACTCATTATGCGAACTCATAAACGTACTAGATCTCCTCTTTCCGCCAATCTCAAGTCCAAAACTAAAAGGAATGAATCAGCTATTTTGAGTAAAGATGCTACCAAGGACGCGGCATGCGCCTCTATGGTGCAATCAACACCATAGGTCAGTTGAAGGTACTACAGTGGAACTGCCGTTCTATATTATAAGGCTCAATGAATTTACATTACTTTTTCAATCAGTTTAACCTTGATATTACAAATCTCAAAGAAACTTGGCTGACATCAGATAAAAAGTTTCACCTTGCACGTTTTTGTTCTTTCAGGTGAGATACCGTGGGCACTATATTTTGATAGATAGATTAGAATACTTGATTTTCAGTCATACAAAATAGCACATTTTCACCACTTTCTTGCAGACAGGACGTTAATTTCATTGTTTTAAGTATGGGTTTTCATCATCTACTCACACACAAACCAGGGAAGTACCGCAACGCTAAGTGCTTTCTTCGGTGCCATTTATTTACTAATGAGCACCATTACACGTAAACAGGACAAAACTTATGTTCATGCAGATGATATCGCTTTTTTGCAATGGCAGGCAACATTCAGACCCTTTATGAACGGCTGCATATTTACCTTAATACATTGGAGAGCTTGCTCGACGGCAGTTGCTTTCTACTTAATCCGAGGAAATGTGCCCTTCTTGTTTTCCCGCTGCAATACCCCGTGCATATCTCTCTTTCGTAGAATCATGATGATATACCACAGGTGGAATCTGTTAAAAATGGTGGAGTAATTTATAATATACCGCTTTACTAGTGACCTCACATCGAATACATCACAGAAAAAGGTGCGCGGGTCAATAGCATAATACGTAGGCTATGCAAGCAACTACCGCGATGTATGAGAACAGACACACTAATATTGATATGTCGCATGTACGTTCGTCCTATTTTGAAATTTGGTTGTTTACTTTTCTCTGGTGTTCCACCTTACGAGTTATCGCCTCTAGTGCTCCTGAAAAGAGAAGCTTTGCGCCTATGCTTTGACCTGCCTAAAACAGTTGCTAACAGTGTGTTGTATCTCTAATGAGAGTCCCTTCACGTTTCTGCTGAACTCGCCTTCTGACTGTTCAGACATTCTTGAGAATTTATGAATCACCATTACGACGATAAAAAACAGCTTTTATTTTCATCCCGGAATATTTTTTCAATGCAATACGGCCGCGATTTTACACTCCAGAAATTATATTTGTACAAAATCTACTGGAGCTTCTTAACGTACGTATATGTGATATCATGCCGAGTCATGATATTTCAGACCCTGTGGAAATTCTTTTTGACGACATTTTTTCTAATATCGCCAAATTACTTCCCCATGTATTTTGGATGGTTTACTACAAGATCAACTGCGCAGTAACACCACAAACGTTGTTATTGCGACAGACGCATCGCAAAGTGCCGAAAAATCAGGGGTTGGTATTTTCAGCCCAATCTTAGAGTGATCTTATTCCCTTTCAATACCCAATTTCATACCCGTTTTTGTGGCTGAATTTCTGGTAGTAGTGCTCGCCTCACGCAAGATGGATACGGCCCTCACATCAACTGTTGTAATAACAGATTCTCTGCGTCTCTGTGCGGCACTTTCTGTTGGGGACTGATAACCATGTAACAAAGGCGTTCCGTACACTAGTGCGCGTTGTGCCAGGGTGTCAGTTTTAGTCTTCGTAGTTCGTCGGTAGCGTGTGCTTCACGATCGAGGAACGCCGTTCAGGCTTCCTTGGCGATGGGGTCCTGCCCGCCACTTCAGCTACCCTTCAGACCGTACGTGGACTGCGCCCAAGCTTCCCATGTGGTTTTAGGGCATGACCTGATGTACAACCTGCCACCGCTTCGCGGCAGAGATGCGTACTGGCTCCTGTCCTTTGGGAATGCCGCTCACGCTTCCCATGGCCTCTATTCCCGTTGCAGTACTCTTCAAACGTACGAGCCTCCACGGAACACCGTCCTTGCTTATCTGCTCGTCAATCTCGCCGGCGTGACTGCTGTGACCGCTACTTACTCGAAGACCACGATCGTCAACTCTTCGGGTGTCACATCCGACATTGCCGTGGACCTGCAGTGTACCATCGCGCTACTCCGCGTCAGGACTAATACTCTCGCAGCGTTGATCTGCGAGCGAGCTCCTACAATGTTGCCAGCATTGCGTGCCTGTAACGCCGTGTTGGATGTAGCTGCCTCGCACGGCCTTGAAGACTGCTCATCTGAGCAACGCAGAGACCTCAGGGGCACACTTTTGTAGCTCTCAGACCAGCTCTACAGCCTTCTCTCAGTGGTATCTGCATTCTCACGAGCCTCCCCACCATCGCCGGCCATTTACAAACTGCCGGAATTCAACGGGTTCCGGGACGTTGCTGACAGCTGGGTGCCAACCGTCAACGCACTAGCCATGCGCGCGGCCTAGACAGAGCATTAAAAATGGTCCGTGGTCCAAGACCGTCGTCAGGAAAATGCAGTGGCGTGGCACCGGTATGAAAGCTGGAAGCAGTAGTCATAGGCGCAGTGGAGCTCCAAGCTCATAGCCGCATTCAGTCCGATTCCCTGTGCTTCCTGCCCATGCAACTCGATCTTCTCTGAGGATGGAACTCGGGAGAAGCCCGACCTAGAGGATGCAATTCGCGCCCCTACTATTCTGTCATCTCTCCGTGATCAAGATGTAAAAAACAATCATGACTGTGTAACTCTCCCTCGAACAGGCATGTCTGTTGTCGTATGTGGAGCTCCTGAGGAGCACTGAACCGACGGTGCAGATGTGTCCGGCGGGTTCCTAACGACAAGCTTTGCGTAATGCTCTACAACAGGCCTTAACGCAGGCTCTCCGGTGTACCTAGAGGCACCGGCCCTCATCATACTGGACATTCTGCCACATAATGAGGTAGGTCTCTCCACTGTGTCTAATAACACCCATCGGACCAGACAGGAGCGGATACGCCTGCGACGCATGCACTGCCCGAATAGGTAGAGTCTCCGATTTTCGGAACGGCTTCCATCGAGGATCTCCCGCCAATATGCAGCATGGCTTCGGGAATCACTTACTTGATAGCGTCCAGGAGCCCCATAGCGAAAACGCTGTGCAAGTCACGGACTCGCTGCACCTCGGCGGGGAAGCCATGCTTCATGTCAGCAGGAGGGGTTCACCCTACGTTAGTGCAGATGTCTGATCGCGCCGGAAAACATCCCTCGATCCCCCGAAAAATACGTAGACGGGCGCGTTTGATGCTACTTGTTACGTTGCCGGAACCTCCATTTCCTGCCCTGTTTTCTAAATTATGGCGGGACAAAGGAAATGATTCTGTGATCAGCCTGCGGTCATGTAGATCAAGTCTGGGCCACCCGCCATAACCATCTCCATGAAAACCACGCCACCGCCGGAGACTTCCACTACCACGCGAATGCCTGCTCAGTCCATCCAAAAGAAAATCGAAGTCGAACTGCGTTTTTTCAGTAGTCACCGCGTGGCCAAGATTGTAGACTGCCACGCGACACTCAACGTGGTTCCGTGTAGTCATCATCAACAAAAGAGCCAACCAGGACCCAGTCCCCACCACGACATGGCGAAGGACCCAGGCGACACAGCCAGTGTCAGCTGCCGGAGCCTATTTCGACAAACTTCCAGCGTGGTCGGCGCCGACCACAACGATGAAGCCAACCCCGGCCACCTGAAGCACTGTCAACTCCTCCAGCTAGCCTCACCCACATGAACATTGTCGTGTGGCCCATCGACAATGCTTGCAGTCATGGCCGAGTGTGATAACGAATACCAAAGCTAGCACTCTGCCATAGACGTGCATGCTAGGCGAGCGAGGCAGAGGAGGAAGAAGATACAGAATAGAACAGCTAGCCCTGGATCGGGTGCTGTCTCTGTTACACACACACACACACACACATATATATATATATATATATATATATATATATATATATATATATATATATATATATATATATATATATATATGACGCTATGAAGAATGGGCAACGTTGCCTGGCTCATACGCCATGTTTATTCTGTTCTGCACTTCTTCCTCCTCAGCTTCTACCAACCATCACTTCATACGTCACACGATTCCCCCTCCCCCGAAAGAATGCGCGAGCTACAATCTAGAAAGCGTGAACAATTGGAGTTTTATAATGAAAAAATAATGCCAGAAAATGCAGTAGTTCCATGCCACACGGCGGTTCCATGCACTTGCACAAAATGTTCACAGGAAAGGCAGTCCGGTGATATCTAGGAGACCTCAGGTGGGCGAGGTTGGCTGTTGCGTTCTGGTGAGGATAACCATGCCTTCGGCGTTAAAAATGATGATGGCACAACCTGGTTAGTATTGAGGAACGAACAAGGTTGGGAGTCCTTGTAGCGTTGGAAGGTCGGATATCTCATGCGTTGGATCCTGAGTCGTGGCTGCGACAGACTGCTTTGCTTCTAAAATGCGTGCTTCTTGACGGATTGTGATGGCGTGATGCCTGCGGACTCGTGGTATGCAGCAAGTGCTTCCGCATCTTTCTTGGCGTTTTCCGTGGTGTTGCGGTCTGTGTAACTGCAGGCGCAGGGAGAGTCTCTGGCGACTTTCCTCTGTGCGAGAAAATTTGACGTCTTGGAATACTTTTTGGGTTAGAGATCTTATTTTCCGCTGTTCTTCAATTGGTGAGTGTGCTTCCGTTGAATTTCGCGTTCGTCGGATGCCTTCGTTGCAGTCTATTTTGTTGTCGTATGAGGTTGCGCGCTGGGCTATGCTTGCTTTGCTGATGCTGCTCAGGAGATGGCTGTAGTGGCAAGCCTTCCGGAATGGGACATTCAGTTACTTTGAGCTTTGACGCGTCCTGTAGACAGCTGATGCATGGTGAACAGGTTTCTTGCTTATCGGGCATGGTTGGTGGTGCGCCATCATTGGTAGCCTGCTCTTCAGAGGCTTCTGTGACGTGGTTGAATACGAACGCTTCTGAAAGACAACTGTGTACGAGGTTTGATGTATGATTTGCTTCTGAATTGGTTTGATTCATTGGATTGGTGACCACTGCACGAGGGTACCAGATGTGACGCCGCATCACAAGGTTGAAAATGCAAATTTTTGCAAGTCTGCGGTGCCGTGGAAATGAACTCTTGCGACAAAAAACATTCAGAGTTGACAGATAGTTCATCAGGGGCTTCTTCTTCGCGGCTCACTATGAGTGGTTCTCGCGCCTGGTAACATGCGACGTTCGATGCGTCTGAGCCTTCTTTGTTTGGAGTTTCTGGTGGCTGCGCACTGGACGGCAACACCAGCAACAGGGGTATTTCGATAAGGTTTGAGTTGTGAATGGCCCTCGTTCTGTGCAACTAACGATGCGAGCTGTTTTGGCGCATGAATCTGGGTGGTAAGTCCAGGGCTTGGCGTAGCGTCGTCCGAGCTCCGCAGCTCTATCCCGACCATTGTGAGCGTGCTAGATGTGAGATGGACATTGTGGGTCACGAAAGAGCCAAGCGATGGAGACCAGGAGGCGGGCCAAGTCTGCGAGATGGGAAGTAAGTTGCTCCAATGCGTGAAGACTGATTTTCACTCTTTGAGTCATCTTGGCGTTGTTTGGTATTTTCCCCATGTGTCAGCTGGTCTACCATGAACAAGGCGTCCTTATGACACAAATAGTGATCATTAGGAGCCTTTGAAGAGCTGCGTCGTAGAAAACCAGGTGGTGGACCATGTATGCGAGACGAAGCATGAAAGGCATCAGTAGGGTGAGCGACGTCTCGTGTCGTATGTTGGTGCCACGACTTTGAAAATGCCGACTTTCGTGAGGAGAAACCTGGTGGAACGCCACGTTTCTTGAGAAATAAGTGTGGACTGTGATGGCCAAGTGTCGTTGTATGCAGATGGTCGGTAATGAGGAAGTCCTTGTCGTAGTCGTTAAAACGGGCAATCATCTTTTTCCTGATCTTTTGCCATGATTCGTCGTTTTCGAATATGTGTGTCAGGTAAAACTTAAATGCCTCACCGGAGATGTAGTCAGTGAAGTTGGTGATCATTTCCCGTTCCGACCATGATGCAGCGGCGGCATGGAGCTCGAACAGGTTGAACCAGTCTTGTACGGTTTCGTCATGTGACGTATGAAGGAAGGTAGCGATGGTTTGTAGAAGTAGATGAGAAAGATGTGCAGAATAGAATAAACATGGCGTATGAGCCACGCCACGTCGCCCATTTATCGTAGCGTCACACAAGTCGACAGGATGGAGACCTGCCTGCCCCTTCATCAGTCACTCATCATCGACGCAGTTCCCCAGAAGACGCCCTGACCGTACATTGACTACCGAATCATCGCCTTGGAGGACAACGGCCAGCACCATGACAGAAACATCGGCTGACCTCGACATCCCCAAGTACACCGGATCAGTGGACGACGGACCCGTACAGGACTGGTTCGACCTGTTCGAGTTCCACGCTACCGCTGCATCGGGGTCGGAACGGGAAATGGTTACGAACTTCAGCGACTACGTCACCGGTGAGGCATTTAAATTTTACCTAACCCACATATTCGACAACGATGAGTCTTGGCAAAAGATAAAACAAGAAATGATCGTTTGGTTTAAAAAATACGATGACGAATACGACGAAGACTTGCTTGTAACCCACCATCCACAGGCAACTACACTCAGTCGTCGATTTTACAGGCAGTCTTCAACCATTTGAACGCACAACAAGATTCGACCTCTGACAAAAGACGAAGTGGCACACGAGTTCAGTGGCAGACGACAACGCGTATTTTGGCAAAAACACAGCCATCGAGCGCGCCTCCATTCTGCACGAAAGTCGGCATTTGCAAAGTCATCGCTTCAGCATATGACCCGAGACGTTGCCCAACCACCTGATGCCGTTCACTCTTCGTCTGGCATACGTGGTCCACCACCTGGGTTCTCATCACGCGGTTCTTCAAGCGCTCCTAACGCTCACCATTTGCCTTATAAGGACGCCGTATTTATGGTAGATGACCTGGCGCATCGGGAAAATATCCTGTCGACTCGTGTGACGCTACGATGAATGGGCGACGTGGCGTGGCTCATACGCCATGTTTATTCTATTCTGCACATCTTCCTCATCTACTTCTACAAACCATCGCTACCTTCCTTCATACGTCACATTGTCGTGCGAGTCGTCGTCCACTTGTCTTGATGGATGACGTGAAAATAATGTGCTTCCTCCAGTCGCGGTTTGCGCACTTGTCACGGAGAAGGTCCGAGTTCGGATATAACGAGTTACGCGATTTCGACGCAGTTCGCGGCGGCTTGTGTGAAATGTCAGAGCCAAGCGGGGACGTCCGACCGGCCGCCGTTTCGTCAGTAAAATGCCGAAAGCAAGGACCACCACCCATGAGAGATGGCGTCGACTACGTCAACGCAGGGGAGGAAGACCAAATGGAGGTGTTTGGGTACCAACAGGACGGATGTCGCACCCTGGCCTCCTGGTGTGGCGTGCTGTTGACGGCAGGCCTGCTGCGACTGCTCTTCCACTGGCACCCCGCCTGGTGGCTTTAATGCACCCACCGGCGCTGCTCTCTTCAACAGGCCGTCAGAGTGTTGCTCGTGGATCAGTACAAGCAGCTTTTTGTAGAAAAAGTTCAAACTATCCTGCCCTCTGAAGTCAATGTGTCACTTATGCTATCTGTAAAAGGTCAGGAAGATTTTCCTCTGCAAAAATCAAACAAACTTGATGAACTTGTGATGCTGAAACCGGGGGGTTCGATGCAGCCGGCCGAGAGCTTAGTCTACTTGAGAACAAGAAGATCCGCTACATCTGGGATGCGGAGCTCAAGGCATTCGCAAGGTTGAGGGGTTTCGATAAAAATGTGACGTGTTCTTACTATCACCAGCAGAAGGGCCTTTCGCTCCCGGAGCAAGTGGTTAGACGAGTTTTTTTTGGGGGGATAACGTAATTAGTGTCCAAATACAGTCTGTCTTTCGTATCCTCTTTCAAGAGGTTCTCGAGCCTTTCTATGTGTTCCAAGTATTCAGCATAATCATCTGGTTCTCTGATGACTACTACTACTATGCCTCATGCATCATCGTCATGTCTACATTGTCTCTAGTCACAGGCGTGTACCAGATAAGGCTGAGTCAAAAAGCTTTGAGTGACACCGTACATGCTATGGATGTGGTCACAGTCAAGCGAAGCAAAAGAGTCTACGAAAACATCCCATCAGAGCAGTTGGTGCCGGGAGACGTACTTATTGTGCCTCGCAATGTATGTGTGATGCAGTGCGATGCTGTCCTCACAGCTGGAAACTGCATCGTCAACGAAAGCATGCTTACAGGTGAGAGTGTACCAGTCGTGAAGACACCGCTGCCGAATCCTGGAGCTTCACAGCCAGCTCTGGACGTCATGTACCACCCGAAAGAGCACAGCCGTCACACGCTCTTCTGCGGCACTAGAGTCATTCAGACACGCTTTTACGGCACAGAAAACGTTGAGGCTGTCGTAGTTCGCACGGGCTTTCTGACAGCCAAGGGAGAGCTTGTGCGTTCCATCATGTTCCCCAAGCCAGTTGATTTCAAGTTTAACCGGCAATCAAGAACTTCCTCTTGTTCCTCGCGTCCCTGGCTAGCATAGGAGTCATCTATACCATTGTGCTCAAGTCTCTTCGAGGTGTGCCCGTCTCGAACATCATAGTACGCAGTTTGGACGTGGTCACCATCGTCATCCCGCCCGCGCTGCCAGCCGCGATGACCATCGGCATCGTGTTCGCCCAGTCGCGCCTGCGACGGGCACTCATCTACTGCATCTCACCGCGCTCCATCAACATCTCGGGCTGCATCAACTGCTTCTGCTTCGACAAGACTGGCACGCTAACCGAAGAAGGGCTGGACTTGTGGGGCGTCGTCCCGGCCAGTGGTGGCAGATTTCAGGAACAGGTTTCCAACCCAAACAAGCTTCCATTGGACTCTCTGCTGCTCCAAGGCATGGCCACCTGCCACTCCATTACGGTCATTGACCGTCAGCTGTCGGGTGATCCGCTTGATCTCAAGATGTTCGAGGCCACCAGTTGGGTTTTGGAGGAGCCAGACGTCGACGACAACTCAAAGTACGACATCATCGCACCGACAGTTGTGCGACCAGGACCTGCCAGCAGTTTAAAAACACCATCTGTGCCTTCTTTGAATGCCGCCGGAGACTTGTCTGAGGTGCCTTCATCCATTGAGGTCGGCATAGTGCGCGAGTTCCCCTTCTCCTCGGGTCTTCAACGCATGAGTGTGGTCACTCGTGTGCTGGGGTCGACCCACTTCGACATATTCTGCAAGGGCGCCCCCGAGACCATCGCCTCTCTCTCCAAGTCTGAGACAGGTTGGCATTTCACGTGTTGCCTGGGACATTTAGTCTGACAGAAGTGATCATTTCCCGTTCCGACCATGATGCAGCGGTGGCATGGAGCTCGAACAGGTTGAACCAGTCCTGTACGTGTCCGTCGTCCGCTGATCCGGTGTACTTAGGGATGTCAAGGTCGTCTGATGCTGCTGTCATGATGCTTGGTGGTCTTGGTGGTCCGCGTTCTTCTGTGGTCCGCATCCGGTCACTGCGTCTCGCTGAGGTCTTCGATGATGATGGCCGGGCGATGAAGTGGTTGCGAGGTCTTCATCCTGTCGACTTGTGTGACGCTATGAAGAATGCGCAACGTGGCCTGCCTCATACGCCATGTTTATTCTGTTCTGCACTTCTTCCTCCTCAGCTTCTACCAACCATCACTTCATACGTCATATATATATATATTATATATATATATATATATATATATATATATATTATATATTTATATATATATATATATATATATATATATAGGCAGGCATGGTGGTTGAGTGGCCGTAGCGTTGCATATAGTCCAGTAGATCCCCGTGAGCGGTCACAACGTGGTTTATTTCGACGTTTCGGCCTAGAGTCTGGCCTTCATCAGGATTAAAGATACAGTTTGTTGGTGCTCAGCTTTATACAATCTCAAATCAGGGGGCAAAGAAAGAGGAAAAAAAGACAGAAAATAAAGAAGAGAAAAAAGAAAAAAGAAAAAGAAAAGAGAAAGTAAAAAAGCGAAGAAGAAGAGAAAAATAATATACGGTGGACTCCCCTCGGGCGCCCCCTTCCACTCTTTCTTCCACTTCCCCCCTACGACTCTTCCCTCCACTTCCCCCTTCATCTCTCTCCCCCTTCTCCCCTTCACCTTTCTGATGTCAGCGGTCTGTGTATGTTTTCTTTCACTAACAGCGTTCCTCCCGATCAGACGGCGCCTCCTGGCACTGGCGGTTCGATGTGGGGCAAAAAAGAGCTTTTTTAGGAAGTCCTAAGCCTTTAACTACTCTTTTTAGGCAGTCCTAAGCCTTTAACTACTCGGAGTCCTGTAAACAATTCGTCGTAGAAAGAGGGGTGCCGCGTACTAAGGCAGAGGCTGGTAAGCGGGCATTTTTAGGAAGTTCTAAGCCTTTAACTACTCGGCGCCCTGTCAACATTTCGTCGTAAAAAGAGAGGTGCCCCGTATTGCGGTAAAGGCTGGCAAGCGGGCGCAATGTGAATTCCTTGCCCGCTTCTGGATTACGCGTGTAGTGGGGGCCTCCCGGCTCTGCACAGGTTTGCTGTTGGGCATGTCATGCATGGCACAATTGATTGGGTAGTAAAATAAAACAGAAAACAGACGACAGCTGCACTTAGGAAGAGTTGTTACACTTGGATTTGTTGAATTGTTTTGGGTTGTCCAGTGCCCTTAGCAGCTGCAGTGCCGTGAACTCAGTTACTATTTTCATTGTTGCCGTTATTGTTTTCTAATTCTTTAATTGATGCAAGTGTACCAGGATTCTCATTTATTCCTCTATCGAGGGTGTTAAATCGGTGGATAAAGTATGACTCTCGTTGTTCACGTTCTCCATTTGATTTAAATCCCGTCTCTAAGAGCGTTACGGATAGTTTGTTGAATGCATAGTTGGGAAGATTGAGATATTTTGATAGAGGTAGACTTGGGGCTGATTTCGCATGGGCTCTGTGATCATTGAAGCGAATCCTAATGGTGTTTGTTTGTCCAATGTACTGCATACCACACACGTTGCATTCGAGTAGGTATACCACACTAGAGGAATCGCATGTTAGGTTTCCTCGTATGTTAATCGAAACCTTGGATTGTGTTCTGGTTGCTTTGTCTGTTTCTCGCATCGCCTTACATACAAAAACTCGTGGCTTTAAACAAGGGCGGCATGATTTATTGGGGGGTGATGTGTTAATTTGGGAGTGGACAAGGGTGTCTTTGAGGTTACGTGGTCGTCGGTAAATGACGCCTGGAGCGGATGGGAAAGCGCGTTTCAGAAGTTCACTTTGTTCCAGAATGTTGTAATGTCGTTTAAGGATTTTGTTTACATTGGGGAAGTTCGTGCTGTAAGTCAAGCACAGGTTTGTTCGTTGTGGGTCTTCTCGTGGCGGTCTCTTAATAAGTAAGTCTTCACGCTTTAGTTTTCTAGCTTTTGAACAGCGTCATTAATTACATGTGGGAGTAGTTTTGTTTCTCGAGCATAAGTTTTAGCCTCTGTGAGCTCGTGTCAAAGTCAGCGTCTCTAGAGCAGATTCGCTTAAACCGGTGAGCCTGGTTGTATGGAATACTGTTTTTACAGTGGCGTGGGTGATCGCTTTGGTAGTGGTGGCATTGTTGTCGATCCGTTGGTTTGCGATATAGAGTTGTAGAGAGGTTCTCTTCTTCTATCGTTATGGTGACATCAAGAAAATTTATGATAACTTGCGAGTATGTGTGTGTGAAGTGTATGTTCGGATGTACAGCATTGTAAGTGTCGATAAAGCTGCGAAGTTCGTCCTCGCTGTGGGTCCAAATAAGAAAGATGTCGTCTATGTATCTTCTGCATAACATTGGTTTCAAGGAACTTTATGCAAGAAATTCAGATTCTAGCTTTCCCATAAATATGTTGGCAAAATTAGGTGCCATTTGGTGCCCATAGCGGTCCCGCTGATTTGTCGAAAATACTCTTGGTTAAACTCGAATGAATTTATTTCGAGGACCATCCTCGTCAAAGTTGCAATGGAAGAAAAATCTGGGGTGTTA